>VOVZ01000043.1:276014-298930 GCA_008079325.1 Morchella conica | reverse complement strand
GGCTGGGGGGGGGAGGGGGGAGCCGTTGTTGATGCGGGTGTTGAGGAGGGTGACGTCCGCGGTGTGTCTCGCGGTGAGGGTTTGCACTTCGGTGGCTAGTTTGTTGACTTGGCTCGAGAGGCCGAGTAGGAGGCTGATGATGGCTTTGGCTGGGGATAGGTTGGGGTCCTGGGAGGTGAAGGCGGCGGTGATGTGCCTTAGGAGGTCATCCGTGGCCGGGGACTCTTCTTCCAGGCCCATCTTCTGGAGGAGTTGGGAGTCATCCATTCTCTGGAGTTGCGGGATGGCGAAGGCGGCTTGAGCCTCCATGTATGAGGAGAGGGGATGGCCTGCCATGAGGGTGACAGGGGGGGAGGACATGGTTGCTGTGATGGGGGGGTGGGTATTTTGGGCTTTGAAGCCTAGGGAATAAAGACTTTTCTGCCTGTGTAACGTGGTTGCAACGTAAAACTTGGAGGTGATTTCAAAAACTCGATACAATTTGAATCTGGCGGTTACCACCTGTACCATTATATTATTTCAATATATAGCCTTTACAAACCAAATTAATAGGCTAACTAGATACGTATTCATACCCTCATCGGAAATCAAAAATCTCCAAGTCCATAATCAGGAGGGATAAGAAATACGAAGGACAGAAGTATATTCAAGTTTAGCTTGACGATTTTAACTACAACTTTCCTGACGATTTTCCCTCTCAATTTAAGGGTCGTAGGAAAATCGTTGCCTAAATAGTCGGCAAATGTGTTGGCCTGATACATTTGTCAAGGCCTCGACAGTTTTATGCATCCCTTGATACATTTACCACCCGCTTTTCTATGGTAAATTCGTCAAGTGATGCATTATTTGCGCTGGTAGAGAGAGGGTCAGTGATCTTCGGCATTTTTTATTATTTGTTTGTTATTTGTTATTTATTTTAACAATTACCCTAGCATAGCGTCATCATCACACACATCTTCACTTCATTGGTTAAGGTTTCAGGTACAGGCGCTATAATTATGAGTCGGAAAATATTTCTATGCGTACAGGGGCTACACCGCCGGCCATTGGATCGCGTTTTGACTATTAGTGTGCAGCTCCCAGAACTCATCACCGCCGAATCACTTGGTATGTAGCCGTTGGCGAAGACTACATATATAAAGTACTTTATGAGACAGTACAATCCCAGCACAAAGACACACAGAGAGCGCCCACGCCCCGACAGAAAACCGAGTGAAAGTCATGATCTTCTAAGAAATGAAGCGGGTGGGCGGGGATTAGGAAGAAAAAGGACAGTAGGTCGGCCCATGAGTTCTATGATCGGTACCTGGTAAATAAAACTAGCTATGTCGTGCTATATTTCTGAACCCGCTATGCTCGATAAGCCTGGTTGTGCCTGCTGGCCTATAGTGATAGTTTTCTTTGCTTCCGCTGTTCTTTGCACCTGCATGATAGCGCGCGGGTGTCGGAGGGCTGTCCCAACCGGATTTACAGATAAATACAAAGTTTTTTAGCTTCCAGCGGAGACACTTCAGCTTCCGACATGAAAATGAGTCTCCCGCGGAGTTCATTTTGGCCACCGACCGGAAAATAAATGTTTAATTTGACACCGATATCGCATTTGAGAGCCCAATATCGCTTTTCAGGCTCCGACATGGGAAATAGAGAGTGTCGGGGTTTCCCTCCGACAGTTGTCGAAAGGTTAATACTCTCTTACGTTGTGGCGATGTGGCACGGACGCGGAGGCTTAGAGCACATAAGTATGTAGAGTACAACACCCGTGGTGAATGCGCGCGCGGCAACGGCTTCGAACACCACGCGCTGGACCACGATTATGAGCACAACAACCACAACTGATCCTTTGAAGGGCTGATAATTTCTAGAGCCTCCGGCCATTCTCCCTTGGTATGGGGCGGCGCCATCGGGTTGTGAAAGATTTGTGTCCGGCGTTGCGGTGTCGCAGAGTTGCATTTCCCACATATATGAATTAGGCGAAACGTGGCGTAGTCCTAGAACCTGGATGTATCATAAAGAGCCTATCCCGCTCTGCATGACACGCACAAACATATGACATCCCAGTATAACATTCCGTTTGCATTATCAGAGCCTAATAAGAGATACATACATATATCGAGCCTAGAGAACCTAAGACCACTCCACTGAGCCCACTTCGAAAGCCCCAAAACGTTAGTAGTCTTGGCACTTTTGAGATGCAAAATAGGACAACCCCAGGTTGTACCGCAAGCGAGGCTCAAAGCATGGATGAGCCTTCCAGAAGATTTTTATCGGCCACATCGTCTTATCGATAAGACATCCCTGCCAGGCCCACACAACGACGTCTCAGGGCCACCGGTCGCTCACTAGCACCACCACCACTTTCAATGTCACTGTATAAATTGCGTGAGGGGTGTTACTAAATTTTCTGCACGCAGAATAAAAGTGCGCAGGAGAAAAATAAAAAGCGCAAGAGAAAAATAAATATTGACTTGCGTTGATGACAGATACAGAGTCGTGCTCAATGATGATAATGATACGGAGAAGAAAGGAGAAAGATAAAGTACGGGCTGGCATCAAAAGAAAGACATGACAGGAGCTCTCTTTGCTCCGCTCCAAGATAACCTCGACCCCTGTCTAGTCGAAGCCCAAAGGAAAACCCGGCCATCTCCGGCCATCGGTTATTCCCGAATTTCACATACTGATTTGATCTCTTGCAATCAGGGTATGTACCTATCTGGGTAATGCAATATACGAAATACTACATACAGCTATGGGGATGATCTATGGAAAAAATAGTTATATGGTGCACCATAAGATTGCACCCCCCTGTTTTTCATGGATCATTCCGGTCGCTGTGCACATGGGTCCACAATCTCGCCAGATAAGCGAGATCTGGCACAACACGATGCAGGGACACGGTCGCACAACACACTTTCACCGGAACGCCCCGCGCCCAACTACTGAAATCCTCCCACTCACCCCCGAACCTAGGCGTTACTGAGGAAACTATCTTGGATACTACGGGCACACCTAGTGCATACTAACCCTATCATGCTTGTTGCAGTTTCAGGCTCTCCCACCGTTGCTACCACCTCCACCCTCAACTCCATCTTCGTATCATCTCCATCTTCTGTCTCTGCCCGCACACCCACATTTCGACACAGTAACCTCACCCAGATACTGCTACTGTCGAGTGTAGTAGCCTGCAGCCTCGTTAGGCTGTATACCTCACAATTCCGCATAAAACTTAATAAGCGGTTTGAGAGCCGAGAGCTCCGAAGACATTGGGCCACCAGATTTCCTTGACATACACCCACCACTGGCATTTCATGATGTTGTATACCAAGGTTACGACATGCTCACTCGCCATCATACCTACCCGTCTCCTAGGCGGTTGTCCAATTCTACACGGCAAAGGTATCTGCCCCTCCCCGGATGCTTGATCATATACATTCACGATCTGTCCAGTCATCCGTTATGGTATGAACATATTCACAACAAGATACCACCATCCCACACAAGTAATCGTAGGTAGGAACAGGGTCATCAAAATTCATAGTCCAGTCCTACACATCCTCATCAGATGTCCTCGCCCTGGATATCAACAGCTACATCAACGTAGCAGGGTCCATAGAGGTCTCGACTTTTACTCCGAGATCACCCCGCCCTCTTTTCCCATCTAATTCGATATGAGAAATAATCGGTTCAGGGTTAGGGTTTGTTCGAGATAGACCACACAGTTATTTTACTCTCTTTTTACTGTGATTGCAACATTACAAAAAAGGTTCACAGTTTAATGAATATAATGTTGCCGGCAACGAAGTAAAAGGATCTGGATTCGAGTGCTCCATACAGAGATAGTTAACAACTACACCCGTCCACATCTGAAAATTTAAGGGAATGATACCAGACTTCAGGAGGATAAGAGAAGAGAGCGTAACAGCATGCATCCTACTTAGCTCTCTTGAACTTACTAAATCATTTGGCAGAAATCGATGTATCCTGATGGTTGGAGTGCGTCACCCAGTATCACTCGGTTTGCACAAGAAAAACTACATCGACTTACGCCGGCTGTTTATCTTTGTCGCATCCCAACCAATGTGCAATAAAGAGTTGGATTAATGGATAAACAGGTGAAGTCTTACACCTTACCTTCATAGAAAGAAACTCATGGTACGATAGTGGGTAATAAGTGGTTGGAGGGAAGGCCACCAAAATACGCGTTTGCAGGCAAAATTGTGGCTAGGTCATTCGATGACTTATTACCTACCGCTGTACAGTAATCTGATAACCCTTTCCCTCTTGTGGCTTATGGAAAGGCTTCTATTGATTCTCGGTGGGAAAAACTATGCGCCGTGAGGCCCTCAAAGGTATATCGGCCACTGCTTACCAATTACAGGCCGGAGTTGAACCCCGGACACTACGACATATGTCAGATGTTTATACTACTACGGTGGGAAGCAGTTGCTGCCTCTTTTCGAGAGGTATATGTCAAGGTAGTGAGCTCGCCGAACCTTAATTGGCTACAATAAGAATCTTTAATCAGTGTATCCGGTATAGAGAATATTTTCACAATTTCCGCTAAGAAAAGAGATTCTTGGCACTCACCCCATCGACTAGTCAAGAGGAAAGACCCCACCTATCGCGACGACCTCTCTACCGACTATAACACAACTCCAGCCCACACCCTCCCTCACTCTGAATAAAATTTATAACGCTTTGCTGTCTCGCCCCATAATTCCGTAGTCACATGGGGTCACTCCCGACAAGAACCAACCCCCCCTCACCCCCCCCAAACGCCTCACACGCGAGCTCTATAGTACGAATGTCGGTCTACCATCCACCCCACAATTCTCTGCTCTACAGTTGGTTGCGGGAGATCAATCGCGGCAAGACCTATTACACGCTGATATGGTTGGGGACACCTTGAGCCAGAGTACATACCTCTAACGTGAAGACTTCCGAAGCTAATAGCTTTTCACCACCACGCCCTCTCTTAATTATCTCTATGTTATTCGAATAATTTTCATCTGCTTTATAACACTGCAGAGTCCAAATTAATTTAGCTGTTCTGTGTGTGGAGTTATTGGGGTGGGGTTTGGCGATGAATGTCGCGGTCCATGTCAATTAGTGTTACCACTCTAATCAAATGTAAAAACTGGCAGTTATCTGCGCCAAGAGCTGAACTAACCGCAGGTTACTTCATGGATCGAATCTCCCATACTCCGGCTCAAGGTGTCCCCAACCATAGTCCCCTGCAACGCCAAGCCCATGCCCACGCTGGGCACGTCTCCAACGCCATTCTGGGTACACACGGCACGCCCGACTATGGTAGACACCTTCTCCCAGCCCCCGACGCCACATATGAGGCCTCCCAGGGCTCGCATAGTTACATAATCGCGGTATACTCTAGGTATCGCTCGCGCCAAGACTCACGGCAAGGCAAGGGTAGCGTAGTGGTGTGTGTGCCCGTGATCTACATCCTTTTCGTGTTGAGACGGAGATATTTGTATGTATTAGTGTTATATAATTTGTTTTTTGCTACTAAATAACTACTCTAGAAAAAAACCAGCCCTTCGAAACATCAATTGAGGGTAGCTATTGTGTGTCGGGAGGACTTACCTATTGTCATTGGGCGCCTTCCCAATGTCTGAGAACCCCGCGTATGTCGGATTCAGCCGCATTGAACAACCACCGCAATCGCCGCCGTCTCTTATCATAAACAGTTTTTTTCGATTTAACTTCATACTCCAATACTGAGTTTGGTTAGGGATGCCTGGACGATCTAAGTATCTCGGTGTGCGGGACTTCTTCGCAAGGGTACCCAGGACTTGGAGATCAAGGTCCACCAGCCCAGCACCTCCGCCTCATCCACCTGTTCATCCTCTTCCTTCGGCCGGGGTCCAAGCACAGCCTTCACGATCGCGTTCTAATTCTCAAAGGTCTCCTCCTCCCGTGCGGCACAAGGGGTTAGCTTCATCGCTCAAAAGACATGGCTAACTTGGCGAGACAATCTAGTCTATCACCGGCACCGCCCACCCCATCAGCATCTACTTCCGTTACCAGCCGACCTCCAGTTGTTTCGGTAGCGTCTCCATCATCTCAGGCAAGTACACCGCCACCACCCTCATCGCTACCTCTGGTACTCGCCGTGCCACAACCACAACTACCGTTACCACCTGGCCAGGTGCAAAACCTCGCTTTCCTAGATGCCTTGAAGAAGCATATAGACGACCTATCCCCCGAGGAGCAACTGCAGTTTAGAGCTGGCAGCACCGCCATCGCACCTGAAGGGTTGATAGCCCAAACCAGACAATACGATGACACCCATAAACACGCGAGTCACTCCCGGCGGTGCGCACCACGGGTCGAGGGATTCCTCAAGGCGGTGGACGCATATTTAAAGCCATTATCGATAATGATTGGGCACAGTCCACAGTTCTCATCGCTCGTTGTCGGAGCCGTACATTTCACAGTTCAGGTTTGTGTTTCTGAATATCTCACCCGGGCCTGCGCGCATCTACTCTATATTTCCACTGCTGATATTTTCGCAAATCTATTGCAGCTTGGACTGAAATTCGCAGCGTTTTTCAACAAACTTGTAGAGATGATGGAATTCCTGGAGGGTCATTTGGGCTATCTCGCTCAGTATGCAGTAAACTTTGAGTCTTGTAAGAAGGTTCAGGAGGTATGTGTTGGATAGCACTTCTTCTGAGATTGAGAGAACTAAACCATATGCTAACATCACTAGGCTCTGTCCTCCGCTTATGGCGATCTGCTTAACTTTTGTACGGGCGCGCGGAGGGTTTTTCTTGACAAGAATGGAAATGAAAGCAGTAAGTAAAAAACTATCTAGCATCAATAGAACTACCCACGGCGGTTTTATAGAATTAACGGGTGATATGTTCAGGGTGGACATCGTTCCGAATCTTTTTGAAGACCACATGGGAGCCGTTTGAGGAGAATTTCAATACTCTGAACTCTAATTTCCGAAATCATGTTGATATCGTTATTCGGACCGCTGCTGTCGCAGAGCATGAGAGGCTACTGTCCAAAGAAATGTTGGAGGCGGAGGAGAAAGAAGGTATGAATAAACCTCAACCAATAAATTTCAATCACACGAAATCAGGCCTAACGCTTTCCATAGACGAACTGAGGCACAACTTACTAGCCTGGCTCTCAGACCTAGACTTTGACAAGGACCACGAGCGGATCTATCGTCGAAGGCATATGGGTACCGGGGATTGGCTCGTGGACTCCCCCAAATTCAAGGATTGGGAGGGTTCTAAAGAATCCTCATTACTTTGGTGCCACGGAACTCGTGAGACACCCTCTATCTCTTCTCTTGAGTAAAACAACGATGTGAAGCCGCGTACTAATGTTTACTAGCTGGCGTTGGGAAATCTGTTTTAGCGTTCATCTCCCCCCCCTCCCCCTGCTGCCATATCTATGATATGTACTCTTTAAACTAAACGTTTATAGAATGACCATAGTAACAATTTATAGGTCCCTAGTTTTAGAAACAATCTCGGCCAAGTATTCGCTCAACAGTCGGATCGGTGTAGCATTCGTATACTTCAACTTTCAAGACCGGGTGGTTCAAAAATCAACCAAAGTGGTCTCCACAATAATCAAGCAACTCGCCCGCCAGAAGAAAGCTCTGCCTAAGGAGTTGAAAGAATTCTACAAGCAGTATTACCGAGAGGCCAGTTTCCCAACCGAAGGTAAACTCGAGGCGCAGCTCGCAGATCTCTCGGCAAAGTTTGATCAGGTCTTTCTTGTCATGGATGCGATGGATGAATTTGAGGACCGGGAGAGCTTCCTACCAATCATCAGTAGATTTGCACAGGGCTCCTCCTCCATCCACGGCTCCTCCTCTATCCACAGCTCCTCCATCCACAGCTCACCCCGGAACGATTCCACCATATTCAAAATCTTCGTCACCAGCCGCAGAGAAAAGGATATCGAGAGAACCTTCACTTCATGCAACTTTCCAACAATAGAAATCGAGGTAAAGAAGGTTGACGCTGATATTGAAACATTCATTCAATACCAGTTGAAGGAAAGATCTGGAGACGTGATCATGGACCAGAATTTAAAAGACAAGATTGCGCAGGCCCTTATCTCCAAGTCCAGTGGAATGTAAGTCGATAACTTCACTATTTCAATTCAACTATGAGAGATGCAGGCTGTCCGTGGTCCGCAAAGCTATGGAGGTCGACAGTACTATCGATGCTGTGAAGGGTAATTCTCTTGTCGGCATCGGGACATATGAAGGAAAGCTAGCTGCGGGCCTCGAGATACTCTAGCCTCATTGCCTTGACTACACTGCATACTAGCAAAGATCTAGCACTGACAATTATAAATAGGTTTCTCTGGGTTCGATATCAGCTTGATTACATCTACGAGCAACCCTCCATTGAAGATATCGATGAAATCCTGGATTCATTGCCCCCTGATATGAACGCAACATATACTCGAATATTGGAGAGAATCGACAAACAGGTCCCTGCAAGGCGGGACATCGCACAGCGAGCACTAATGTGGGTATTAAATGCAGGAAGGCCGCTTGAACTTCAGGAGCTGGCCTTGGCAGTCTCTATTCAACCAAACTCCACAAGCCATAAGGATCTGAAAGATTATGAGCATATAATTCTCGACACCTGTGGCAATCTACTCGTGGAGAACGATGGGATTGTGCGACCAGTTCATTATACAGTCCAGGAGTTTCTTACCGGTCCAGCGAAGTCAGTTCCTCGTCAGTACCATATTAATATTCATATGCATTCTGAGCTTGCTCAGCTATGCCTCCAATACCTGCTCTTTAAAGAGATAAGCTCGTGTGACCCCCTTTTATGGAGCGTGTATCACGGCATAAACTATCCCTTTGGGCTCTACGCAGCAGCATATTGGGATTATCATGTCCAAAGAATTCCGGACCCTACTTTACCATACGACCTGGTCCGCAGTATTGACAAGTTCCTCGACTCCAAAGGAAAAACTCTTCAGATGGCCTTCTACATGCGGTATAGGATAGAAGAATGGTGGGCTTATCAAGGAATAAATGCGTTAGATTACTGCCTGGCCTTGAATCTGCTCCACCTGTACCAGCTGTCGCACCGCTTGGATGTATCAATCGTTGGTGAGGAGGAGCATCGACATGCGTTGCACCATGCTGCTTCAAGCGGATCCAGTTCCTCTATCGAGCTCCTCCTCGGGATGGGGTTTTCGGTCCATGCACGAGGCAGAGATAGGAGAACTCCACTTCATGAGGCCGTTATTGGTGGGCATGCCGCAGCAGCTAAGCTGTTGCTGAACAGAGGTGCGGACGTCAATGCAAGGGATAAGGATACCGCTACGGCGTTGTACGTCGCAGCAAGGGAAGGTGATGAGGTGTTGGTGCAAATCCTCTTGGATAGCGGCGCCAATGTCAACTTCACTGGCGGAGATTGCGGCACCGCTCTCTGTGCGGCCGCCAAGGAAGGACACCAGGTCATAGTGCAGATGCTCTTGGATAGCGGCGCCGATGTCAACCTCACTAGCGGATATTACAGCACCGCTCTCTGTGCGGCCTCCGAGCGAGGATACCAGGTCATAGTGCAGATGCTCTTGGATAGTGGCGCCGATGTTAACCTCACTGGCAGAGTTTATGGTACTGCTCTCTATGCGGCCGCCGAGGAAGGACACCAAGTCATAATACAGATGCTCTTGAATAGCGGCGCCGATGTCAACCTCACTGGCGGACATTACGGCACTGCTATCTGTGCGGCCGCCGAGCGAGGACACCAGATAATAGTGCAGATGCTCTTGGATAGCGGCGCCGATGTCAACATCACTGGCGGAGTCTACGGCACCGCTCTCTGTGCGGCCGTCCAGGGAGGACACCAGGTCATAGGGCAGATTCTGTTGAATAGCGGCGCCGATGCCAACGTCACTGGCGGAGAATACGGCACCGCTCTCTGTGCGGCCGTTCAGCAACGAGACCTGGCCATAGTGCAGATGCTCTTGGATAGCGGCGCGGATGTCAACGCCACTGGCGGAGAATACGGCACCGCTCTCTGTACGGCCGCCCAAAAAGGACACCAGGTCATAGTGCAGATGCTCTTGGATAGAGGCGCCGATGCCAACGTCACTCACGGAGAATACCGCACCGCTCTATGTGCGGCGGTCCAGGGAGGACACCAGGCCATAGTGCAGATGCTCTTAGATAGCGGCGCCGATGCCAACGTCACTGGTGGAGAATACCGCACCGCTCTCTGTGCGGCTGCCCAGCAAGGACACCAGGTCATAGTGCAGATGCTCTTGGATAGCGGCGCCGATGCCAATGTCACTGACGGAGGATACCGCACCGCTCTCTGTGCGGCCGCCCAAGAAGGACACCAGGTCATAGTGCAGATGCTCTTGGATAGCGGCGCCGATGTGAACCTCACTGGCGGACATTACGGCACCGCTCTCTATGCGGCCGCCGAGCGAGGACACCACATCATAGTGCAGATGCTCTTGGATAGCGGCGCCGATGTCAACCTCACTGGCGGACATTACCGCACCGCTCTCTATGCGGCCGCCGAGCGAGGATACCACATCATAGTGCAGATGCTCTTGGATAGCGGCGCCGATGTCAACAGCACTGGCGGAGTTGACGGCACCGCTCTCCGTGCGGCCGCCGGGCGAGGACACCAGATCATAGTGCAGATGCTCTTGGATAGCGGCGCCGATGTCAACATCACTGGCGGAGATGACGGCACCGCTCTCTGTGCGGCCGCCGGGCGAGGACACCAGATCATAGTGCAGATGCTCTTGGATAGCGGCGCCGATGTCAACCTCACTGGCGGACCTTACGGCAACACTCTCCGTGCGGCCGCCCAACACCGAGACCCGGGGATGGCGCAGATGCTCTTGGATAGCGGCGCCGATGTCAACCTCACTGGCGACCAACACGGCACCGCCCTCTATGCGGCCGCCGCGCAAGGGCACCAGGTCACAGTGAGGATGCTCTTGGATAGCGGCGCCGATCTCAACCTGACGGGCGCAAGATATGGCACCGCTCTCTGTGCGGCCGCCCAGGAAGGACACCAGGTCATAGTAGAGATGCTCTTGGATAGCGGCGCCGATGTCAACCTCATTGGCCGAGATTACGGCACCGCGATCTGTGCCGCTGCCCACCACCGAGACCCGGTTATGGTGCAGATGCTCTTGGATAGCGGCGCCGATGTGAACATCACTGGCGGAGAATACGGCACCGCTCTCTGCGCGGCCGCCAACCGAGGACACCAGGTCACAGTGCGGATGCTCTTGGATAGCGGCGCAGATGCCAATGTCATTGGCGGATTTTACGGCACCGCTCTCTGTGCGGCCGTCCAGGGAGGACACCAGGTCATAGTACAGATGCTCCTGGATAGCGGCGCCGATGTCAACCTCACTGGCGGACATTACGGCACCGCTCTCTATGCGGCCGCCGAGCGAGGACACCAAGTCATAATACAGATGCTCTTGGATAGCGGCGCCGATGTCAACCTCACTGGCGGAAATTACGGCACCGCTCTGTGTGTTGCAGCCGAGAGAGGACACCAGAGCATGGTGCAGAAGCTCTTGGACAGCGGCGCCGATATCAACCTTACGGGTGGAACATACGGCACAGCCTTGTGTGCCGCCGCCCGATATGGGTACCGGGTGATATTGCAGATGCTGTTGGAGAGTGGTGCTGATGTCAATCTCACCGCGGGGATGTACGGCACCGCCCTGTGTGCGGCAGCCGCGAGAGGAGACGAAATCATACTGAAAATGATCTTGGACAGCGGCGCCGATATCAGGCTCACGGCCGGCGAAAGGGGCACCGCCCTGGCAGTGGCGGCCGAGAAGGGACACCAAAGGATAGTGCAAATGCTCTTGGATAGCGGTGCCGATGTCAACCTCGTGGTCGGTAAACGCACTGCCCTGTGTGCGGCGGCCAGGGAAGGGCACAAAATCATAGTGCAGATACTCTTGGACAACGGCGCCAATGTCAATCTTACGGACGGAACAGACTGCACTGCTTTGTGTGCGGCCATCAGGCGGAATCGCAGGGTAATAGTGCACAAGCTCTTGGACCATGGCGCCGATATCAAGCTCACGGCCGGCGAAGGGGCACCACCTTGCCAGTGGCCGTCAACGCACCAGAATTGAGCTTCACCAGGACCGATAAGAACATGGTTTATATGTGCGCACGCTAGGAGTCTACCAGAAATGTTGATTTCTGTTGCTGTATGTAAGATTGCTTTGAATGGGTATGGAATATATATATGAGAGACGTTTCAACGCCTTGTTAAGAAATGCATGTTGTGTAAATTCGCGCGGGCCGGGAGTATGATGAGACGTAAATTCCCCGAGGTGTAATTGTTAAAGAGTCGATCAATTTACCCAAAGGGAAATGAATCGGGGAAAGAATCTTTCCTACCCAAGATGACATGCACATACGTCGAGGCCAGAACCAGGATGCAACCGGTGCCATGAGCGCGCCTACGCTCAGCACCGCCAATACCACAATCACAATCACCCCTCTACCAGCGCAAAAAAATCCATTACTTGATGTATAAACCTGTCGAGGTCTCTGCAATGTTGTCCAGCAGTGACGTTGTTGATGACCCTTTTGACGACCTTACTAATGAGCTCATACTTGAACACATCTGCTGATCCATTGCCGTACAAGGACAAATTACCAATCACCTTTCTCGCCTAGACGAGTATCTACGGATTCGGCTACGATTCTACGTGTGATTTTGAGCTTCTAGATTTATTTGTATGGTTCTTATTTCTAGTATATCGACTCATAACCTAGGCATCACAGTATGAATTTGTCGATGCATTACTCAAACTCCACACTTTTTGGTACACGATGCATTTTACGGATACATTTGCTGATGTAATGCTTTCGGTAGAGTCTCCCGCCTACAGGTTTCCTATATTAACTCACCCATGTCCCTAAATGATAGAACCAATCAATCAAGATAGCAAATCGCGGGATATCACTCACGCCAACGCCAAGGCTTACGTAACACAACACCCTGCCAACGCTGCAACCCGGCCACCAGGGACAGACACTCCCTTGTATCAGGGCAGGATCCAGCCTCGTTGACACAGTAGACCACCCGGCCCAAGACACACGCAAGATGCCTCTACTAACGTACGTAGCGCACGGGTACAGTGTAGCACAACCCGGAGAAGCCAGAACAATGATCCACCACCGTGCATCTCCCTTCTGATGCCAGAAACGCCCTAGCTTCTGACATGACAATCTCGCGCCTCTATACAGCCCCCTAAGCCAAGCACACACTCTCTTAGATCATCACGCGTTGAACAACAACCGTCAGTAGCTCATAGAATAGATCACATCATCTCACTTGTGCCAAGACGCATCTCGCCCAAGCCGACTGCTCGCCCGCATTCAGCAGGGGACACCGCAGCGAAGCCATTTGCCGCACCAGACATCTCCCTTGGCTGCTTCGGACGGGCTTGGCGCGACAAACAAAGATTTGCGTAGGGTTAATCATGAATTATCACTCGCGCCAAGACTCTCGGATCTCCGACAACTGTCCCTGCTTAAGCCCTAGTACAGTGTAGCAGACCAATGCACAGTTTGACTCCCGCCCGTACTCTCTTGGTAGTAAATATTAACGATTAACCATCACGGATACAGAAGATCACAGGTTGTCACTCGTGGCGGGAATCTGGGGCGCCGTGGTGTGACTGTTGCGCCAGGTGTCAGCAGCGCGATAAACACCAATAGCAATCCTATCTAGGTGCCGGCGGCCTCCTTACACGCTGAATGGTATGACATGCGCAACCTCGAGTATTTCAGCCATGCGGTTACCCGTGGTCTCCCGGACAGCGCGGAGCGACCGGAAACCCCGCCTGGGCAGAGGGGAATAGGCAGAGGGGAAAGATTATTTTTAATGTAACTAACTCGTAATTGCCTCAGATCTGACACTGGTGGCTCCAAGGAAGGTACCCCTCAACCCCTCACTACCCCCTAAACTGCCGGAATTTTCACTGCTTTTAGCGCTGTCTATCGCCCCAAGCAAGAAATCAGGACTCCCGGAAGAGGTTGATAGAGGTCACAAAGCTTCGCGGCTAGATATAGAGAGGTGCTGATGTACGCAGAGCGGCATTAGCAAAAAATCAAATCTTGATGTAGCAATACTGTTGCCCACCATGGCTAAACATTCGTACCTTGAAAACAGAGGAAGGGATACTTTCGATTGTTTCGAAGAGAAACATCTTTGGGTGTTTGGTTTGTTTAAGCGACTATCAAATCTAGTACACCTACCCCATACTCCGCTAACATCCTTAGACTCGAAATCACAGTTCGCCCCTAGGGTAAAATCTCGTAAAGATAATTTACCTGCAATAGCCGGGAACTTTAAAGACAAAGGGTATACCTATCTGTGAGCAGTACTCCCGGCCTGTTTATCCTTTTTATCAGGATAACTTGAGAAAGCAATGCCCTGAATAAGCGGTAAGTAATCTCTATCAATTGATAAAGTATCACAAGATATTAGAACAATTATTAAATAAATAAAATTCAAGGGGTTTCAACCTCGATCATCTTGACTGGTAACTAGCAGTCTACCGTAAAGGCAGTTTATGAAGGTACAAATGGACCGAAAGAGATAGTCCGAGTGGGAGAGCGTTTAGTAAGCACTTGGTATTATGCAAAGAGGACACAGTCACATGTCGAGAAGTGGCCTGTATTTAGAATAAGTAGAGAGCGCGCAAGAGGCTTCCTCTTCTTGCAATCATCATGCAAGTTACTAATGAAGGGTCAGTTGGTCACTACAGTACCAAAAACGTGGATGTAATACGTACTGTATCAATACCGAATTGTGTAAAACCTCCAAATTAAATCTGAATCCTAACTATTATACCTTAGTAATACCGTAGCAATACCCTAGTTCTGCGGTGTCCTGGTAGGTGCGGTACTGCATCCACCCGTTTTTTGTTACTGTACTATTCAGCATACTTGACCAATGTTTCTTGATCTTGCAAAATCAGCTATCAGACTAGTTACTTCTTTCATTCGTTAGCGTGTTCCATAAAAGAAGTGATTGGCTGAACTTAAGGCAGCATGCTGCGAAATACATGACATACCAGCGTAATATAAAGACTGGCAAATGCAGCAAGTTGTTCACCGGACATTTTCTCATCAAGATATAGTGATCACATGATATCTATGCACGAGAGAGATTTTCCGATGTCTCATTCGTCCAAGGGATACTTACAAAAGGCAAAAACAATTTTGAAGGAGGCAGCGTAACGGACCCTACCAAAATGTGAACCACATTCGAACCAACTTTTTGAATATAACTTCTGCTCTTGACAAGATTTCTTTTTCTTTTTGGTTTAATTCATTAAGGGCCCGTTCGGATAACCCAATAACCTAGATTATTGGACGGGTTATCTACTTTTGGATTATCATAATAATCTGTGCTGTTCGTGCAATTGAATAATCCAATATTTAGAACCCCCGATTATCCCAATAATTCGCCAAGAAAACAATCACCTTGGGAGGTGATTGTTCACACACAACACAGATATCCTGACATGTAGATTATTCACTGATTATGATTATTATGATTATCATTTTCGCTACCTGCCAATGAGTCTGTCCAATAATCTGAAGAAATAATTTTCAGTTATCCGAACGGGCCCTAAATACATGCAACCTTTCGGTTATGGTAGCGTAAGCAAGGCTTATAAGATATTTAGTAACCAGTCATGAGCGTGCACTCGGTTTCAAAACCAGTCCTCAATATACTATTCGCAAGCCATAGGAACAGAATGAAATTTAAATAAAATACTGTATGGAGGTTCCAACTGGCACACGCGAGTTGCTCAATTGAGTAACCGCAAAATTTTCATTAGAGATTGAATGATGCACACTGGTTAAACCGATAGCGATTTTTGAATTTCGGGCACTCCCGGGAGTAAGTACATTGGGCGGTAGAAAAGATTTCGGGTTTTCTTTGGATTTTGGTTTTATAATTGTGGTAGCGGTATATTTATGATGTTTAGCGAGCGGCCATTCATATATGTCTCTGGTTACTACAAGCGTTATAATCTTATTCCTGTTTTCTTTTATAAAATAATATAGGCTGCTGTACTATCTTGTTTTAGCTAGCCTCGCTTGTTTTAGTACAGCTTCTTTTTTCTTTTCTTTTTCTTTTGTTTAACTCTTAATTACATGCAGACCGTAGTCTATCGTAATATCGCACTATCCCTGAACTACCCGTTCTCAACCGCGAGCCCCCTCGCACAAATACCCGTACTAGAAAGTCAAAAACAGAATAAAACAAAACAAAACAAAACAAAGCCGCAAAACAGAACAACTAGCATTTTTTGTTTGATTCATTTTTAGGACAGCTCCAAAATCGCAAGAGATAAAATATCACCTGCCTAAGCTAATGATATTTCCTAGGTGATAACTCCAACAGGTATCGGCATATAATGGGGTGATTAAACACACTTTCGGGGGACATGTGAATTTTGAATGCTTTTTGCATTAATTATCATCCTCTATAACTATGAGTAGCAGGCTGATGAAGCCGCGATTCGAACCGCTGACCTCGCGTCTCTAGAGTTTTGTCTCTTTTTCTCGGGGGAGCGGGTTAGAATTTTGACAACCACGCGGGCCAGGGTGTTGGAAATAACACTCCTTCCTGGCCGTGTGCAGCTACCCCCCCCCCTCCCGGCCCCCGGGGGAAGATCGCCTTAGCCTGGTCTGCGCTTTTGGCCGCCTGCTGTGTACTACATCTTCTACGTCCACGATGCGGACAGACGTAGTTCCCAAAGAATGTATATTGATGATTATGACCAAGAGAAAGAGAAATACGACTACCTAAAATCACGAGCAGCTCGCCCGACAGCGTCCGAGATGGGAAAACACCCCCGACCGGTTTTAACGTTGGATATAGAACCCAAATATGGTATTTCGCTTAGGACGTGGACCGATGGTGAGCCCGAATACTCGATTTGACTAATGCAAGGGGTACACGGGGGTCTATCACATTTTTAAGCAATGCGCGATGTAACGTGAGAGCCAAATCAAATCCCAACCCCCGCGAACCCAAATCCAACGACGATCACTTTCAATCACGTCTCACACTGACGAAGGTGCTATCAGCTTATTTTATAGACTTGCAGCTACATGTACTGACTTAGGCACTGTGCACCCCAGAGTATATACAGCCGCACCTCGCTAACCCGGGTGGCCAATCTTCACCAAATCTCGTACGGGACAGGAAATATTTCCAAGAGACCTGGGATAGCAAATTGGTTTTCCAGTAGGGAAAATGAAATCTTTAAGGACCTGGGATCCGGCGTATTGAGGTACGGCGTATCGAGTCGCGACTGTTCGTGTTACCAGCTGGGGAGTACCTACCCCAACGCGTATGTATAGCCGTACCCAAGAGGCTAGCGAGAGACGGGAAATAAGCTATAAGACAGCATGAAATCAGAGGCCCAACTCAGAGCAGGAAACAAGAACCGGGAAATGCAAGCTGCAAAGCATTCGCGAGCCTTTACTAGGCGTGAATCAGGGGCTGTTACCGTAAGCAGCCACCTCCGAGTACCTACATAGAAGGGTTTTCCGGTAGGCTAGATCAGATGCGATCTAGTTAGCTGTCGATCTTGTGACATCACAACACAATCGCTTGGCGCCAGGTCCATGTCTCATGCTCAGCTCGCAACGTCCCAAGTATACCGGGTACTCATTCTACCAGTATATACTAGTAACTACATATTCTTGATACATTCTGAATCATTGAAGCTTCTAGCGACAGCGCACAAGCCCGGTCCCTAGAGCCAACCATAACGTATTTTACCGGGTAACCGACCATGATCGGGTAACCGCTCACTTTTGCGCTGAGCTCTTAGAGGTATAAGATATAAATAATAAAAATATAGAACAAGTACTGGCAAAATTCTAAGCTTATTTATTACTTTTTATAAGCTATTTTCGCTACTAACAAGACCGATATATTCACTGTAGTTTAATCCCACTGGCCGGTTAGGGAACCCTATATATAACAGGTATCAAAACACATATTATATATAGAAGTCACTACTTTTCAAGATACTCTTATACACTCTTCTGTTCATGCACATTATCAATTCATTCATTATATAATTTCTTCCCTCATACAAGTTGATTCGTGCATGGCTACATGTAAGTAATGTCTTACTTGGGCGGTATCCCGGTACTGGGCGGTTACGCCGTAATATACGTTACTTGAAAACGTGAACTGTATATGTCGCACCCCCCCCCCCCCCCCCTACCCCCCGGGCACTCTCACCAACCGACGGGATTCACATTATCCAAAATACCGACTCCCTGCACCTCACGGGACCCAAAGGTTGAGGTACTGCTGATCCGACATTATTAGCTAATCCAGATTCGAATCCTGTATCAAAGGTCCTGCCAACTGCTCTACCACGGCGGGAAATGCATGAATAAGCCGTCATGAGTTGTGCAAAGTTGTACAGTCGATGCATTATTCACTGTATATACCTTTCTCACGCAGTTTATTTGATCCCAACTTATTATCAAACTGCAGTACAGTCAAATGAAAAATCCAAGCCGATCCCGACAAAGCCCGGGTTCGGTCCCGCGAACTTATTTTCTTATTCTCTAACTCTTGAGTAATGCCAGTAGTAAGATTGTAAAATGGAACTGGGGATGCATTCGCCGATGGATGAAGGGGATGCATTATCACTACACATTTCCAACAGTACATAGAGCTGCAGCTGTTATATCCATGAACACCCCGTAACCAAAAAGGATAGCATACATGAACTTGGGCGTAGTCTAATACTCTAGAGTCTATGACCAGAGCAAAATAAGGTGAAGCACCTGGGGCAGCGTGGCCCGGCAGACAATTCAGATAAGGTTCCATTCCGCTGTTCAGCTCGGAGGTAGCACCTGTTTACAGATTGCTGAGACACAATGTCACGATATGTTGAATTCTGTACCTCTGTGTGTATGTATGTACCCTAATTCTCGCGTAGAGCCTAGAATAAGCGTGCGAGCTTGGCGATTTGCTAAGTGAGCCGAATCTCCTTCGGGCTACTGCAAATCCTAGGTTCGTTCTGAATGAGGCATCCCCTAACATTCCCGACGTATATATAACCTCCTTGATTTTCCACCTTGGTGCTCCCACAATCAATACCACTCCGATCCTGAAAGCCGCCTCTTCATCTGAGCTATATTCAAATCACGCCCGACACATATCCTCTCATCCCCCCAATAATTCAAAATGAGTGCTATTTATGGTATTGCCAACATTTTAACATCAGATAATACCAATCAACTTTTCAACCTCATCAACGAGCGACCTGCCCTTCAAAATGTCGCTTCGGATATGCCGATGCAGTTGTGGGCGGTGAGGCGCCCAATACCGAGCCGGGGCGACGGCTCCATGGTTATCACTTTTTACGATACCACTGGCGCTAGCCAGCGCGAACTTGCTTTGACACTCCGCCGTGATGGACCACAAAGCGGGATGATAGATATTGTGTTGGAACAGCTACAATTTCCAACCCCCCCAGAGCAGATGTGGATAATGGAAAACGCGATTTCCCCCCCAATGTAAGTTTTTCCTGGCTAGTATTTGCATATGTTCAGCGCCTTTGCGCACCGGAGCTAACTTATTGGTTGATCATTATAGCTTTCCACCATTCGTAGAAGGAAAGATCTGCAATGGTGCGTTGAGGGACTTCTGCATGGGAGTTGGTGGCAATACCCCGATACCGCCTCCGTTTAAGCCTGTCGCAGCAATTCAGGGAGCAGGACAAAACGATCAGAGGTGGATGGTTCGTTATAAATTTACAGCATGAGAGGTGATACAAGTTGTGTGGTTGGAATTTCGTTGGTACGAGGGTCGACAGGATATACATGTATTTAGCGCCTAGCTAGCTTGCGGGCTCTCCCGATGGTAGAAACTAATTTATTAAACCTCTATATTTTTTTCCCCAGTGTATGTACATGATTCAAACCAATTGTTCATTCCCGAATTCTATCGTCCTACAATTACTCCATCTACTGAGACTCATCATCACATTATAAGGTCGAGGGGGAGTTTATAGCGAAGTCTGCGTTAACTTTGGACTGGAAAGGACCCACATCGGTAGTGAGGACAGTGGAGCTTGACCTCTGATCAGCGTGCTTTCCTGACGATTGTGGGCTCGACTAGTATTGCATGTCATACAAGAACGCGCCAAGCTCATGACTTTTGGGTATTTATGCATTACTGGCCCTCTTCAGAAGAACAACCGTCAGAAAATATTACAAGTTGACACCCCCGCACCCGCATCAGTCGCGCGGCATAGGGGTTACCGACCGCAATGACTGAACCGGCGGATTACTTGCCTGGGACAACTTTGTTCGCAACTGTCTCTGGAAACCCACAGTAGCTTCTAGGCTGGTACTCGGAACTGGTTTAGCATCCCGACCCCAACGTTCCACTCTTTTACCAAAATCCAGCTTCTCTCAGGATGTACATTAGATTATTAACGACGTTCCGGACAACCAGCGAGTGTCCCGTAGCCGCTCCTCAGCACTCCCGGAAGACATGTTTTTGTTCCCCGGGCGGGGCTCTGGTTTCCCGCTGGAGAATTATATGACGCTCAAGCAGCACGATCGGGTAGCGGGAAACTGTACTGTCAATACTAGTCCTGCCGGCCGCATCTCTGTGTGGATGCCAGTGAGACTATTTATGCATTAATTGTAAAATAATGCACTAGTATCAATAGTCACCTCGGCCAGCAGTGTTCCTGCAGATGGCGGTGGCTTGAGAGCCGTTCTGGGGAGCAGGTTTTGTACTTGAACGTCGGCCCTCGGGTTGGCACTCACGCACTAGTCGAAGCAGTCGGTTTGAGCGGCAGTGGTATCGCCAGATTGCCCTTGCCAGTCAGTGAGATTGTGACCTCCTCACAGGATAGTCCATTCATGGAGACTACTAGTATTAGCAGTCCCGCCTCACAAAACCTCGGTACTGATGTTGGAGCCTCAGGTCTAGGTTCTTGGATAGGCGGTAGAGTGAGGTTCTGGGTTGAAATCTTGCTTTGACCCCCGCTGCATGACCGTGGTGCGACAAGGACCGGCGACCGAGATGCACATCTCAAAACTGATTTTGGACGAAGTGGATTTTTCGAATAAGGGGGGGGGGGGGAATAGAGAATGAATTATTTGCATCGCGGAGGTTTGCGGTTGTGGTTGTGGTGCTGGGGTTGTGTGTGGTGGCTGTGATCCTTGCGGTTTTGTGTGGGTTGCGGGCGTGTGGTGTGGCAGCGGCATGCAGGGTCGGGACATGGCTGCGGCTCGCCAATCGTGCAGCGGATCGGGCCGGGTGCAGCCAGATCGGGAATAGCGGGAAAGGATCAGATAAGGGAGATGGGTGGGACAAGGTCCAGGGTGGGGACCCCGCATCTCGATGTGGCAAGTACCAAAATCGATCTGCAAGAACTCAGAATTCAAGACCATGAACTACTCCAATCTCATGTGCTATTTGAATTCCCTTATTTCTACCAGTTTAGCTGTCCCGCCGAAAGAAACAAACCATAGATCGCCACACCCCCGTGGTCGCCGCACCCCCGTGAGTGCGTCCACATATAACGTATTGCACCGAGAAAGCAGTCGTCACCCGGAACTCAATCAAGGGCGACAACGGGATGACCCAAAGTTGCTGAAGAAAGCAGAATATGTGTAGAATTACAGAACCAAGCAGCCAGAAGTGTTATTGAACCATCTTTGACCTGATCCACAACTATCTAGCGGGAAGACTACGGTGTGCATGTACTTAATGTGTTAACCAAGCACAAACACAAAAAAAACTACAGTACGAACAAGGGGGGTGGAATCACTACCATAGCATTACCGATACACGTGGATTATAGTAGTGATACTGTAATTATATGAGTGTAGCATTTTGAACAATATTTATATGTCAGAATACCAGAAATTGAAGAAATACGGTAAGAATACGGTAGTCGCCAGAACACGTATTCCAGAGCATGCTGCATTAGTGGTAATACCGAACTTTACCCAGTACAGTAGTACTACAGTATATACAGATATCCCTAAAATGCTCATCACCTAACCCTAATTCCGGATTTCAAGCTTGAAGCATCTCAAATTTGACTACCGCCAGATATTGGTTTATCAATAGATACCTGTAGCTATAGGTTCATCCTATGATGGGCGTTCTAGAACTGGGATATACTTTTAAAAAATAAACTTTCCTGATCTAGGCATGATATTTCACGTGAAAGCGAAATAACCCTCTCAGGTTATATACATGTAGCGATGATGATACCAATGACAATTATCGCCGGTGTAGACTTAATGATGGCGATGGTGATGTTATAATTAAGGTGTACCTACAGGCAGAATACAATTACATACGTGCCCTCAAGGCAAGACTAAACCCAAAACAAGCAGAAATGGTCCTAATGTGCTGTATCGGAAGGCACCAATTGGTATTCGTTGCAATATATATTTCTCCAAATACCGTAATAAATCAGTATTTGAAAGGATACGGTATAGATAAGAATACCGCAGTACTACGGTAATGCTACGGTAAGGACCCCACCCCCTTTCTTGGTACTGTATCCAGTGACTGTATTGTTTCAGACCCGTTGTCGCTTGATAGCGTAGGCCTTATCGACTTTACAAAGCTTTGGTTTATATCCATTATATAACCTCCGGATTCGGAAAGGACATGCTGAACTGAACCTCTTATATGTGCCAGCCTTCATATAACCCATTTTGATACCAGTGATGTCCTTGTGCAAGGTTAGGTTACTTTCCCGGTGAAGTACGTTCACTGTCGTTACCAACTTAGTCCTGCGGCAGTGGGCACCCCCCCCCCCCCCCCCCCCCCCCCCCCCCCCCCCCCCCCCCCCCCCCCCCC
>VOVZ01000043.1:90325-268678 GCA_008079325.1 Morchella conica | reverse complement strand
CAACGCCTACCAACGCCTACCCACGCTTACCTGCCTGCCTAATAACTTCAATACGTCGAATTCGATGCTCTATTTGATGCTCCATTTGATGCTCGATCCCGTGCTATATTTGGCGCTAGATCCGCCGCTGCTGCTGGATCCACTGCTGCTGCTGCTGGATCCGCTGCTGCTGCTGGATTCGCTGCTCCTGCTAGCTTAATCACTGTTCAATTCGTTGATTAACGCCCACTAGCTCTAGTACGTCGGGAAATGTGTAGTGTAATGCATCCTCATCATGCCCCCGTATAATGTATCGGTATAATGAATCGGCGAATGCATCCCCAGTCCCACTTTAGATTTTACTGCTGACATTACTTGAGAATCAGAGACAGAATTAAAAAAAAAATACAATGACGGGATCGAACCTGGGGCCTTGAGCTTGAGGGTCCCGCATTTTACCATATACGCCATCAGTAGATATAATTCAATAGTAAATTGAGACATAACGGATTAAAATATGGAAGGAAAAGTCAATAATGCATCGACTGTACGAGTTTACACAACTCACAACAGCTTATGCGTCAATTGATGTACTTACTTGGCGCGCGTACGTGGGCAATGCATCAATTGATACATTTCCCGCCGTGGTAGAGCGGTTACGCGTATACGGTGTTGCGGCGTTGCACACTATCGGTGATTTATGTCCTCACGCTGTAGGTAGGTACACCCTCCGCAATTGCCAAGTATTTAGGCTAGGTACAGGCTTGGCCATGCGGGGTTTTCGCGCCGTGTGCTGAGAGGAAAGGACAACCTCCACAACTACGACTGCAGTCCACACGAATATTACCCACTATGTCCGCCCAACCTATTCTACCTGCCGGCGCCCCTAATATCGAAAACTCTATCCAGACTATGTCCACCAACATCGCCAACATCTTAATCGAGGTTGCCCGTGCCGCACAAATAGCACCACCGACACCTCCCCCAGCTGGTAGTAAGGAGATTCTACGTCAACTCCAGGTAATGAGCTCAGAAATAGAGCAGCTTCGAAGCCACCTTACCGCCCAGAGGCAAATAGGCCAGGAGCCCAGCAGCTGCACGAGAAGGCTGGACACTCTCATGGAGCTGCAGACCTGCGGACACTGGAGTACCTTCATTCCTGCGACGGCACAGTAGGTATCCATACCCTGGTTTCGAGTAAGGAAGTGGGCTACTGAGAGGGAATGAAGGGAACACAACCTGCTCGCTCGCCGCTACAATAGTAGCTTGCGGCACACCTATGACTGCGTCATGCCTCTGCACAATAAGAGAAATAAATGTGTCTTTGGCTTCCCAAAGACTCTCGGGGAGCTTGTCAGCCTCGGTACATCCCATCTTCCCCCACAATTCCTTCTTGTAGGCTAAACATCATTGCAGACACCACTGCTGAGGAGCTCCTTTCTGGCGCTTTTGACATCCCAGAGCCAGATGGAGAGTACGGCTTTGCAGAGTTCTGCGGCTGCGACAGCGATGAGATCCTAGGGTTCCCCTGCTTCGGGCCTACCGCTAACCGGATTGCCTCAGACCGCATGATGGAGCACCATCAGCGAGCACTTGATGTCGCCGCTCATATCCCAACCGCAGATACGCGGCGACACGCAGAGTGGGCACCCCCCATCAACGTGCTCCCATCAATGCACCTCCCATCAACCCACGGGTTACAAGCGCTAATTAATTGTCTGCATTGTAGGAATCACAATAGGGTCGCGCGTAAACACAATTCGGCCGCCACCTGGCACTCCGGCATCAAGCCACTGCTAGATGAGCGGGGTCTGGTGGTGCCAGGCTTTCCAACTGACTTTGAGTGGTTCTCTAGAAAGCCAAGTGAGTGTCTCTCCTGGCTACCTGCCTTGTGGGGTATGAGTTGACAGAGTGACGGTCGGGAAAGAGAAGGATGTGCTGTGGCTGCTAGGCCAGTATGAGCTGAATACGGCGGAGGAGGGGTGTATGGAGAGGCTTAAGGAGTTTGTGGGTGTTGAGGAGATGATAGAGAGAGAGGGGGAGGTGGAGTGGTATTTATAGTAAGGGGACCGACCCTATTTGTTCTACTCCGCAAGCCAAATATGAAACATATAACGTTCTTTACCGTGTAACCGCTCATCACCTGGTAACCGACCAAGGAAGCGCATACCATACACTATCGATAACTTTGTTAAAACATACGCTATATGGATATAATTCCTAGAATTTAATTGAGAATAGAGATTCTATATACCAAACAACATCCCAAACGAATTCGTAGATAGCATTGGGGTTATATAGGGTGTTTGGCCATTTCGGTATCTACCCTGAAAATGTGCGAAAATCATGTTTTTGGTGAACCTGTAGGTATATTACGGGATCCATCAGGTGCCTTCCATTGGCAATTTATGCATATAATCTCTCATTTTATATCTTCAATTTAAGCCCATATGACCGGTTATTTAATAGCTCTTCAGCCGGTAAATCCGATAATAACTGAATCAGCGTCCCAAGATTACACTGTTTCACATATCTTGGGACAGCGCCACTGCTATAGTTAGGGTTACTTTTGCTTCACCATGTAGAAAAATGTCTTTTGCCAACTCAAATCGATTATTTAAATTACTTATTTCATGATATCAAGCGAGGTAGGGGCGAACCGCTGCCTGAGCGGTTTCCCGGTGGTGGTCGGTTACCCAGTGAAATACGTTACTGCTCCACGAGTAAATGTGAAATAAATCAGATCACATTTGTGGCCTCGCCACTACTAGTCCTCTATATGCCACTAGCTGCCCTTTCTATGCCGTGATTCATCGTTTATTACTATCTACGCGAACTACATCAACCACCTGGCACCTCGGCGTCTTATGCCTGCCCGCAGAAGCGGACTGGAGTGCGCACCCGCTACGTCCCGCCTTTGATTGATCCACATTTCTACGTAATGCTATGTACATATTTGCTATCGACCCACCTACCTCCGCTCACTACTGCCCCCCCCCCCCCTTCCTACCCGCTGAGCTCCCCGCTGCGCTCCCTGCCCGCTGAGCTACCCGCTGAGCTGCTGTCCTCCTGTCCGCTGAGCTGCATGCCTGCTCTCTTGCCCGCTGACCTCCCTGCCTGGTAGTAGGTGTCCATTTGGTGCAGTATTCGCTGCCTGGTAGCTGCAGTATTCGCTGCCTGGGGATGTCCATATGGTGCAGTAATCGCTGCCTGGGGGGTGCAGTATTTCCTGCCTGGGGGTGTCCATATGGTTCAGTATTCGCTGCCTGGGGGTGCCTGCAGCGGCGTCAGTATACCGTGAATATACTGGGAATTTGACGCCTCCAGCGGGGTCTGCAGCGGCGTCTGCAGCGGCGTCAGCAGCGGCGTCAATATTCTGGGGTATTTACCTGCAGCGGAGTCAGTATAATCGCCAATATACTGGGAATTTGACGCCTCCAGCGGCGTCAGCATACCGTCAATATAATGGGTATTTGACACCTCCAGCGGCGTCAATATACTGCCCAATTTGACGCCTCCAGCGGCGTCGATATACTGCATGATTTGGAGCCTGCAGCGCTGTCAGTAAAGGCGTCAAAATGCAGAGGAAGGTAAATACGTATCTAGGCGTCGATACAGGCAGGAGGTCGATACAGGTAGGAGGTAGGTGTCGATACAGGTAGGAGGTGAGGTAGGAGGCAAGGTAGCTAGGTGTATATGTCGAGGTGGGGGTGGAGGTGTGGGTGGATCCTCGAGGTGTGGAGGCGTCAAATCTGACGTCATTAGCTAGCGCTAGTAGCATTAGCGCCAGTACTTAGGCGGAATATCACATCCGCGCGACGTCCCTGTACCCGCTTAATTAACCAGTTAAAAGTGGGGTTATTACCAGGGTAGTCCGGGCTTTGATATCCGCACCGCGGCGGAGCAGTACCGTAACAACGTCCCTCTGACCACCTCCCAGTGTCCACTCCTTGAAGCATGATGGAGTGCAGTCTCCTCCTCCTCATCCCGTTCATTAACAGCTGCCCCAAGCCTAGAGAAAACCATGGATGTCTTGAACAACCATTGAAAGTTCGTCTTATAGCATGCATATCACTGGTCGACTCTAACCGGAGCACGGGCAGAGAGAGCCATAGAGGGCATTGTTCACTCCTCTTACTGATTTATTTTCCTTTACTAAAATGTCTCTAAACAGGAGGCCAAGACCTGTAGGTTGGCCAGGTACGTCTCTCCTGCTACCACCGACACTTGTTATCAACCCCTTCAGTCCCTCACTGTTCGACAACATGAAGGTAACGGCAGAATCATCAGGAGTCACAAATAAATTCACAAGGTAACGGCAAAATCATCAGGAATCTTACTGAGAGTGGAAAGATACAAGTATATTTCCAATATTTGTTTTTGTTCACTTAAAGTCCACCTTACAAGAAGCAACGGTTTTAAAAATAAAAACAAAATCTGTTCATCATAAAAAAAGTTTCCAAAACAGGAAATACCAAGACTACTTAATAATTAAAAGCACCACCAGAAAGGACCGCCATTGCGGCTTGGAATGGGCCGCGCTCAATTCGCTGCAAGTGGGGGTGGGATTGGGTATAGGGCCCCTACCGCCTGGATATCACCAGGTGACAGGGTGGTGGGTTTCTCCGTGAACCTCGGGGTCCCGTTTGCATTGTTTCCCGCGGTGCCTTCAAAGAGTTGGTAGTGCATTATTGAATTCGCATCGTAGGCTATATGCGTCACGTTTTCTTCAACATGGGTGTAGTTCGCGTCGAGCTCAAAATCCCCCAAACCGGTAATCGCCTTGAGGCTATCCACATCCCATGTGATATTAGCCAGGGCGGTCTGGTGCTCGTGGACAAATCCCAGGACGTGCCCAAACTCATGGAGTGTGGTTCCCCGGATATCGGCCTCTGATGTCCAATCGGGTAGCTTCAAGTGCATGGTGTGAGTATTTTGGTTCTGATTCTGCAAGCATTGCAAGCCGAGATCACTGGCGCTGCCCTGGTCACCGTGATCGATGGCCACGCGGACATGAGCAGCACCTTCCTCGATGAATTGGAATTTCAAGCCGGAGTGTGGGTTCCAAAGCTCCGCGTATTGTCTGATTTTCTGGCGAAGTTCCGCATTTCCCTCCTCTGGGGTCAGGAAGCGGACAATTATCGCTCCTTGCAGGGGAGGATTGATGGGCTGGGGGAGAGGATTGGTGACCTGGGCGGGGGCGTTGGCGGCGCCCTGAGCTTGGAGGTTCTCAAGCACCCAGGTGACGTCATTTCTGGAGCCCGCGATACTGGTTAAATCTTCAGGTCGGAAGAGGTTGCTCCTGGTATCTTTATCGTAGGAGCTCATGGTAGTTACTTTAAGTTGGGGCGTGTTTTTGTTTGCGCGTGTGTGTCGTTCTGTAGGGTTTGTGGGAATATAGCAGGTGGAATTAGATATCTATATATATAGTATTGTGGGTTGAAAACCGCAGCTCCGTCACCCCACTCCTCCTCTCGGATGAGGTGCTCTTCAGGCCCTGAGCCCACAAACACCGTGCGCTGAAGGCAGAAAATGCACGGTGACTCGCCGGTGGCTATTAGGTAAAAACTCCCGCAAGATGACCTCGGAGAGTGATTAGGAATATAGAGTAGACGGGTGTATCGACCTTAGACACACATACATACCCCGTTAATAGACATATGTCCGTGTTGACCGAACGCGTGAAGTCACCTAGGAAGGCGCTTAATCGAAACTGCACTGCTAGATCTGTGTGTTCCAGCCGTCCATTGACATCACAATACATGTATGGCTTGCCGTCAAAATGTAATCGGGTCGATGCACGGCAATTGTTCGACCGACCATACACAAGCGAGCTGAAAAGCGGGCTTCTTGTCGATCAGGAGCCAAGACAAGCTGAAAGTGAAACCTTGGGGAAGTCGTGGGGCTGTGCGGCGGGGCAGGGAAGAGTTGCACCTCGGTCACCTCGTCTGTCGGAGAGTACTACCCACTTTAGGTGCTGGTATTATGTCTCTAATTGACTACATGTACTCGCAATGTCCTGACGTTTGCGAATAGGACTACATGTACATATATAGTTAATTTTTGATTGGTTGATTATTAGAGTATTTTAGCTGCGCGAGTTGGACCGAAATCTAGTTATTTTAGCAATATTCTTTTTTTGAAAAAACCAATTGCTACTCTTTCTAGTTACCTACAAGCTCCGCATAAAGTGAAATACTATGGCGTAAAGACCTATCCGGATCCCCAGTGCCAGTTCCCCCAGTTATAATAACTACCAACCGCGCTCCTCTTACAAGGTTGATGACTAAGAAAACCCGCCTAAGAAAAAATAAAAAGATTCCCGGATAACACAAATGAAAAGCGAAGAAGAAATCTGGCTGTGACATTATGCCGAGTGACCTGGCGAAGCAAAAGAAAAGTCTTTATTAGAGGGGCGAGGCATTGTCACAGGGTGAGAGGAATATTGTCAGAGAATGAAAGGGATGATGTCAGAGGATGAGAGAGATGACTGGTTTAGGAAGGTACTTGCTCTAGACGTCTAACGCGTTGGACCGGGAACCCTGTCAGACGCAGAAGCCGGTCGCCTAGCAACCAGCAAAATCCGAAGAACCAGCGCCTATGGTAAAATCACAAAACCAAATGGATATATATGCTATTTGCATAGGCAGAATGGCCTATTGAAGAGGATGATCCTTCAAGTTTAAGAGAGAAATTTACTTGAAAGCTTGTGAAGAAGCAGTCATAATTAGAAACTCCCATACAAATATTTGTATGGGGAGATCAGTGCTATAATATATCTCCACCAGTTTTTAAGGTATCTAGCTCAGAATTTATTTTAAATGGTTCTCCCATCAGGTGATAAATGTTCATAATCATTTTAACTCACATTCCTCCTGTGGTGATTGTTGTCCAATTGTTCAGTTCAAAGCATTTTATATGGAGTCCCAGTGCTGTTGCCATGCGACAGGTTTCTGTGTCTGACATGGTTCCCGGTCCAACGCGTTATTCATAGCGTTTCCGAGCACGACCAATATTGCATGTCATACAAAAGAAAAAGTTAGGGCTTTTTTGTATGGTATTCAATAGCAGTCGTGTTCGGAAACGTCACGAATCTACGAGTATTGTTATCACCAGCAAAAAGAAAGGTGCCTGGGCAGGTGGCGAATTTGGAAATTTCATCCGAGCGGAGTTCAGCCTCACCTTATTGTTTTCCTAGGATACGTCTTCAACAAAACAACGAGTATCAATTATCATCAAGTCATCAACTAGATAAACCTTAGACCGCAAGGTTCAAACCCCATCGTCATGGATCCCCTTTCAGTTGCCGCATCCATCACTGGACTCCTAACTGCCTCCATCCAGGTAGCCAAATTATTTGCGGCGTTCATAGAGGTCAATGACTATGCACGGACTATCTACGATGAAATACATCACTTCAGATTTATTCTCTTTCGACTAGATAAATACCTTCACTCACGCTCTATAAACCACTCGCGGGCGTCAATGATTGATTTGGATCAGGTCGTTACAGTGCTAACGGGATCCGTGTACACATTTTCGCAACTTGAGAGAGAGATTACACGCCTGCAGTCGAGGCCGGAGGGGCTCCGGCGGATGTGGTGGACAGTTGCAAGGTCCAGTCTGGCAGACCTTGTACAACGACTACAAAACCACAAGGGCACTATATGCTCTATGCTTCTAATCCTCACAAGGTATGTCTGACACGACCCCTCGTGCCCGCTCACAACCCCTATGTAAAGGCATAAACTGAGTGAGATAATGCGGTCGCATGCAGCGAGTCGCAAGATGAGGCTCTATGTGGCATGCATGAACTGCAACGGCAAGTAGCAGAGCTAATACGCATTAATGCCGAAATGGCACGTAAATTCGAATTGGCCACAGCAGGATCCGGCTCATCAGTGGTCATCACCTCGGGGAGTGTCATAACCACGCAAAGTGTATCATCGTTCTCTTCGACCCGGATCAACTTTACAGATACCCTCAACAAGAGTCGGGTATACAGGGGGGCACTCCTAAACCGGATAAATAAACCCCGGCAGGCAATTGGGGGGGCCTCCGCTCCCTCAATACAACAATCATGGTCGGTACTCTCAGGAATCAGTCTTTCTGAGATATCAAATTATGCTGTTTATTCTTTGCCTATCTGTGCGCAAGAACTCTTCAATCCAACCTGGTACACAACACCTACCCTGGTTGCCACCCTTCAGCGCAATATGCCCGAACTACCAGCCTTGCTTATCATAGGTTTCGCGGAGGACCTCAAGACTGCCCTGAAACTAAATGATCGAGAAACCGCAAAAAGCATTGCCAACTACATTCCCTTGGACACCGTCTTGAAAATGAGCAAGCTCTACCCTACGGTTGCTGGTGGTCTTTCTAACAGCACTGGGAAGGTGCTTGATGACATGGCGCTGTTCAGATTGTGGCTCCAGTGCGGAGGTGACAAAGAAGCAAGGGATGAGCATGATCGAAATGCCATCATGATAGCAATGGAAGTTGAAGATGGGAGTTTGTATAAGGACCTTGTTCAAAATGGGTCTGATGTCAATTCAAGGTGGAAATCAAAGACCGCACTTCATCTTGTTTCGGGATTAGGGAGTGAGACCTTTGTCCTTGGGCTTTGTGATGATATCGTAGCGGAGGATAGGACCCGGATGACCCAGATTGTTCCGGGATTGGGGTGCTTGCGTCGGCAGGCAGTAGAGGTAGTACTTGGGCTTGGGGCAGCTGTTAATGAACGGGACGAGGAGGAGGAGACTGCACTTCATCATGCTTCAAGGAGTGGACACTGGGAGGTGGTTGAGGTCCTGCTCGACCACGGTGTAGATATTGAAGCTAAGAATAGCTCGTCCTGGAACGCACTCCATTACGCATCGGCGGGTGGACATGATGCTGTTGTTGAGATCCTACTCGGTCACGGTGCAGATATCGAAGCTAAGAATAGCTCGTGCTGGAACGCACTCCATTACGCATCGGTGGGTGGACATGAGACTGTTGTTGAGATCATACTCGGCCACGGTGCAGATATCGAAGCGAAGGACGGGAAGGGCTCGACCGCACTCCTTTCCGCCTCCGCTCATGGACATCTGGGGGCGATTGAGATCCTCCTCAGCCACGGAGCAGATATCAAAGCCACAGACAGCCAGGGCTTGTACGCACTCCATTATGCTTCCGCAGGTGGTCAGAGGGACGTTGTTAAGGTACTGCTCGGCCACGGTGCGGATATCGAGGCTAGGACCACCGTGGGCACAACCCCACTTTTATCCGGTGTAGAAAACGGCAGCAGAGACGTTGTTGAGATCCTGCTCCACCACGGAGCTAGACGTGGAGCTAGGGACTGGCTGGCGAGGACCGCACGCGATTATACCCCGCAGAATTTGCGAGATAGCGTTTTCGAGGGCCTTTTCGACGCCAATGGAGAGATAAAAGCCGGGGCGTAGCGGGTGAGCACTCCACTCCGCTTCGGCAGGCGGGCATAGAGCAATTGCTGAGCTTTTGGTCAATCATAGATCAGGTATCAAAAGCCCTGGATGGTTTGGCGAACACCGCGCTCAATTCGTCTCCGGAGCACAAGCATAATGATATCGTATAATCCTCATCGTACAGGATAGAGGTAGGAAGTAGAAGCACGAAAGTGAGGCTGTCAACACTCTATGTTCTCTCGTCGGTGTATTTATTAGAAGGTTGTTGAGGTTATAAGACATGCTTAAAAGATGAAAGCACAATGTTCAGAAAACCCACCAGTTTTGATTAAATACAATATTTTGGCGTTATCTCTGTGCATTAATTCAAGAGTTAGTTAAATCCTCACAAGCATCGGTAAGGAATTCTCTCAGCAGTGGTAGGAGTCTTATACACCCCCCTCCTGGGGACCTAGAAGTCGTTCCATCCACTAGGAATGATGATCCGGACACCCTATACGTCATGGATTATGGCGTTATTGTACTTTTTTTGACCTGCATACCAATGCCACCCGGCGATTTGTTGCTCGTAGATGAAGCTATATTTAGGCGCCTTGTCCGTCAGGAAAAGGCTTTACCGTACTTGGTTGAGGGTCTATCTGTTACGCCCCAACCAAGGACGGCCCTTATCCAGGGACGTCCTTGTATAGTGTATACCAGGCATTTTTCTTGTTTAACTCATCAATTGCATGCAGACCGTAGTCTACGGGAATACCATAACCGCAGAACTACCCTGCTAACTCCTGGTCACACCCAGTAAAGGGCATTCAGCAAGCTGGCACACATCCGCCGCCACTACCTAACTGAAGAAAGCAAAGTAAAATAAAACAGAACGCCAAACTACACTACCTGACAACAATCTGTATCTTCTCTTTTTTAAGCGGCCCCGGCCCTATCACATATTTACCATCGTGCTTTCAAATTTGATCTCTGTCCTCTTTCCTGAGCCGAGTCTTTTTGATCGTGACAACCTTGCCCCATTCTTCTTGTCTTTCCTGGCTTTTGATCCCGTATGTGTGATCCACATCTTGTCTTCAGACCAGAATTGGTAGGCTCATAGGGTCTCCCATATGCCACGCCCATCCTCTGAGAGTCATTTTCAGGTCCTTACTGTGCGCGGATGCTCTGTTAATGTCGTCGACCTCTTTCTGATAATCTTTCATTCTCCAGTTCTGTTGCCCCGTTATCGAGAGTTCTATGTCTAGCCCTTTTTGTCCTTCTCCTTCTTGTTGGTCTGGGGCGGAGTGGTCCAGTACGAGTACATCCACTAGGGTAGTGTGTGTATACCAGGCGTGAATGGTATAGGTCCTGGCTGGTATGCGCTACGTATACCAGTGGGTGATGTCCTAAATTGGTGAAGCTCCGTGAGCGGGTTCAGCTATACTGGTGCAAGTACAGGTCCTGGTAAACCTGTCTGGGGCGGGTACAAGTGTATCAGATCATGGGATATGACTCGGCCCATAGAAAACAAACTGCATGGAGAATTTATTTTATTTTATTTAACTCATTATTTACATGCAGACTGTGCTCTATGGTAATATTGCACCCCCCCAGAACCCCCGGCTCACTTTCACTGTCTTGCACTTGTACTTAAAGAATAATTTGTGTATAGAAGAAAAATGAAAAAGTAAACACAACGCAAAAACATCAATACATACACGAACCAAAGGAACACTCTCGTTAAGATAATCAGTCTTTTTGTATTCTCTATTATTCCTCCTCTTCGTCCCTGAGTCCACCCCAACCTCATTTTGCATCCCTATCCTCTTCCCTGTCTTCGTCCCTTTCGCCCTTTTCGTATCTCCATTTTATGAACTCTTCCATATTGTGAGCTGTCCCGATGCCCCGATATGGTCCAAACGGGTTCCTTGACCGTCGTGTGCTTTGTGGTCTTGTCCCTGGCCTCCTTTGTTGCCTCGCATTCCGTCAATATGGGGGCTGCGCTTTGTATTCCTCTTCCGCATCCGCATTCTGCCGTATCCATTTTTTTGAACCGGTGGAGATATTGGTTTATGGCGCAGTGGCCGGTTCTTAGTCTGCCAATGGCGGCCTTTCTTTTCTGTAGACTGCATCGAGTTGGCCTGGCTGTTTATCTTCTTCCCCAACGAATGTACAATGTTGGGTAGTTTTACATCAACAGGCGGAGTATTACGCTCTTGGGTCGTTGTGAACAAATTCACTCTACAACCTGACAACCGTTCTCTTTCGTTATTACTCAGCAGCCTTAGTTTCAGCTTGGTCCATTAATCAGGTGCCCTAGTAAAAAAGTAGACAACAGCCGCGGGCACTGAAATGCTATCAATAATTTATATCCAAATACATTTTTTCTAAATCACACGGCATGAATGCTGGCACCTATGAGCGAACCCTAGTTCCATCGGGCATAGCTCAGATGTTTACTACTACACTATGATAGTAGATTGTGTGGGGGTAGATACCTAAAGCGTGGTATACTTAACCAAATCTTAAATTTCACTAGCGCATTCATTGAAAAGTACCGAGCACACAACATGTTGAGCGGCTGATGAGAATGTGTGATAGGCTGTGATATTGATACGCATGTAAATCTGACAGCGCCTCACAGACAATCATTGCCCTACATAGACATTTCCGCTATCTACAGACAGTTCCAGCCAGCCACAGACGTTCCACTTAGAACTATACCAGCCATTCATATACATTTTTTGCTAGGTGTAGATGTTGGTCGGCGCTATTCACAGACACAACCGCTCGTGTTGAACGTCTGTGCATAAGCTGAGTCTGGGACGGGAGTGAAACACATATCAGCTGCAGAGGCGAGTGTAATTTTAGCTGCATGAACTTTCCTTTCACTCTGAAAATGGATTAAAGGGTTGCAATGAGAGACCCTATTATAGCAAGAGAATATCCAATACTTGGGGATTCATCCAGCGCCGTAATTTGTTGGTGACTTGGAAGAAATGCCACACCAATCATCACTTGTGAACAAGTGTTTTGGGCTTGTGATACTTGATGAAAATACCCATACAATCAAGATTGTCCAGTCTGTTCACGAGTATTCCGAAAAGCCTTGAGGGCCTGCAGAATCAGTCAACTGCCATCTCACACTGGCTCTTAGGTGCCTGGATTATCTCTGGTTGTTAGCAAAAGGAGACTGCGATGCAATATGCGATGCATTATGCGATGCAATAGCCACCCGGATACGGACATCACGTATATATGATTTATTATGGATACATTATGCGATGCATTTCCTGCGGCGCTAGAGCCACCAACATACGGTCTTTGCAGGTATAACCGTATCTCAAGGCGTTCCATCACTTATTACCCATCGCTGTACAAGCTCGCGTAATACCTCTACTCCAGTCATCAAGTACACTGACACGAAGATTCCGGATTCTTTTATGATCAGCGCCTATCCGTTAAGCTGTGGTAAAAACTATAAACCTTCAAAAAGATACATTTGATGTGACTTTAATAATATATCTCTATGTCTCTTTTATTAAATAATGGTTTTTCAAAAGTCTCAGTATCGACAGTCTAGGGGTGTATTATGTCTATGCCTCAGGGAAGAGTGGATTGAATCTGATTTACCGCTCTGTTTGGAGTATCAAATTAGATGAAATCTTTGCCACACAGCAGAAATGAGTAGATTTATTTTCAAATGCTATTAGAATCAAACATCGGGCACCACCCCTGTGTACTTTGAACCAGATAAACTACAACTAAATTGAGAATAGAGAGTATTTTCTAACCGTCAATTTCAAGAATTTACAAATCGTGGTGCTCCGAAATGGTAACCGGGGATGTTGATTTTGAATTCCAGTCGGGCAGCGTGCTGTGAGATGTACCAACAGCATCAGATGTATCCGGTTCTGTTACTTCCAAAGCTAGTATAATAGGTATGGATTTTATGATTTTCGAGGTTTATTCTGTCATACCGCTAACCAGCACTATTTTTGCCACTGAGGGAAACTGTCAATTTTGCATCCCGAAACTGTCAATCTTGAAGTGTCTATAATTGAAATTGACAATTGGCAAATACGCTGTAAAGAGAGAGAAAATCAAAAAATATACGAAATGGGACCAGCTCAACCCTTATCCAACCTGAACACTAAAGGTGAAGCGACGGGCAGTGTAACAATAAGAACAGCTATGAGATGAACCCGGGTGTTCAGTCCCTCCGGTTGTAATCAAATACATGATGGAATGAATGCATGACCGGAAGCGATACATATGACGTCAAGAAATCTAGCCAACACACCACCGCTGTTCTGGGGCAAGATATTGCACAACGAGAGAGCCCCTACTTAGTTGTATGCGAGGCATGGAGAAGGAGTGGACCATGTGGAGATACCGACAAAAAATCGTGCCCGCTTCCTCCCGAACAATGGTCACGAGGAGGCTAAGGTCTTCTTCTCGAGGATTCTGGATAACCGCCAGCCGCTCAGTAACGTGGATCAGGTTGTCAAACTGAATTCGTTTCTCGTCCCGTAGCTGGAGTTCGCGTGTAGAGAGAATGATGCCCGCCGGGTGCTCAATCGGAATGGAGTACATTAGCTCTCCCTCTGGCTCGGCTTGGTGAGAGCGCTTGATGTAGAAGTGCCTCCCGGGTGTGGTAGGGAGTGCGACATCCGTTATCCGGAAGCCGGAGTGCGTCACATAAACCCCTTCGGCATCCCGAGTCGTGAAATCCTTCTGATAGAGTGCTAGGTCTTTCAACGATCTGGCTTGCTTCAAGAGTGACTTGGGGGCCCATCGATAGCCATCAATTTCCAAATTATCTTTCCTCAGGAAGATGATGTCTGCTGGAATCTCGGGGATGTACGAGTAGAACAACGCCATTCGTTGATTGGGGCATTTAGTCTCCGACAGCTCCTTAAGATCGTAGCCGAGCACCGATGCAAGGCATATCGACTCATCTTCCACTCTGCTCGTTGACCGATACCGGAGTGCTCGGCACATTCTTTGAAATAACGATGTTGGGTCGCCGGTCAGTGGGAGGCTCAGCCAGAGCTCGGCGATAGTCTTTTGTGTATGACAGAGGGTGGTAAGCCCTTGCTTGCCAGCCATTGAGGCGAATGGAAGTGCTCCATCGGAGAATTGAATCTGCAGTTTCCCGCAGTAGGTACTCTCCTCCGAAATCACTGCTTCCTGGTATGTCCAAAGTCTTCTCATCCACCCAGCGCACTGGAGGCGGGTTCCCCTCTCAAGTCGACTAGCATTCTTTGGGCATGTCTGCATATCAGCGTCGAGGACAAGGACCTGGCTGGCTTCTTTGAAAATTCTTCCCAGACTCACAATCGCGGCCTTTCTATCCTCCTTCAGATCTGGGTGCACAGGAATGCACAAGGTATCTATCCATATCGCAGGTTGCTCTAATACCTGCTCTTCAGTAGAGGTCTGGAGCACCAGCTCGCGGGTCGCCGCCCTCAAGTGAATCAATTGGCATCGCGGGAGAGAGTTCGCTCTAACATTTCCAAGGCCTTGTGCCCACACGTGTGATATTGCTACATATGGCGAAGAATCAAGCACCGCTAGCTCAATATCTTCGTTGTCCTTTCCGCAGATTATGTTGACGACAGGTATGCCTCCTCGACGCAGGATGTAGCATACCTTCGGAATATCGACTGATATATGGAAACATCCAGATGAACCTTGAGCCCGACAGGCATCAGTATGACTTGTCTGATAGGTAGCCTCGCTCACAAAGTTCGATCTGCAGCTCTCCACTGTGCATCCCTGGTGCGATTGCCTACTGGTTATGCTGGAAAATCGGAGCAAGCTCGCAGTATATAGCCCAGTGTGGTCCAAAGAGTCATGTAACATCTTAACTGTACTGATGCACCATCCTCTGTTTAACATACGTTCCTCCAGTGGATTATTTGTATGAAAGAATGCCACGTTCCTCAGCACAGATTCCCGAGGGGCTCTCAAGGTGATTATGGCAGCATTCAGGAGGGTCTCGCCGAGTATGAGAATTGACATAGCGGTGTCTAATGGTAAGACATCTGTTATCCGCCATTGTGTCGGAGGCACCGAGTCCATGAATCCGTAGAAAAAACCTTGGACGGTACTAAATACCTTTGACATTTCAAGCTCCTTATACGCTGCTCTGGTTCGGTCTTCTCCTCGGCCAAGCATATCAGCGAGTAGCTGCCGAAGAGGTGCTGTAGTAATGAAGGGATCAATCCCTTGATATTGGATGAAAATCTTCAGGTCGACATCGACCCCCGAGATCAGAAGAATGTCGTGAAGCATTCCGAAGAATAGCCAGGTCTGTAGAAAGCGTGCGACTCTCTCTGGGCGGGCTTCGGCACCTTCGAGCCGTACGGGACCTTTTTTGTCATCGATATTCCAGCCAGTCCGGGCAGGGAATCCGATCATACCCTTTTTGTCGTAATCTTCTACCTCACAAAGACATTGTATCTCAGGGCGCGGGTAAGACGGGCCTACGAGTTCTGGGATGTGCCACGTGCTGAGAGGGATGGGCGCCGAGGAAGACATGGCCCGAGCGATAGTGGTAATCGTTTAGATTTGGCAGGATTAAAGGGAGACGAGGGAGGATATTCGTGATTGTGAAGGAGAGAACGGGATAGAGTCCTAGCTATCTCTCTCTTTACCTATATTTCTGTCAGTTCTCTCCTGTCACCACACAGCTCTATTTCATTACCTTCGGAGATTGATAAATAAAATAAAAAAAATACTGTTTCTGGAACGGTTGGTGTGGGACTGTGAACAATGCAAAGGTTGGTGGGCTAACTCCTCATAAGCGACGATGTTTGACCGCTTACTCCACATTCTCAGAGTTTTCCAACCATTAGCTAACCTAACCCTAACCCTGGCCAATACAATCGGAATACATCGTACTATAGGACCCTACCAAAATTCGTGGGAAATGCGCTTCGAACACCACCTGCTGCCCCGCGATTATGGGCACAACAACCACAAGTGATTTTTTGAAGAGCTGATCGTTTGTAGAGACTCCGGCCATCTTCCCTTGGTTTTTTGGGTATGGGGCGGCGCCATCGGGCTGCAGCGTTGCCATTGACGCGCACTTCCCACGACCTTCGAGCCATACTTGGCGTCAAAAGAAGAGACATGCGCCAAAACACGACGCGTCACCATGCTTCAAGGCACCGCCTTTCCTAGGCAGGTTAGACCCAACCTCATAAACCTTTAACCGATGCCCCCGGTCGCATCCCAACCGGACATGATCTCTCACTCGACCCTAAATCCTAAATTGTTTCTAGTTATAGTAACTACATGTCTCCACTCTAGGTTATGCTATGGTGGCCGACAACAACCGGAGCTGTCTTGGCAGAAGTAACAAAGTTTCAGGCGCTGATCAGTCCCCTTTAGGGAAGTGGTTAAGCCTAATCAGTGAGGATTGCCGGTTGGCTTTAACAAATTTGTATGGGTGACAAACCTTGTCCTGCCTAAGAAAACTAAAATAGTTTTTTCTCAACAACATAACTTGATTTACTTTGCGGACCGTTCTTTGCTAATTCTCTATGGAGGTACCCTACTTGAATTCAAAAATCATTGATTTGTGGCGAAGAGATAGGCTTGGCGTTCTTCCGACCCTGTTCTCGTGTCCACCACCATATTGATGAATAAGGCACCCCCGGCCACCTAAGAAAAAGAAGCAAGAGAGAGGGAACCCAAGGCGGGGCAGTCAGTCCCCGGCACTAAGGATTCGCGACTGTACTACAGGTCGAAGGAGGAGAAGGAGGAGCTTTTTGACTTGCCTTGGTAAATGAAGCCAAAGCAAATCCCGTAATGAGGAGTGACCCCGCACTTCACGAAAGCTTGGCGGAATTGCGAAGGGAACTGACAAGAACAAGAGGGATAGCGTCATTACAGGCTACTTCGTTTGTATTCCTTTTCTAAGAGCAAAGTAAAAGATTCGGGGTATTAATCCTACCAACTTTATTATTAATCCTGATTGTTAGGATTGTGGGACCAAAGTTCTGGTTTTCGCCTAAATTGTGAATGATAACATTATCAATACTACACTACTATACACCATATACCCTCCACCTATGAACACTGGTGTTGTATATAGTTTAAAAATATGTTTCATTTTACTACATGTAATCCAGGTCTTAATTTAAGTATTGAAGGACTTGACTGTTTTGCTCGGGGGGTATTCGTGGTGTGGTTGTTGTGTTGCTCGAGACGTCAGTTTTTGGTGGGGCGCGGCGTTGTCAGGTACCCAGATCGCCAAACCCGCTCATTGTAGGTACTTTTCCATTTAGGTATGAGCCGCGGAAAGGCACTCAGAAATTGAGTTTTTAACATAATACAATACTTGGGCAGGATTGATGTTTTTAGCTATACACACGACATATGAGTTTGCATTTTCTTTCACGGCATTGATCCAGGGTTTTTTAAGCCTGAAAAAGGACAACTTGTGTCAAGAGACAGTAGTAAAAAGACAAGCAATAGCAATTCATATTAACGCTTACCATAACTATCGTCCCTAGCTTGGCTACTTTGGTCGTTGAGGAAGATGGACTGTTTGGTGGTTGCATCACTTTCCGGCACCCCCGGGTACGGGTATATATTCGAGAAATTACTAAGGGTTTAATTTGTAAACTTCATCTGTACAAAACAAGTGGCCCACCTGCCCATCAGTATTTTTCCAGCGGATAAAATAGTCCTTATATAGGTATTATCACGTATACTCAGGCTGAAAATGTATAAATCTCACACTAAGCCGGGCGTTTCAAGGCCCTTGTAAAAAAATACGACACTTAATATCAAATAATGGTTCGTTCGGACTCATATCGATATGCGAACGGGCGGTAAAGTTGGTGTCAATTTGGGAATAGATTTGGTACTGACTCGGTGCTCGATTTGATGTTGTATTTGGTGCTGCTGCTGGGTTCATCGCTGCTGCTGGGTTTGTTGCTGCCGCTTGGTTTGGTTCTGATTTGCTGCTCTATTAGCTGCTCGGTTTGATGGTAGATGCGGTGCTTATTTGCTGGTTAGCCTGTGTCTTGATACCGAATCTGTTTATTTGTTGCTGGGTGAGTGGAGGGGGGGGGGGAAGTAGGATTGCGGAATTAGGAACGCAGGTGATGGAGAGGTAGATCCAGGGACAAGAGGCAATATATCGGAATGATATGTGAGCACGGCTTGGTATTTGCCAAGTCACCAACCCTAACCCATAGAGCCTGGCCTTTGAGCGAATTGTTCTCTATCTGGAAGGATTGCCCACAGAAATCATTATTGGAGGCTGATGTATGCGTGGTTATGAGTAGAGTATGTAGGCCTTGTCACTATTTTATCCAAAAAGGGCTATACATATATGACACTAGGCCTAAACTAACTTTTCGGATATTTACATGTAGTTATGGGATCTCGACTTAGAAAAATACACTTGCTCGTTCCGGCGTTAAAGTCTCACATTGATACACCACGCTAGATAAAGTTCGCTTCCACCATTTTGACAAAAGCATAAATTCGTACTGAAATTGGAAAACCATACATAACAGACAATAGAGAAAGCCGCTGCCGACAACTCGCGGGGTGATTAAAGAAGAAAAAAAGAAAGAAAAAGAGAGAAGAAAAGAAAGAGAAAAAGCGATCATCTGCCCAGTGGTAGCTCCGCGGTCCACGACTTAATCACATATGTCCTGGTGTCCTCCGCCCGGAGGATAGAAAATGACTCTGCCAACAATGCAAGGGATGCAACGAGATATATTACCTCCAGCAGCCAATTAAACACCATCCTCAACCTCTGTTCCTGCGCTTTCGCCCATCCACCACCTTGGCCCGCGCTGCTCTCCCTGCCCTTCTCCTCGGTGTCATAGTTTCTACCTCGGTGTCCTTTCGCCCGCAGAGCGGCCAAGTGTTCAAGTCCTATAGCAATTACAGGCACAACCGCTACCGCGATGCAAGCGCTTCGCCAGATCCACTTTTCATACCAAGACGGAAAGTATTCCTTGGTCCAAACAGTGGCGTGTAGGCCTGCGTAGGCGATGTAGAACCACATAGCACGTCTCTTGATTTCATAGTTGGCCCTCATAACAACATCTGGGGTGAGCAGTTTACAGCCGGGTCGAGCGGATGGGGGGTGGACTAGGCAGGAGGGAGATGCGGCGGGAGTGGAGGCTGGATAGTCCTCCTCGAGCATGGCAACGGCTTTATTCGGGGTGGGTCCGGGGTGGGCAACAAGGAGCTCGGCAGGTGAAAACTTGCTATTCGTATCTTCATGACGGACCGCATTAATTTGTTTGACGGCATTATTCCAACGATCAGCGGCATCCTTAGCCCGCCAACCTTTGGCACCGCGGTCGGACTCGGGGTATTTCTTATCCTTAGGATGGAACCGTCGCGATGGCTTTAATGCTTGTAAAAAGATCTCCCACAATTGCCCTACTTGAACCCGGAATCCGTCCTTGCGTATCCATGGATTTAGTATTTGCATGAAGAGGTCATTCGTTTCCGTTCCTGTGGGCCTGAGAGCCACTTCCGGGTAATAGCTCCACATTGGGTCCGGAGCCCAGTACGGGCCACAGATATCGAGTTCCATAGGTTCGTTAACGTCTAGCTGTTTATACCACCAATAACAGTAGAGCAGACCGGCGATGAGGATGCGCACAAATATGTGGAGCTCAAGCACTGCGATAGATAGGCCCATGGCCTTTCGCCCAAGCATCTGCAACACGAGCTTGGTGACCTGTGCCATGATGATGAGCTTTGCAATATTACTTGCGTTGCCTTTATCGAGGATATCCTTCTCCCTCTCCTTGATCATCTTGCGAAATTCATCGGGGTTTCTGGCATAGGCATTGAAGAAATCCTCCGGGGTGATTATAAACATGGGCAGCTCGGCCTTGGCCAGCTCGGCCTCGGCCTTGGCCAGCTGGGCTTTGGCTTTTGTCAGATGGGCTTTGGCCTTTCTCAAGTCGGCATTGGCCTTGGCCTTGGTATCGGGGTTGTTGGTCTCGGCCTCGGCAGTGGCCACACGGACTTCGGCCTTGGCCAGCTTAACGTCGGCGTTGGCCACATCGACCTCGGTCTTGGCTATATTGACATCGGTCTTGGCGTGAGCGAGGCTAGCCTTGGCATTAGCTACGGCCTGCTCTGCGTTGGCCAGTGCCTGGTTATCCGTTTCATTCGCGGCGGTCATCATTTCCTTGACATCAATCATACTGTTCCTGGCACCTTTCACACATCTCTTGGCCTCAACCACCCTTGTTTCGGCATCCTTCACCTTATCCAAGGCACCTTCCTCCTTACCCCTGGCACCATCCACCCTTTTTCCGGCATCCTCCACCTTGACCTCCGAGGGCAGCTTTCGTTTGTTCCTCCCGGGCCTGACAAACCCGTGCATGACGACGAAAAAACAGACCTCTTTGCTGAAGGGATAGTCAGGGTCTTCCGGCTTTTCAGCCATTCCAATGACTCTCTTGAACTTTGTCGCGATGTTTGGGACTTGTTTTAGGTCGGCTAGCGCACTGCTATTCTCTGATCCCGGGGCCGGTGCTGTGTCAGCTACTGCAGTAATTTTCTCTGATCCCGGGATTGTTGTTGAGTAGGCTGGTCCAGTACTTTTCTCTGAATTCGAGAGTGGTGTTACACGGCCTTGCGCAGTTGTGAACGATTGCGGGCTGGCGACCCGGGCTGGGATTGAGTTGGCTAGGGAACCTTCCGCTAATCCTGGCCTGTCGGCGCAGGTGTCCTTTTCCTCCCACTTCTTTTTATGTATGTATTGTACATTTGCCAAAGCCTCATACAGCCGTGTCATCTCTGCCCACTCATTTTGGGCTTTTTCTACCACATAATTAGGGAATATCAGAGCCTGGAGAGAAGTCGCCACCTTGCGTCTGAGCCGATAGAAGGGTAGCTGATCAATCTGAACATCCACATGTATCGACGTCCAAACGCACAAGCCTAATGTGACAAGACAGGTAGTGACGATGGTCATGGAGCCTCGCGTATTCGGCTCACCCACCCAGCCGTCGGTTTCATTTCTTGAGCCACTGAACTCGGACGGTTTGCCCACGGGCGATCCGTCGGTTTCTAGAAGACGGCATTCATTCGTGATGTCGGCCTGCGCAGATGCTATGAAGAGAGAAAAGACGAGTCCGAGGATGGAGCTATAGCTCATGACGGCCGCTTGGGCAGGGAGTGCCATAGAGACGGAAGTCATAGGAGAAGATGCAATGGTGCACACGAGTATTTTACTATAGCCAACATCAGTAAATGGTTATTGACTTTGTACGTATTATTGAATAACCAATTTTACATACCGCCAGGAGAAAGAGAAGTGTCGGACAATAAGGCTGCCTGAGAGGCTCGGTAGAGGGGGAGGTAAAGTATGCCAGTGATGTAGAGTTGTAGTCAACCAGCGTATAGAGAGCTCGGGGGGTCTGAGGTCGGTGTTGTTAGCTTTCTTATGAGGTGTGAGGGGGATTGCCTTCGTTTTTAAGTTTGAACGAGGCCGAAAAAGAGCCCCGACTCAAAGTACGAGTAATTCAACCGGACTCACGAGGGTGGGATGTAGACAGTATATTATTTGCACTTTTATTGTTTACACATGATCAATTGCCACAACACAAAAAGAAAAAAGCTCAGTGCTTGATTCTCCAGTTTGAATTGAAGCTGACTTGGGTACTCCCCCGCCCTCCATTTGAAAAGAGAAAAGAAAAAATCAGAAAGCCTACATACATATGTACTCGTTTACCAGCATAAGAAAACGCAGTTGCTAAGGTCAAGGATTATTTTTATGGTAAGACGGCGCCACTCCGTACAAGCTATCCCTGTCTCCTTCACTGACATTTATTCGTTCTACCAGTGTAAACAAGTAGAAGGTGGATTTGTCTCGAATATAAGCTTTTATTGGTTCCTAGCTGATCAATCACAGCTGTAGCTGACGAACAGGGGGGCTTTGGGCTGCCAATGGGAATTAAATTAAAAGACTAAAGATTTCCTAGATTCGCTGTTGCATGCCGTACTGCAACGCTTCAGATGCATATGTCCATTATTACAGTCCATGTATATACCATTGAGGATTTCCCTGTCAATTCCTGACTCCCATCCCAATGAAAAAGGCTTTGGCAGCCCAATCGCTCTAGAGGCCTTCCAATAATTGTGAACCAGTTATTGGTCTGATGTATGTCCATCTTGTCTTATTAGGTTGGATAGTTGGGCCTGTGCAGTATACCACGAAAGATTGGTTAACTAGGGTGAGATACTTTTCGGCGCGTGCGCAGATTAACGACCAATGTTTAGTTTAACGTATATATTTGTACCGCCAATTGCAATGTATTCCTCATCTCGGCAATAGTCTGAATAGTGCTACATGGCCGGTTCTTGTTTCGTTTTTATTTGCGTGGAACCCGGGACTGCCGATCAGTAAGATGACTGCGGTAAGTGTGACCAAGAGGTGCTTCATGGTGCATTCGAGTGGGCGATACTGCAGGAGTCCACTTAGAGTTTTAGTTTTTCCACATCACATATATTATATCTATCCAGCTTCAATTTATAGCTGAGTTATCATCGTCGGTGCACATGCGGGCCTAAGAAGCACACAAATACTATATGAGTTTACTTAAATCCCATTAGCTAGCCATGGTCAGCAACGAGCCCAACCAAAAGCAATATGGCACTCTTCGCACAAAAAGCTGTGCGGGAATAACTCCGGGAGCCGTGGAAGTGCGTAAATTTGAAGTTTCCCGTGCGAGGTGTTGCGAGATACACATTATACATTATTTGTTGCAATAACCCCAGGACTATGGAAAAGTGGCGTTCTTATTACCGACTAGTCTAGATTGCTCTTGAAAGTGAGAACTGATTTTACTAATGTATTTACCTACTAACGAGAATAAGATAAGACTTCCCCGACGACATTCCCCGTTAAGACATATTAAAGGCAATAAAATACGAGTTTGCTGACTGTTTCTCGGGTTTCCTGTTTTCTGCCGGAATTTCGATCCCTTTGAAGACCCCCTAGATCTCGACAGAGTCCAGTCTCCAGATAGAATACTTCGATGGGGTCATGAAATAGTCTCTGGCATTAACGGGCTTGTAACAATTCGGGAATACTATTTTATTGTGGTGGATCCATTGATTGGCATATACATGTAGGGTATTCTGACCTAATGCTTCAAGTATAATAGTAGGATGCCCTTTGACGATTACTTCCATGGCCGATGTCTGTAGTCAATCTTGTAAAGTATCACTGGTATCCGAAGTTTATGCCCTTTGGTGATACGCCCAAAGTGAATGACACTTGCGTGATAGGTAAATACATCAGTAAAGTCGTCTAATTTCCCTTGAAACGAGTTTACCTCTGCCAAAATATTGCCGTTACTCACGTAAATCTAAGCCCGAAAGAAGACTTTACCGGAAACTATACCGAATGATCTGGGTACACATTTCCACAGCCGCTAGATAGAATTACATCGGCATTTGCATACTAATGTCTGTACCCAACCGCGAATGCAATAGGTCGCCCGAGATACCTCGTAATATGCTTAGAATCCGTCTCTTGAGAAACTTAAAGTTATTGGCTAGACCTTGAACCAGTGTGTGTGAAATCGAATTAGTTGCAGGATAGCGAACGATCATGAGAAATCATTCGGAGTAGCAGGGGATAGAAAATGCAACAGGAGGATCTCGGACGACAAAGTGCTAACCTAGATATCAAGCTCCGGCATAACATGTTGCGACTGCGAGAATTTGATTTGCCAATGGCTTCGATCATCACATATGCGCCAAACAATATGCCGCTGCTGCGCGGTCGAAAGAAAAATGAGAAATGATATGCGACCTGCATGCCCTGGAGTACTCAAGCTGAATTGTCCCGCTGTCGAGCATACAGCCAACTGAATATAAACTCTGTCGAGGAAAAAGAAAATGCGCATTTTGCGCAGGGAAGTAGTCTGACCTGAGGGCTTCATTCAGCTATCCCTGCGCAGTGTCCTTGGCCTTATTCTTCTTATCGAGGAGTACACATCCCATCATTATTATATTATCTCTTAGTTTCTCTTACAAAGGAAGTCCCAGATTCTACGTGGCTCACCGGCCCAAGGGAGAATCATATATAAGGCCATCGGCACTGACAAGCGAATCGCAAGAGACGATGATTTCGAGCTGATCCAATGTATATGGTAATGCCTGATTGATAAATAATTAATTGTGAATGTTTTGATCTGCTACATGAGGTGTGGCTAGCTGTTCCGCTGGAGACATGCTCGCATCCTTTGTGTGCTTCTAGATTTCCCAAAAGACTTGGCACCTCGCCAAAATTACATGTACCTACATGTATGCCTGACAGAACTGAAGTCTGTACCGCTGCCAATGGATGCCATACCAAATGGTAATAGTAACTCAACTATATAGATTCATACCTGCACTTTAGTTTTTCTATTCTACAGTCGTTGACGGTCGCTTGACGAATACCGCCACTTGACGAACAAGCATTCCAAGTATGGAAATAAAAAGCCAAGCTGAGAGATCTCCAGTTCTTTTAATTTCTATTGGCCCAAAGTCCCCTGTTCGTCAAGTCGCAGTATTCGTCAAGCGACCGTCAACGACCGTATTTGTTATTATTGTGTAATCTGTATCTTTCTACGAGCAGTGAAGGCGATTCGAGGTACCAAGTCTTTTGGGAAATGGCTGTCCATCAACGCGCATATGTATGTACAAAATAAGAGGTATCGACATTTCAGGGATATACGCCAATGGGCCTGGGCTTAAAGGAAGCGAAAGGTTTCTGATTGGCTTAAGTCACAGGAATATGCAAACATCACCAGCTGTCCTCCCACCACCTTGTGGGCCTATGTCCCACCGTACTCTACGCTATGTACGGGCATTGTGCAAAAGTGTTCGTGTTCAAAATTCTCACGAGAGATCTCGCTATGTAATCATGGCGGGCCATCAAACCTCCCCCCAAGCGTATTCTAAGTTCCCAGTAGTACCAGAATCGATGAATAGTGTGATAAATGGCCTAACGTCTCTCATCTATAGTCACGAATTGTACTCCCTATATTTCCTCATTTTGAATCTCAACATTTAAGGCATGTCGGGTGCGCCACACTGCGTACTGACAATAGAATCAAATCACGACCGCCTTTGACATTGAGTGGCTGTATGTGCCTACTTCGACAGGCCAGAGAATTGTTAGGCAGGTCATCAGGAGCTCATAAGTGGGTATAGTAGGTAGGGTTAGGTAGCCAGGACCGAGTAACTGTGGTAAAGCCGCCGACATACCCTCCTGGCGTGTATCTGTATTTTGTCATGTGCTAGACCATGTAGGTAATACTCATTATGATACTGATTATACCAGGTACATGTAGGTAGATACTTCCTCCCCCCCTCGCCTCCCCCGCTTTGTAATATTACTATTAGAGTATTTTAGCTGCGCGAGTCGAGCAGGTTGGACAGAAAGTCTAGCTGATTTCGGAAGAGATTTGCAGTCGTTCAACCAATAAGATGTGCAGGACTTTTTGCCGAAGTGCTCGACTTTCTGTCCAACTCGCGCAGCTAAAATACTCTATTAGAGCGCCTTGGACTTCAAGATTTTGAGCTCCATAAACAGTTCGCTAAGATCTAAATATCTAGACGCAGGGGTTGTTGCCAAGATGCTCCAATAATTCCAACTGGCCATGATAAGGCATCATGCAGCTTGAGCCCTCCTTACTCTGCGGCGCTCCCGGGTGTTGAATAACATCCTGGCAGGTTTTCCTCACCAAAGATCGAAGGATTCGCTATAGTTATACAAATATATACAAATATTTAGTGCTTTTTACATACACTAGGGCGCGATGCTCAAAATCCTGCGGTAATCAAGTATTCAATCCGATCGATTTGAGAATCCAGCCGGTTACCGCCAATTTCTCGTGTTTTTGGCGGTAGTCTCGTGATCTATGTTTTGCTTAGTTTTTTCTGCGCACTACTTCGATTGATCATGAGACTACGTAAATAGGGCCGGCTGTTTATTCTAATTATCTAATTGGCAGCTGGTCGGATCGGCACCAATGATTATCGGTAATTGGAGCGGACTCCAAACCATGTTTGTCCCATTGGTACATAAGCCCTACTCATGCGCATTTCCGCCACATCATGCATGAGGCTCAAAATCCTACTCAGTCGGGGAAGTAAATACTCACGCAGTACGTGCACGGTCTCTACTGTGAATTTAACCTTGTATGGTTGTAAATTTTCCCATCCAACAGCATTGTTGACACGAGATTTGCATCTGCCGCAGCCCTGTCGAGTGACTGTGTTTGCAGCAACTTACCCTTGGAGTCCCGACCTTTGCTCTGAAACATTCCCTACCATATACAGGCCAAGTACTCTACTCTGCGTGCTGGCTCTCAAGAATCTAGAAGTAGGTAATCTGCTGAAATCCTATGTCTACCGCAAATACTCAATATTCGATCAATTGGTTAGCGCCGTTTGCACCAAAACGTACCCAAAGTGCTGTTTTTTTGTGAGAAAGGGCAATAACGCTAGCCAATTTATCGAGTGCGGTACTAGTGTTTTAAACGCAACTGGGTGTGCATTCTCGCCAAATCCTGCAAGAAGACCAAGCTTTATACCAAATCACAATGCCTGCGGGTATCTGGTTAGCCGAACAGCGAGAGCCGCGAGAGCTGAAGGCCTTTGAGGGTGGGTTGGATTCTCAGGACCAGCCGCTACCGTGGAATCAATTGATGGCCTTTAACTGGGTGTTTTTCTTCAGTGACCTGCTGTGGCGTGTCAGCTAATTGGCGGTCACCGAGAGGCATCACTCATTATTCCTTTCCAAGTTGGCCACAAGGACAACCTGCGCGTTTTCGAGTTTCTCTTGCCCGTGGCCTTGAAAGAAACACATCATGTCGCATGAAGAACCGGGAAGTTGTGTATGGCAGATCGGCACCATTCCATACAGATAATCCCTGTTTTTGACGCTAGTAGACACATACCTTAAAGGCTCTATGGGTGAGCCTGGGCCGGAACAGAGAATACAGGGTGAATAGCAGTGGAGAAACACAAAGCTAGGAACCAGAAATCTCGGTTTCGATAGATGATCCCGGGCTCACATATCCAGTTTTTACGTTACTTGCCCCTTGGTCGCAACGATCTCACCAAATATCTCAGGACTTAATGAACGTGTGAGTATGCGTATATATTCAAAACGTGGATATAGTATTGGTATTCGGACTTGTAACTCACATCGTAGATATACGCGGTGCATGAAAAAAATCAGAGTGACATCAAATTCCACTGACCTAGCTCCCGCCCCGAAGGACCAGAAGGTGGCACTCAAGATGTTGGGTCTGTAGATAAACGGATCTATCCCTTGGGCCGGGGAGACACGTAGAATCCAGGACTTCCCATTCAAGCAAATCCAAGTCATGCTTCCTCGAATCCTCGAATAATAGCGCGTGGCTTAGTGGTGAAGCACCAGGCTCAGCGACTTTGCCACTAGAAATCACTACTAAGATAGGAAGTCCTAGATTCTCCCTGTCTAACCGGCCCAAGGGATAAAATACCTAGTCTTTTTGCCCATTTTGTGGTGCTACCTATATATGTGCCTACGTACATGTGTCTCTTTTTCTATCGTACAATCATCCATACTTCACACTGTTATAAATCGTCGAGAATATGCTGACAACTCTTTCGCAAAATGAGAAGAGGTGGCTAGAGCCAGCAGATATTGTTCGGAATCGCATGAGGGCGCCAGCATCGACGGTTTACGGGATATAGCGACTGGTAGAATTAATGCGGAGACAGGGGGCGCTGATAGCAACAGTGGAGTGAACGATCCGATTGGTTGGTTCTTACGACCAGCGCGATAAGTTCTAGATAGTTTGCCACAGCGGATACAAGATGTAAGACATGTGGCTGGTGATCATACTGGTTCGGAGAGCTAGAGTTGGTAGTGTAGTTGACCACCACCGTCAAGTTTTTTGATATTCGCCGCCCTCTGTCACATCCCTGCTCGCTCCCCCCTGTCTCCGCATTAATTCAACCAGTCACTGTAGTATCTAGTTATGGTGAATCGCCTTATTTCTTACTCCGGCAATGCTGATTCCATAGGGGCCAAAATCCACAGCAAATACAGACCGGTAATTGGTGGGAGATTGATTCAGATCCAATAATTGATAACGAAATTGAGCAAAGCCACACCTTTTGGCCCCCGCGAAAAGGGTCAGCATTTTTTTCCAGACTAAGGGATAGGTTGAGCGGGAGTACTCCCACCCTCAAAATGTTATTGGCCCAGTAAAACTGACTAAATCGAAGCGATGGTAACGAAAGGAGTCGTAGCTCCTTAGATAGAATTAGCCCAATACTATTACGGATATGTTACTCCTGCCCACCCGCGATAAAGAGATCGGCCATCTTGCGCGGTCGAGTTCCAACTTAATTACATGACATATCATGAGCTTAGTATGCCCCAAGAGATGATTTTTTTTCTTTCAAATCCGGTGTGTATACGCAAGGGTCGGATTGTTGATCAATTGATACTAGCTACTCTATTGATACGTGTATGTACAGCGCGAGGTAGAATTAGCTTAAACAGAACGAAAGCACACATCCTAATTACAATCAGGAGCCAACAAAACTTTATAGAGTAAGACTTTGGGTATCAAATGGAGTATATCTAAAATGGCACTCTCCCAGGTCAGATGTGAAAGAAAGTACATGAGCTAGAAATAGAGCAATTTGGAGATTCGCTGCATCCCATTCAAATGTGTGGTCTTGGCGTGTCCTTTGGTAACTCATCATATTTAAATCAACATAGCTCATGCTAGAGGCATAATAGTTTAATTTTGAGATTATAGGGCATTTATTGACATACAAGAAATATTCTTCTCCAATTCACGAGGATTATTCATAATAATTGGTGGTCTACGGCCATGCCGAAAGGTAGCATTTTTGGTTGCTTGGCATCACCGGATTTCGGAGGTCAAAAATGGAACCAGATGCAGTTTGCCACTGATCAGCATACCCAGCTTTTGGTGGGAGCGACAATGCAACCCCATAGAAGATGAGTTTATTCTCTATCAATGACACTGAGTTTTTCAGGAAGTATATACATCTGAACTTTATAGGCATAAATGAGGACCCTCATGATTAGACTCTCAGCCGGGAGTCAAATCCAGAGCTGGACCTATAAGTGATTGGCAAATTAGTTCCAAGTGAAACCCGCCAGCGCAAAGTATCTAATATCCAAATTGCGTGATACTGATTCAACCCAAGGAAACCTGAGACCCTATAACGCCAAACCAATATATAGGTAACACCAAATACACAAAGGTCATCTGGAAAAGTGATTCCCTAGGGGACAAAATATTCAGGATACTTTATCCGCGTAGGCAGGATACTGTTTTGGGGCAAATACCATCTCCGGGGTGGGATAAGATATCCTGCTCTAGGTGTATAAGTAATCCCTTTAGGAGGGATATGGTATCTTAACTATTGGGTACGACCCTTCGATTTGCTGGATAAGTTATCCCTTTTTGGGCATGTTCTAACTGGCAGGGGATATCCTACCCTTCGTAGGGGATACCATCAAGAATTTAAATTTAAAAAATGTGGATTAGGGGAATCGAACTTGTACATTGGCGATTGCATATAGTGTATGCTACCAACTATGCTACCGGTTCAGATACAAACCTAGTACAGATTACCACTATCAAGCTTAGCTTTAAAAATTCGACACCCAAAAAAAAAACCGAATTTGTCTAAGTCCAAAATTGCTAGGGATGCGAAATACTACCAGCAGGAGAACACTTTATTCTATGTAAAAATCCGTATCCTTATGATGGGATATTAGATTATATCCCTAGGAAAGGATATATATCCACGGGAAAAGATAACCTATCCTGAAACCTGTATCTTTGGGTAAAGATAGCCTGAAACCTGTATCTTTACCTAAAGATAAGCTGAGCCATATATCTTTTGGGGGGGATAATTAGAGCAAAATCTCCTGTTTAGCTCTCTAGTAGCCGTGTAAATACATATATATTGACGTTTCCCATACAAAAAGTTGCGAAATACACATTATTTAATGCAATAACCGCAATACTTTGTGTTAAAGGCAATCCTGTCCCATTACCGACGACTTTTCTGACGACTTTACTGACAACTTTCCCAGATAAAGGCATGTTAAAGGCATTCTTGTCCCCCTACCGACGACTTTACCACAGATAAAGGCATGTTAAAGACATTCCTATCCCAATACCGACGACTCTACCAGATAAAGGGATGTTAAATGCATGGTTTCTGGCGTTTCCTGCTCTCCGCCAATGAAGCCCGCCCTCTAGATCCCGAGATAGTTGAGTATTCAAACAAAACATTTTGTTAAAAAAAAAAAAAAAGAAAAAGGTTTCGATGGGGTTGTGAAATGGTATCTCTCTAGTACGTCGGGAAATGTGTAGTGTAATCCATCCTCGTCATGCCCCCGTATAATTTATCGGTATAATGAATCGGCGAATGCATCCCCAGTCCCACTTTAGATTTTACTGCTGACATTACTTGAGAGTCAGAGATAGAATTTAAAAAAAATATACTGTCGGGATCGAACCTGGAGCATTAAGCTTGGCAATCCCGCACTTTGCTATATAAGCCATCGTGGATATTGAAGGATAGTAAATTGAGACATAATGAATTAAGATATCCAGGGAAAAGTCAATAATGCATCGACGGTACGAGTTTACACAACTCACGACAGCTTATGCGTCAATTGATGCATTTACTTGACGCGTGTACGTGGGCAATGCATCAATTGATGCATTTCCCGCCGTGGTAGAGTCTGGCATCGATGGGCTTGTAACAGTTGGGGAATACAATTTCATTTTACTAGATCCATTGTGTTGCATATACATATACATGTAGAGTACGGGTATAATAGTAGGATGTCTTGTTATAATTCGTTTCATGATTGCGATGGCCTTCGTCAATCATGTGAAGCATCATCGGTGGCCAAAACTTATCCCCCCCCTCTGTATACGCCCAAGCGGGTGACAGGAGTGTGACAGGCAAATACCTCTGTATAGTCGTCTGTATAGTCGTCCGATTTCCCTTAAAACGACTTTCCCCCCACCAAAATATTGACATTTCCCAGCGAAAATTAAACCCCCAGAAACGACTTTCCCGACGACTTTGCCGAATATTCTGGGTACACATTTACACGGCTCCTAGAGGCTATCATTGACACGTGATATCCCCAAATACGGAATAACCTATCCCAAAACGCCCAAATGTCTCAAAGTTATCCTCCCACAGGATAACCTATCCCGATCTTCGGGATATCATATCCCAATCCCTAAGAAAGTGTGTACCATAGGGGATTATCTCCGGATTTGCTTATCATGATTCTTGTGGTGGTTAAAAAAAAATAGCGAGGCCGCCAGCCTAATTTCACATCAAAAGTAGCATCCCTTGGACGGATGAAATTTGCCAAATTCGCGACCTGGACCGTGCACCATCTATTAAGGCAATAGTATTGCTTTTATGGAGAGTTTTATGGTTGACAACAGCATCAGAGCCAATCAGGAATTTACAACAGTTGCCACAACTTACCGGAGTAGGCTAGTGAGAGTTAAAAGAAGTATATGAAAGTAGGTCGCGAATTTGTCAAATTTCATCCGTCCAAGGGGTACAGCTTGTGGTAAGATTATTGTAGAAACATGGGGGGAACCCTATTTGCTTGACCAGCCATACAAACCCTGTTTTCAGACCCCTGTCTCTACAATAATTTTACCTCTCGCTGTACTTCATCTGTCGATCCTTTTCACCAACGCAGAAACCAAAATTGATAAGCGAGATATGCATATCAATAGCGACACCTATTGGCTATGGTAAACCCACACCAGGTTTAGATACTTTCTTAGGTGGGTAGCATTTTGCGGTAGGCGGAGGAGTAAACTCGCCTGGTGCGGCATAAGGACTGACCGACAATTAATTGGATCAAAGTACTAGTCATAGATGGGCATATATGACTAGTGTGTAGGAAGAGCTTCAGGAGAAGAGCTCAATGTCGGTTTCTGCCAATTGAAATTCAAGTTGACACACCTACCCTCTCTCGAGAATCGCACTGTAAGTAAATTTCGATGTAGACAGAGCATGTAGTTTTACTACAACATGGACACGTGCGCTTGCGTGCCAGGATGTAGGAGTTGTGCTTATACAACGATAGGCGCGATCTATGGAAAGAGCAGTTATATGGTGTACAGATATTTCGCCATACACCCCGGTTTTTCCATAGATCACTCCGGTCGCTGTAGTATTGTGTAAGATAAGGCTTGGATCGGCAGTGGCTAATTATATAATCGATCTGTTAGATGTTCGTCCCCCCCGCAGCTCCGCCTCACAGCTTTTCCCTCAAGCTTGCCTGCATGTAGTCTCAGAGGAATACCGTGGCGCTATTGATCCGTGCTTACGGAGGCGAATACTACTCGAAGAAGACAGGGATAATCTGTTTTTGACATTAGTAACTGCATTCCCTGGTTCTTATGCTGGAGAACGAGTAGGACTGTCATATCACGTAGGGTATGTTGGTAGGCGTGATTGCAACCGTGAATTGGACACTACTATTGCAAACCATTGTAGTGTTCACCGCTTAACAATTTGCAAATTGAGATGAGATTGATTGAGAGTGGAAAATTGTAATTATGATTTAAGTGCTCTATTTGATGTTTTTTGTAAGTTAGGGTGGTTGAGCGCGCGCGGCTGTCTAAAGAGAACTCCGAGCAAAGACCCAATTCATATATACATGTAGGATTTTGGGTACGGAGTTTGGTGACATGCAGTGGTTCGCTTCGTTTCTTACAAATAGCCCCGGGGGTCAATGAAAAAATTTGAAAATTTGAACTGGTCGTTGTTACAAAACCTGGGAGCGCAACATGCGCGTGCGCTATTGCACGGCCAAAATCATACTAACATGGAGACTTTCCGAGCTTATAACTCAACAACCAGGGCTCGCGCAGAAAACCTAAAAAATGAAAATGTCTTAGCGCTTCTCAGAGAATCATTCGAGTGAAAATCGTGTGTTTTTATGAAACCCTTTTTTTTGATGGTAGCGTTGTGCGCACTAAATCCAGAGACTGGGACCGAGGATAGAACTTTCAAGTGGTGTTGTGTTGGCGGATAGACAGCTTCCCGCCTCCTCACCCGAACAGTCAACTTCAAAAAGAAAGATTGTTCGTTGCAGCCGGTGTTTGTACAGCGCCCTACCAAAATTCATGGGAAATCATCCATTTTACACCAAAAATGCCACTTTTCAACCCGGCCCTCAACCACCAATTAAGATAGATATTATCTGAGAACTGGAAGACCATATATTTTGTATAAAAATAATCACTTTATCAGCTCAAAATTATAATATTACATACCTTGCATGGGCTGTATTGGTTTTGGTCTGTTGAGTTGCAGAAAATACGCCAAGACTACATATTTGTATGGGATGTAGCCGAATCTCCAAATTGCTCTACTTCTAGCTCCTGTACTTTGTCCCACATATGAGTTGAGATAGTGCCCTTTTGGATATGTTAAACTTAATAGCCAATATTACATCCCCTAAAGCCTTATTCATTGTTGATGGCAACTATGTTGTGTGTGGTGGTTTCATTTTGACGAATTGTGGTGTGGTTTGGTTGATTTCCCATCAACTTTTCGGGTGAGGGGGGTGTTCGGTGTTCGGGTGGGCCCCAGAGATGCCATCTACTGGGTATTAGCAGATTAAGGCTAGGCTATCTCTTTTCAGGCTTGTCCGCCAACACCCGCCAATACCCGTACTTATATACCTATATACCTAGGTACAATACTTGTATGTAGCTTGGCAGGTTGGGGCCTTGGCAATTGGGCAGGAGGATCTACTCAGTCATTATAGTTGTGGTTTTATAACTCTTCGGAGGATATATTTTGTGTGAATCCGACAGGCGATCCAGTTTCGGACTTGACTTTGTTTTGCAAACTAAGGGCTGCTGGCTTCGGTGGTGTATATATTGTATAGTACATAAGCCATCATCGACCATATAATATACCCTCAATCCCTTTGGCCTATACAGAACTATGACTTACCGTTCATCCTCGGGAGCTTAGGTTTACCAGCGGACCTTGGATTTCCTCCATATTTGCGGCGCCACGTCTACCCGTCCAGATCGATCTACTCAGGTACTTATCCGACTAACTACTTTCCCAACTCCTCTGATTAAGCGCGCGATACTGTATCCGCAGCTCAAAAAACATGTGAATAGGGTGAGGCCCCTACATATATATGATAAAGGAAGACACTTTGGAAATGTCCTATTCCGGCCCTTCACCCGCGGCCGCTCGCGTTAGGAAGTACTCCGGTCCCGACCCCACACCATAACGTACTTCAACGGGAAAGCGATCGTCACCGGGAAAGCAACCAAAGGTGATAAACGGATAATCCAAAGTTGCGGAAGAAAGTTGAACTTATATACAGCTGCGGAACCAAGTATCCAAGGGTGTTATCACGATGTCGCCCAACATGTTTGACATGGTTTACCTCTATCTAGAAACGGTGTTGTTTCAGATCTAGAGAGGTCGTTAATTAGGCTAGCTAGTGCAAGCTTTATCCACTTTGCCAAGTTTTGGTTTACATTTATTATATAACTCTATGATTCGGAAAAGACAGACTGAGCCCTCTTCTTTGTGCCTGCCTTCATATATCCTGATTTGATGCCCACAACTCTTTCTGTTAGGTTCACTTGCTTTCCCGGTGATGATACCTTACCCGGTGAAAAATGTTACATCTTATCATCCCCTAAACCTACCCGAATGCTTATGAAGTGCGAGAATCGCGGGGAGATCACGGTCTGGAAAAAAATACATTCAGATTATTTAAGGGTTTGATGTCAGATGAATATGTTAGAAGTCGGTAGATTATACAGGACAGTGCCGCCAATATATAACCACAAGGAGGTTCCTCCCAACATCACTATGGCGCTACTCTTAGTGCCAAAGAGTGAGGGTATATGTCTACAGATATCTAGATTCAATTATTAGTCAGGAATAAGAGAATCGGAATAGGCGGAAAATAGGAAGGGCTCCCCCGGTAACCTTGTCCCCATGTTGACAGCTGTTCTAGACACGGCGGAAGACTAACGTCGCTAGGCACCGGGCTTAGTCACCGGCGATCACTCGCAGTCCGCGCAATCACTCAATAAAGAAAAACCCGCAGCAAAACAAAATATCATTATCCTTGAGGCGAGTATATCCTAGAGCTCGAGCTGGCTCTAATTGTGGGATCAAATGTTCGGGATGCTTGAGTTCGGGAAGATGGCTCGAGCCTAGGCTTGAGTTTCCAGATTTTTCATATCTGTTCTGGCAGTAAGATTATTAAAGCTTGAGGTTCGCCGAGACTGAGCATAGTGGTGAAGTACTATAACCATTTCTAGGCCCTCAAAAGAATTAGGCTCTCTTGCTGGCTTGCTTGCAGCCATAATTATCCACTTCTAAATGCCGCCATCCGACCTTTAAGAGCGCGCGCACCATATATTTCTCTCCGATGATTCTCTGAGCAGCGGTAAGCCAGTTACACTTCTTGGATTTTCCGCGAGAGCCCTGGCTGTTGAGTTAAGCGAAGAAAGTCTACATTTTAGGATTAATTCAGCCAGGCAATGTGAAATTTCAGCGCCAGGGAGAGCAGTGGGGCTGAGGGAAGCGCAACCTGTGATCCACACAAAGTCTGTAGATGAACTTGCAGTGACGGTAATGATTTATGGAAACCTAGGGGGCCATGATTTTATGGCCAGATAAAATACACTATTCACCGGTTGCATGTACGGGGGAGGGGTCGAGGGTAAATCCGATCAATCTGATAAGATGATACTTCTGTCATCGATCTGCTTATCTTATCAGATCGTCGGTTAGCCCCGGTACACTCGGTACTAGGAACTCTTGGGTAATACCCCGCTTATGCAACCGTCGATCCCCCGCAAACCCACAAACTGTACAAGGTACTTCACACTCTTCAGGTGATCCCCCGGACGGAGGTGCTGTGCCTGGATTCAAAAACTATCAACATGCGATAGATACTCCTTCTTTGGCTCTCCCCCCCGATGTTTCGATGATGTTATAATTAACATCATCGCGACACTCCCCACGACGTCATCCGAGAACCACATCATCCAGACATCTAATCATAGTTCTCCACCTCCTCCCCTGAGAACTACTACTCATCATCATGGTACACCTCCTCTCTCGGAGCCCTCTCAAGCCCCTACCGCTCCCTCAAGAACAACCCATTCCTCACCGACGCGATTGATGTCTAAACCGCCGCCAACGCCCACCACATCTCTTTCTACGCCACCTCTTCTACCTATCGCGCTACCACGCGCTACTACGACGGCACGCGCAGGCCCTGGATGCTGCGCATCCCCGCATCAGCGCGGAGGGGGTACCACATGGTGAAGATCTCGCTGGATCGTGGCGGGTCTCTAAACGTGGTCGATTAACATGGATACAGCGCGCTGGAGAAGGTCGTGAGGAGCGGGAGTCTGGATGCTGTGAGGTTGTTGGTAGAGGCGGGGGCGAACCGCTGTGGGCTGACGACCTATGAAGATAGGTTTACGTTAGCGAGGGTTGCGCGTCTGACGGGGAATACGGAGATGGAGAAGCTGCTGGTGAACTTTAAGACGCGGAAATGTCCACGGGGGGCTGAAGAATGAAATGTGGGAAATGTGTGGAGAGCGTGGCATGGCAGATTTGTGTACCCAGGTTTCATTCCCTTTGTCTGGTAATTCCTTTGTAGTGAAGGTAGGTCGTGGTATCTGTAATTATAAGTGGGCAGGCTTGAGAGACAAAACAGACATTGGAGGGTGTGGAAATTTTACTACAATGAGCTGCCTAGTAAAATCGTTTTCTTATAAGCATATACCCCTAAACGAATTATCCCTTTCAGTTCCGTCTGGGCCTCTGGGGTTCCTGGTTTCATATCAACGCCCTGTGGTACTATTATGGGTTGTAATAGCTCCAGACCGCAAGGGGGGATGGGGTGGCAGCAGGGTTAGGGGTGTACTGGACGTTGCGGCGATGTGGCTTGTGAGGAGGCTTGGGGACACATGGAGGCGGGATAAGCGAAGCGTGGCTTAGTCTTAGCATTGCTTCCATATCGTTTGCACAACCATATCCAAGCCAGAGCCTAGAGAAAAGAAACCAATCACGAAACAATTTCACCAGCCCCAAAACGTGTATCGGAGATGCAGCCTGCAATTATGGAATGGAGGGCTTGGCAACCGGCATTGCAAAGTAGAGTCTGGTGCGGCCACTCTTACAGCTCACCAAAAATTGCGGAAACTCGATGGCTAAGAACTTTTCGACGAAAGACAAAGTCAAGTGCTGGTGATGAAGTTTAGTTTCTTGATTTTACACCCTTTGCGCTGTACGAGCTAGAGTCCATGAGCCACAGTCTTGGCGGTGGCTGAATACTACTGACTCTCGCTTGGCTGGGAAACCGACGAATTTGACTGCCACACTTAAGGAACTAGTAACTTGACCAGTTATTGATGAATTATAGTGATTTTGCTATGTTGGGAAAATAGGATCATGAGGCCGGTCTACCCTTGCTGAGACGGAAGTAAATATCAAATTGTTTATCGGTATTGTAGGAACATTGCAATACACAAATCCGCAAAAGAACATGCAAAATTCAGCAACTAAGAATTTTACTAGTTCTTTCCTGATAAAAATAATTTCTGCCTCTTTCTAAAGCACACTTACAGTTCTGCCCATGGTAAATCTAAAAACGATAATTTCATTCATTTGGTATTGCTTAAATATCGTTTTTGTCTACGCCAGGGTTAGGGTTCTTAAACCTGTGTCAAGCCATTCAATTTCTCCAATTTTATATTTACTAATTGATTTAAGGTATACGGACAAGAGAAGAAGAAAACAACAGGAAACCTTTTAACGGTTTGTTATCCAATTTACGTGACATGTCCGGGGACAACCTCACATGATCCCTTATATTAACTAGCAAATTGCAGTGTGTCTTTACTAACAAATCTTGTTATCTAGTCTCCTACCAAAAAACAGATCTCCATGCAAATTCAAATTCTCCATCTTATGGTGGTCAGCATTGCGAAATCAATCAATCAATGACAAAACATGTCCAACTTTAGGGCGGGGAGCATTTTTCGCGCTTCGGGTTGACATACATGATTTCACGATTAATGCGTGCGCATTGATAAGTAAAACCCCTCCCGCATTCCCCGCCTCGCACTCGCTCCACGCTTCTCAAATACCTTGACTATGCCCCCACGACCACGATCACGGCCACTAATCGCATATTCCCCCCCGAGCTGCTGCTACTAGTCTCGGAGCACCTCCAGTCCTACGCTCTCTACGCCATGTGCCGGATATGCCGCTAGTACAGCACAATCAGCAGTCCAGCACTCACCGACTATTTTGTCGAAAACAGAGTCCGCATCCTACTCCGGATAGGAAGAGATAACTGCCCGCACACCATTGGCGTCTGCTCGGTGATGTCGCGAAGAAGGGGTACGTTGAGATTATGCTTATCTTGCTGGATGGCTGGGCCAGTCCAAATATTTCCGATCCGACCTACCAGACATTTCTTTTCCGTATTACCTACTGGCATATCGGCGGTTGTTGATGGCGCGGTTACTCCTAGAGGAGGTTGCATAATGGATATCCTAAAAAAGGAGCGGGATGGTGTCATGATAGGACCGCTGGGATATCATAGAGATAATTATGACCTTCATGGCCTTAGATACCTAGTCAAGCGTTCAAGATAGGATAGGTGTGCTGAAGTCATAACATGCAGTGTTTACCGATATAACTGCTTGCTGGAGTTAGTCTTCGTCAAAGTTATAAAAGAAAAAACCATTGATCCGTTCATTCATTAGATGCCGGAGCGTTGTACCATGCTGTCAAACTAGAGCTATGTGGAGACTTCTGCACTGATCTGCACAGATTATCGTCGGCCTTCTCTTGCCCAAACAGCAAAAATCTTTCATATACTGACTGATCCCTAATTTCAGTTTCATTGCCGCAACGCTTCGCATCAGTCAATCCATCGACACCTACAAAGCAGGAATGGTGTGAATTCGGAATATTGTGCCAAATTTGGTTACCTCTACTTTACGGTGGCTAGTTGCATACCTGGACTGGGGGGGGTGGGAGAGAGATTGAAGTACGGTGCATCAAGAATTCAACTCCGGGGCCGACAGCGACAAAGCACCGGGACGGTAGCTGAGGTATGTTGAATCGTTGTAATCAACTTGATGCTAATTACCATTCTGATTAATGATTGTAAGAGCTATATAATAGCACTTAGATGGGTATTAGGAATTTATTCCCAGGCTCGCACCACAACGTACCCCAACAGGTGCTTCTGACGGAGGTGCAAACACCTGCAATCTGCGATTATTTCAAAGCTCTTTTTGAAGCCAGGTGGTGGTGTGGCGGCGGAGGTGGTGGCACACCCGCAGTCGGTATCGGAGGTGTTGGTGGCGCTGGTAGAGGGTGCGAAGTGACCAGTTGCTGAAAAGACAGAGGCCAGCCGCTTGAAGGTGGGGGGTGTGTAGTTGGAGTAGGCGGCGGGCGCGTGGGGAACCGGAATCCGCTGGCGTGGGGCTTTTTTATATGGATGGAACGTTCGCACTCGAGCAATTTGTATGCGAGGGCGCACGAGGGTTACAGGATTCCGCGGGTGTAATTACCGGCCGCGGTGGTATAATGAGTTAAATAAAAGGAAAAGAAAAGAAAAGCGGCGGAGGTGTCGGTGGCGTTTCCTAACTCAGGTTCTACACCGAGTCTCTCCTTGAAATCTTTCCAGAAACTGGTTGCGCTGCCTTCCGAGTTCGAGCGATGGGCATAGGATCTTGACCTTGTCCGTCCACCAGAATTTTCATTTGTGTTCCATTAGTAAGGTATCCATTTGATTGATCCAGGACCGTATATTCTATTTGGGGTCATAATTGAATAAGATTTTGGCTTGCTTTTACCCGTCACTACAGGTAGGGGCTGTAGGGTGAGTGATTTAGTACTTTGGTTCGCGTTTGCCTGATTTGCCTCATATCTCTTTCCTTTGTTTCCCTTCCATTTCCATCATATTTCGAGCTGTCAGATGGTTATAGGGTACTATACCCAGTCTTTACCTTACGTCCTCTGTTTCCTTCCTTCCTGCTGCCTTTTCCTGCTTCTTTGTTGCCTCCTGAAAGTGATTGTATTACATACTATTCCATAGGTGTTGGAGAGGAGTGCCTAGATGAACATACATTGCTCCAAACTGACTCTACCTGTGTCTACTTATCATTGTCCTTTTTTTTCCCCAGCCATTTTTTATTGCAGCCGGGCAAATTTTACCTGCCTTGTTTAGTCCGTTAACTTGGTCCCGATTTCTTCCCTATACTCATTCCACGTATCCCTAAGTGTATTTATAGCATTAGTGATCACTTATTGGTTGCATATTCAGGTATCATCGTCTATCCCTGCCTGAACTTAGCCGATCAGAGCCTCTATTCTCTGTTGCTGGTGCTCCTGCTGGGTCTCGGCGGTGGTGGTGGGCTGGCCAAACAATGTTTGGCTGTGGGCCAGTTGGCCCTGTGCCTGTGCTCCGACTTGTGCCTCAAGTTGGGAGAAAGACTCACTCACTTAGTTATGCTTTGCATTGCTCCCCATTAATTTGGCAGTCATGTCGGCCACCAGGGCAGCTGCGATTGGAGGCGTGGTTATGTTCTATAGTGGCCTATTGGCTCCGTAGGATGTCCCCAATTAGAGGCACATTCTGGGTCGGTGCGTTCAGGATGCCCAATTTTTAGTGGAACCCTTGGATCACCTCGCCTCTCTGTTTTGCACTTTCCCCCTCACAGTATCGTAAATAGGGATGGAAGGGAGTTTTACTGACCCCCTTGCACTAGTTAAGCCATTCAATAGAGTCTGTGAGTAGAGGATGAATTTCGAGTTGGAGTAGTCTAGGGAGATTATTTCTGTAGTCTTTGTAGATTGTGTGGGGAGGCAAGGTAGCCTGCTGCGGCCGTTACCCGTTCACTGGCAGATCTCTCTGCTCCCTGGCGTTCCTGGGCTCAGTCTCTACCACAAAAGGATTTTGATCCCTCCTGATAATCTTATTCTCCATGTCGGAATATTCCTCGTATCGTAATTGACACTTTGTGATTTCGGTGGTAGGGTTCGATCTTGCTGGCACCAAGATTGGGGAAGGAAACAAGATGCTACAGACCAATGCTGCGCAAAGATAAGCCTTCAATTGATCAACCAATTCTTGTCCTTTCCAAGTATGTTTTTTGGTTCAAATGTGCACTGCGCATGAGATACCATGGTGACACGTAATCCAACGTAGTGCGCGATCCGATTGCCGACCTGCTCATGCAAGTCGGGAGACCGAGATCTCTCAACATCGCTCGAATACCCATGGATCAATGTGCGACCAAGGCTGTGTAATTAAAATTCCCTTTGCGCAGAGGGATCCGGAGTCATTTTTGACAGACTTGGCATTGATTAGCTAAGAAGTGATAGATCTAGCCTTGCATTTCCTGGAGAGAGAGCTAATCGCGAAGTGTGACCTGCAGTACCTCTAACATCTCTGGAATCACCTGATGGACATGTTTTTTCCTAAGGACTTTTTTATGATAAAATTCAAATGTAAATGCACCTCATATCAAACCTTTAACAATTTAGCCCCAATATTGATGGTGGAAATCCCTATCCCTTGGCCTGGTGATCATTTCCTTTCCAGGCAATGATCACTTCAATGAACCCTCATTTTCCGGTAAGTATGTACATCACCAAGCCTGGGGGGGGGTCCCTAATCTGCATGTCTCACCAGGCCAAGGGATAATGGCAAGCAGCAGGAAATCTGGAAGCCTCATGCGCAAAGGGCCAAAGTTTTTTCACTGGGGGCCGTGCGGTGCTAAGCTGGAGAATCTCAGCGGTCGCCACGATCCCGGCGACCAGGCCCTGGGATCTTGGAAATACCACTATAATTAAGATCCTTTTACTTCAGGCCCTAGTGACCCCGTAAACGACCCCAGGTTAGAAGGTGAATCGGTTGCTATACAGCCGAGGGTAGAATTAACCTCGCTGTTTGAGTGTGAGTGCAGGCATGCAGGCGGGCTGAGTCTGAGCTCCTTTAGCCCGGGGGGGGGGGGCTGTGGTGTCTAATCTGGGTAGCTTGGAATACATGGGCCTCAGGGGATTACACACGATAATAGACCCTTTGCGCAAAAGATTCCAGCTCCAAATTGTGGTAACATGATTGGCGCCGATCCTCTCAGCAACCAATGATGCAAGTAAAATTTAGAGCCAGCTCTATCTGCGCAAAGGGTCTAATGAAATAAACATGCCAGAACCTTTATCTTCTTGACTGATGTATAGCATCTCCTCCTCATTTGGGCGCCGATGAGAAGGGGAGAGAAGTATAGGGATATGAGGAATTTAGCGAGGTAGATCTGGTGCAAGGCAGGTAAGTAGCTCCAAGCCCGGCCCGATATCTCGACGAGATCTGAGGTTCGTTAGTTTTCAAGTGTGGAGAAAAGGCAGAGGGGATGAGACCAATATCCCGGACATGAATATTAATCAAAAACCAAGTTCCGATCACATCGGATATTTAATTCATACGCGGTAGGGAAGGTTACTTCAAGCCGGGTACCTTACTACTCGCAATGTCCTAAAGTTTGCGAATAGGACTGCTATTGCATACAATACAAAAATACGCCAAGCTTCTGTTTTTTGGTGTATGCAATAGTGGTACATGTAGTCCTATTCGCAAACGTCAGGACATTGCGAGTAGTGGAAACAGCACATATGCATACTCAATTACTGGCAGACAGATCTCTCGTCTAGGTAAACTTCAGAACTCGATACCCGACTATCTGCAGTATACATGGATCTATGTATCTATGTACCCATACCTACAAATCAAAAGGTCGGCTATCCCTGGCCAGGGATTATCGCTCAAATGATCGGTTGAATATCAATATTGATCTGCATGGGGAGTTTACTACCTGTACCGGGGGTGGTACATGCAAGGAGTTTTTAACTCTGGAGGCTAGCAAATATTCCATCGCCGTGCAGCAGGGGTTCAGTGGGTGGGGTATGATTGGCTTTCGAGCCACTATCTTCCTTGATTGAGGTGCTCCTGCGAAAATTACATGCGCAGTGATAGTGACTTTCTTGTCTCGTGTCAAATTCGCAGCCTGGACCGTGTACGCAGTGGGTTCGGATATCCGTTGCTCTCAATGGTTGAGAATAGCCATAGAGCCAATCAAAAATCAGTGTTAGATACCTACTTGCGCAGTCTCAGCTCCGATCCAAATACGGGGGGTACCGCCACCAACCATGCTGCGGAATCATCGGTCGGTGAGTCTGTGGACATGCGATTCTCTCTTGGCCTGAGCAGTAAGTAGGCAAGTGTATTTAAAAGCGCAGTGATCCGACATTCCGATTCCAGGTGCTTACAGCTCGCTTAGGAATCTTCTCACATCCTGACCTTTCTTGATCTCTGTGAACATTATAAGGCCGTAGCTAGCCACGGCTCGTTGTTGTCGGTTGTTTTCGTTGGATACGCACCAAAGGTCGGCAATATCACAGCATGTCTAACCCATCTCCGAGCCCTACTCCTGAAAGGTTGAAGGAGTTACCAGTTACCGAAGGCTCTTGTTTACTGAGAAGCTACGCTCTCCAGCCGATAGAAAGGGAAGATGGTGAAGTAGTAGTCCTCTACTATTCACAGGACCCGGAGAGGGGGGGTAAATATGGAGCCGATGGGCCAGATATTTGTGGGAAAAAGGTAGCATTGACCGAGAGCTTGCTATATAAAAACGGAAATCCAATCACAATCAATGGGGACTACGCCCATACCAGTCAAAAGTCATATTCAACTATATGGATTATGTATATCCCCCGAGTCCGCTGAGTTTGGTGGAGGGCGAAAACCAGGTATAGCGCTGAACCCCATTGGCTTTAGGCATCGTATTGGTTGTGATATTAAAAAAGCAACAGTACGTATGAAAGGATCCCATTCAGTGACGGGGTTACAAGACTGTTGTTTCCTACCTTGAAGCTGATTTACCGCAGAAATTCATAAATGCCGTCGTCGGAGACCAGTCCTCCGCGAAAGATGTTTTGGGTGCCGATAGTCTCGACATGTTTGGTAATTTCATAACGGGTGTTTCACTGCGGGCATACTCCAGCCCTGACTCCTTTACAATTTTCGTGTCTCTTCCCTATCTTGGCACTGCCAAGGGTGATTCCACACCAAATGAAAGCCGAACGTTACGTCAATATCGCCTCCGACAATCAGCCAATTCTCCGGTTGTCCAAGCTCCTGCCCCCAACGCTGGTATACCTACTTCCTCTGCTATCATGGTACACCAAACATGGCTGTTGAGCTTCAATGATGGTTTGTACCCTTTTTTTACTATATGTCGAAGGGTTTTAACCGACTTGCCATTTATAAGAACAGATCGGGATATTCAGATCGAAGGACGATCCCTACTCGGACCGAGCACCACTATTTCCATATCAAAAGCGACTGGCCGCGTCCCAGGCTTTAGTGCATATAATATCCAATCTGTTGACTTCCTCAGAGAAAAAGGCACTAGACAACTTCCGCTCGAAGATCAGCGATCTGGTTCGTCTGCGAGATGTTCTCTATTCGTTCTATGCACCATGAGAGGTTGTTAAGGTAGACGACGCTAATTGTTTGAACTAGGAACAAAAACTAGACGATAATACGCCAAATAATAGGGGTGAGCTCTTGAACTCGTACAGCGACTACATAAAGGATGTTTCCACCATGATTCGAATAGTGCGCTCCCAGATCGGTTATCTTGAGGACCTCCGGCATATATTTGAAAACTCATATGACAGCAAAATACTACCGGAGAAGCCCCGGCCGCAGCGTAACCGATATGAAATACCGCTGTTAAGCAAGCAAGCTGAACAGATTGAGGATGTGGTGACCGGCATTGCTGCGGTTGTCGCCGAACGGGAAAGGTTCTACAAAGAGTTGCGTGTCATGTCGAAAGACCTGCAACTCACCAGAACATTGGTAATACCCTCTCTGCTCTCTATTTTTCGTCAAAGTAGAAGTAGAACACGAGCTGACAGAACTTCGCAGTGGCTGGAGGGCAATCAAACTGAGAACCAAAACGTCCTCATGGAGGCCCTGAGTACCCAAGGTCAAACAATTTCGGTTTTTACGTTGATAACAACTGTCTTTTTACCTCTCGGATTTTTTAGTGGCGTAAGGCCCCTGTGAGCCCAGCATATATATGCGTACTGAAACCTAGCTAACATAAAGTGCCCAATTTATAAAGTACTATGCCGTGCCCGAAGATCGCGATGGGGTAAAATTCTGGTTTGCCGCGGGACCGACCACGGCAATCCTCACAGTCTCGTTGTGCTACTTCTTATTTGCGCCTGATGATAAGATAAAGGCGTGGTTAAGCAAGCGATGGGAGATTTTAGTCAAGCGGTGGGAGTTGTTAAGCCAGCGGTGGAAGTGGTTGCAGAGAAATTTTCCGCGGAGACAGCCTCTCCTGGGGAGGAACTTATCCTCAGTCTAAGCTCCCTCAGGGCTAAGACGACCACGCTCCGAGGCAGGGGTATAGTGCTCTCACTAATCATTTTTTACAATCTTATTGGTAGCGGCATCCTTTCTTATCAAGCTAATGTTTATGGAGGCTTTCCTCCGTTACGTGCGCAGCCCGCACACATATTTCTTTGAGTTTTATATATACATATTTACGGCCGTTCTCGAGCCCCCATCATTCATATGGCGTAAAAAATGTGAAGAGCAGAAATATATCCCACGCAATTCCGGTTAAATCTAGCGTGGACGAGAACCTCGGGTTGAATACTCAAACTCCCGATGTTTCATTATATCCGTCCGCCACAACGCGATCGTGTAGTTGACCTTGCGTTGGCCGTAATATGGAGTAATAGACGAGTGAGAGTTCAGCAGAATATCTCAGGGTTAGGGCTGTAGATGGCGATTTTCTTTTTCTTCTTTAATTCATTCATTTCATGTTGTAGGTGGAGAAATAAAACAGCCTGTATCTGATATGAGCATTCGTTCTGTGTAGAGTCTACCTTTCTAAGTTATTAGTGTAGTGTGGGGTGTCAGGGAAGAGATTAAGGCGGGGATCGCCAGGAGCAACGTCAACCTTTCGGCAGGGCAGGTGCCCGCTGACCGCCGCCTATACCCGCCAGCACCCTACCGAGAGCACACAACTCATAATAATAGTGCCTCTCGCCCAGCCTCTCATCCCTTAATTTACTTGGGCACTTATAAAACACCATTAGCTATAATCATGAAATATCACTCGCGTTAAGACCAGGATCAGAACTCTTTTCTTTTTTTTTGTTTAGCTCATTACCCAGATCAGAGCCTGGCATTAGGCCTTCTATTTTGAGGAATCTCTCTAGCTGCTGTATCCGTTCCTATAGCTAACCAAGATGCAAATAATATCTGGGGTACCATTGTTCCGAAGTAGCCTTGAACAAAGCGAATGATATCAAGCTGAACGGCCTCACAGTTCTTGCCATCCGTCCTCCCTTTGGAGGGACAGGCTTGGCTTAAAGTCACGCTCAACAGTGGACTACTACCCTATTGGACTACGGGCTGCGCCGAAGTCGGGTCTCATCCTTGGTCTCAGTCTTCGTCTACCTCTCACCTGCTCACCAAGCTCAGTCAACCAACCTAGGCGTGGTGAACGCCTTTGAGCGAAACAGGAGCTCACTAGATTTGCTCTGAGATCCCATATGATTCTCAGACAACACAAATACAGCACGGGCTCAGGCTCAGGCTCAGACCCACGCAAACGGAGCAACGGCTTCGTTATTATGGTGGTATGTGATGATGATCTAGGAGAGGAGAAGGAAAACGAAACAAACCAACATAATCGAGTACCTAGAAAAGACTACCTAGTTGTTCCCACGGTAGTTTCTTGTGACTTGGTCTAACCTCGAGTCCCACCGTCGTCGATCGTCCTCTGCGTTGCATTACAACTGCGGCCCATGGGCCACAATGCATCTCCCGGACGCACCCGACAATGGCGAAATCTCTCCCATGCATGAGGCCCAATCATATCCATCACAATCATGTGACTTTCAACTTCACAGCAACCGTGACGATGCGGGGCCGTTTGCCTTAAGGACTCAGACACGTACTCAATCAATATCAATGTCAGCCAAAAGAGCCCAGAGGCTGTTGAGCTAAATTGAAATCACTTACATACACCGGTGTTAATTGTAACGGATTCCTGTCTGTAAGCTGCTTCTAGGCTTGATATCACGTGCGTATCCAAGCCAATGCCCAGCTAGACTCATGCATGAGAGAAATTTCGCCAGTGTCTGGTACGTCCGGGAGATAGGGTGTGCACCTAAAATACCGAAATATCGTTGATTGGATCGAAATTATATGGGCGCCACGCACGGCAACCAAAGTGACCAGTGATTTCAGAGTTACAACGGGCTTAGCCACACAATTTGTCAAGAACCACTAGAGGATAGAGCTCGCTCCCCAATTCACAAGGAAGGTTCCTTGGGTTTTCAAAGCGATGTCTGGTGGAGTTCAAAAAGATCAATTGTGGAAAAGAGTCAAATTGCGGTGGTGGAGGTTGTGTTGCAAAGGCTGGGGGAATGCACGCCTCAATACCTGCTTGGCCGCCAAGTTGTCCCTTCACTAAAAACTCGATCAATTGCAGGTTCTCGTAGCCAAGTCGATCCACCGGGGCTGGGAGGTGGGGGGGTGGCGGCTAGTGTACTGCTAAATCTCGAGTTATTCGGGGGGTTGCCAATAGAAAAAGCCCTCTTCTGCAGGATCTAAACTAAATGTTGTTTAGCAGTTGAGCTTGGCAACCCCCCGAATAACTCGAGATTTAGCGGTACTCGGACGAGACACTCGGCGCGTTTCATGTGGAGCACTAGCACCCCTCGTGCATATGGGAGTGATTGGGTAGCAATGGCTCATGTCTGAGGACCGGTGCGTGGAGGTCGTGGGGGCGAGGGCTAGGGAGTAGGGTGTTTGCTGGAGCGGGGTAGCAGGCCGGGGAAGATGAGAGGGGAGGAGGGGAGGGTCCGGATGATTTAATGGAGAAAACAGCCACTTCCTGGCACAGTTACTTCGCATTGCATAGTATAACACTCATAGATTTCATAACCTCCATCCCTCCGTACTACAGCTCTATTTCGATATACGAACGCAAAACAGCCTAGATACACGGCGAATACTCTTAAGCCTACCCGAATCTAATCGTGATAGGCAGGAGATGCCCAGCATGCTTGGGTACGAACTGGCGTTGACGGTGTGACCCCCCCCACCCCCTCTCCACATCTCAAAACAAATAAAGACGGCATCATAATACATTGCTTTTTTTTCGTATTCCTCATTCACCGCAATACATTGATATCTGGGGCAAAACTAAAACCTTGAGTAGCCCGGGGTGGTCTCGTCCATCATCGCCGCTGGTATTATCACTAGTACGTCGCTCCTTTCTCCCCTCCCGCCAGAATACCTATACTAACATCCCCTCGTAACGATCCGCAGTCCAATACACCCTCCCCCTCTTCCTCGGTGTCATCCTAGCCGGCGTGATCCAAAATGCCTCCACCGCAAACACCTGGTCCGTCGTCACCACCCTTCTCCACGGCTCCCGCCTACACACCATCAATTTCTCCGACAGCGTCACCACCAGGTCCGTCGCGCGCCCCGTGCTGCTCCTCTACTACCTGGGCCTCGTATCGCTTGGTCTCACGGCCCTTTCCGGAGTGCTGACCCCGCTCGGCATCCACGAGGTCATTGCTGGCCGCGATGTCCACAATCCAGTCTTCGAGCCAGTTACCGGCAGTGACACTTCACCCGCGGGACCGTAGGGCAAGCACAGTATGTGTGGACGAGGGCGTGTGGCGTGGACTTGGTGTGTCCAGGGCAGGGGAACATGACCGTGATGAAGAAGGTCGAGCCATCCACATTGAGTACCAGCGGGTCTGGGAAGACCAAAAGGAAGAGGGGCAACTGGCCTGACACTGACCCCGAGGCTGACGATTCGTGTTGTTATCCCCATCCCCGTCCCATTCCCCTTCCTCGTGTGGCTCCCCGTGCCACGGCCATGATAACGGAGAAAGAGTACCAGGTCGGCTCGGCAGTGCCGGCATCGTTGACGGATCTGTTTGGAAACACCTCCTACTACGGTGCGGGCGTGGCAGGTGTCTTTGACATTCAGTTCCGCAACTACGTCTCCCTCCCGGAGGAATATGATCTGCCCGACGGGAGGAACTACACGGTTGGGAGATTCCGGTTCCTGGAGTCGCTTATCACGAGTCCGGGGTACAAGCTCATCGACGGACTGATCGTGGACACCATCAACCTCGGGTGGGGTTTAGGAATCATTCTGCGCCGCGGGGGGAGAGATGGTACGGCGCGGCCTGGGATGAGGTACTACTGTGGATGGAGCCCGAGACGGTGTGCGTGGCCAACAACGTGAGCTTGGAGATCACGACAAATAACAGGGGTTTTCCGGTGAGCAAGGTGGTGGACCTGGGGGGTTTTGGGGGACTGGCGGGGTTGGAGGAGCCCGCGGTGGTGGGGAATATGACGGGGAAGGTGGATGCGGGGAGGAGACCGGACCTGGAGGGGAGGGCGTGGAGGGGCGCTTACTTCTTCAACAAGGACATGGGGCGAGCGGTGGGTGGGTGGAAGAAGGGTGAGGGAGAGGTGCCGTTTTTTCTCTCTGGGAATGGTGTGTGGGTTAAGAGGGTCCAGGTAATGAGCAAGAGCCTCGAGCACGGACGCCTTGCGGTGCATCGATTGGCGTTGGAGAGGAGGATTGTGGATGGAGAGTGGACCAAACTCACGGGTGTCGGTAGGTGTTTTGATTTTGCGGTCATTAACAGCTTGATTTTTGAGTCACCAATGGTTGCTTTCTCCAAACCCATCATTGACAAAGCCCACCGCCTAGTCTCCTTGCGGCTTGAAATATACAACCTCTACCCACCCTCTCCTCAACCCCGACGTTCCCTTCCTACACCACTCTCCGAATCTGTTAACATCCCTAACTGACCCCCCAGACACACACTGCGCAGGTTTCGTCTCAAACACTACCTCGGGGGCCCCCCTCGTCATGTGCGGTCTCATCATCGGCGCCCCCGAGAGCATTGGCATCGGGCCGACCACCATCGAAGCCGGAAACCGCTACCCGCTATACACCTGCGCCACGGCCATCCGCGCCTCCCTCCGCAATGTCACCTTCATGTGGAACAACACAATGTCAAACAACAACCTGACAAACGATGCAACCTCCACCCCAGAAAACCTCGTGGACAGCCTTGCCTCCCTTAAGATCACAGCCATCAGTCCCACAGTGGTATCGCGCCCCACATGGGGCATCGAGTTGTGCCGAGACTTCAAAGCCTCACAGATCAGCCCACTCTGGGGCCCACTGGACCCTAATATTAGAAACGGCAACGAGGCCAAGAATCTGACGGTGCTCGAAGTGGACTACCTGTACCTGCCTGCCGGCCAGGGTGGCGAAACCATTATTGACTCCCTCGCGGGCACCGGCGCCTACCAGTACGCGGCTGGCCTAATGTATGAGAGCGACACCAGGATGCCGGATTATAGCGGCAGGTCAAGCTACGTGCTGTACAAAAAGTGGGAGATGTTGACCAAGAACGAGAGTTCGGCCGCCCTGTTGCCGAACCTGCTGTGGATGGACCTATTTGCAAATATGGTCACGACTAAGAGATCTTCGGGCAGCCAAGGGGTCGAGACTGTGCACGCGTATGAGAGTGTGCTGGGGTATAGCATACTCTATGCGGTAACCGGGGCCCTGCTTGTGGGGCTGTGGGCGACGGCCTGGGCGGTATCGCTGGCGTTCTGGGTCCTGGACAGGGTGCGGGTGAAGGAGATGCGACAGCTGCTCAACCAGGTGAGTACGGGGAGGCTGGTTGTGAACATGTTGGAGGAGAGTAATGAGGCGGCGGTGCCGACGAAGAGCTGGACGAGCGTGAAGGGGGACACGGTTGTAGGCCCGAAGTGTCGAGGGATGGCGGCGGGGGCGGAGGGGAGGAAGGGGGAGGGATATCAGGTGGTGGGCGGGATGGTGGTCGGGTTTGTGGAGGCGCTGGTGGAGGGAAGGGTGCTGGAGCTGCTGAAGGGGGAGGATATGGAGAAGCTGTAGCACTGCTGTGTGTTGCAAGTGGGGGGGATGTTATCATATTGATTGCACGGACACAGCTTAGAGATAGATAAGATTACTATTCCACGAAGTCTTTCTTTTGTGTTTTATTTTACCTCATTTATTTGGCCTGAGTTGCGGGAAGTTTTGGATCATGGAGCTGATATTCTTTCTATTTTATACAAATAGCGTGCACCTTCTTCCCGCGGAGGTGATGGAAGGATAAAAAAGAACACCAGTGATATAGTTCAGATAAGGGACTGATGGCTAAGCAATGTTTCCTTATCCACTGGGCCTACCATGGGCGCCGTTAGACGCAATGAATTCCAACATGTATATCTTATGAGGTGTACTGACCCGTTGACCGAGATCTCAATTTGGTCGCGTGCACACGCAAATCCTCAAGATTGGTGGGTAGGGCGATACTTTCGTAAGGCCCACGTTTTGGTGAATAGGGCGCCCCAAGTTCTGAACTCTATGAGCGCTTATCTATTAAGAGGTGGTGAAACTGTTGACCGATCAAAAACAAAAGATATGCTTGGTGTCACTTTACTAATAGATCTCGCTAACCATCTTGCCAAATTCTGGTTCTTTAAAGGTCCCAGCATCAACAGCTTAACGGTATATCACGTTTACGCCTAAGGAGAGAGTCAATGCTATGCCATTCGACACTGTCCTGGAGTATCGAATTGCGCTAGGGTAAAAGGCTTGTACGTCAGAGTTTATGTAAACCTGCCATAATCTCAAGTTAATTAAAGAGGTGGCTTAATAAACCTCATAGGTGGTTCAAACATATAGCTGTTTACCTTTTCAGGATTTGTTTACAATAAACCTGCACCCGAGCTTCCTGTTTTGATTGAAGTATCTACTGTTTCGATTATCTCAAGTCTCTGCTTGGCAACAGCGGTATAAGGGAGTTTTGATGGGAAAAGCCACTGTTTCCAACGGCTCTTTGCTTTACTAGTTCAAGCCGGCTTACTAGACCCGTTTAACAGAACAGTTCAGTTCAGTCTTGGGCTGGGGTAAAACCGATTTTGTATGCAGCTGGATCTCCTGATACAAAGTACGATCATTCAAGAAAAGGGCGACCCCGCAAACCACCATCAAAGGTTGAGGAGAAGAGTGGAAGATGAGGAGAAACACTGAAAATTTCTTGCACAAACCGTCTTATCGCCACCACATAAGATTCGGGCCAATAGACAGAAAGGACAAAGCCTTCACCAGGAAATTAAGAACCAGACACGTTAGAATAAACAAATACCTCAACCAGTTCAAAAGCGAGAGTCAGAAGGATGTGAATGTGGCGGGGGAACGTATACACAGAGCTTAGCGAATAGATCGACAGAGTGTAGTTCAAAAGCTCAGGCGAGGAGCAGGGAAACAAAGGCCATGAAATTATAAGCGCCCTATGTACGAAATTGGGAATCAGGACTACGTCATGACATAGCGACAGTTTACATAAATAAAGATGTAAAAGAGTTCGAAGGTTGAAGAAAAACAAAAATATGAAAAAGAGGCTAAACATGGATGGGGCAGACTCATTGATGAAGGAGGAGAAGCATAGGGTAGCCAAATGGACATAGGGCCCGAACAAGGTGATGAGCTGTAGATCCGTTTTTGATATGGGTTACATATTTCCTGGTACCCAGATCAGGTAGTAAAAGCGAACGGGTAGTATAGGGATTTCATTGATAGGTTATGGAGGGTACGGAGTAAGATCAATCATCTGGTTATGTTTGTGGAGTACGCTGTTGTATCAGTGAGGTTATCTATCATCGAGTATTACCTCCGTTCTATAGATTCCGCTGATATTTGTCATTTCTGGGTTTCCTCCAGATACGCGCTTCAGATAATAGGGGAGCTGAGAAATGGTTCTAGACTATTCAAGTTGTAATTTGATAAGCCGGATACAGATCACTTGATGACTGATGATACAACTATGACGAAGGTGGAATTGTGCCCTATATATATATATTATGGAGCCTTTACCAAGACCCAGCTTCAATCAAATAACATAATGAATCTTCGACAATACAATTCTGAACTGTAGATAATAATCTAAGAGAGACTGTCGAGGTATTGCATGTGCATTGTGGAGGTGTAGGATATACCTCTCAAATAGTTGATTGGCTGCCCAGTAGTACATTTGCCAAAGGTTTGACCCATTGCCAACCATCTGAGCTCAGTAGAAAGAAATATCTTCTCAAAGTCTGCTATGCACATATGCCGGGCTCTACCACGGCGGGAAATGCATCAATTGATGCATTGCCCACGTACGCGCGTCAGTTAAATGCATCAATTGACGCATAAGCTGTCGTGGGTTGTGTAAACTCGTACCGTCGATGTATTATATTATTGACTTTTCCCTTGATATTTTAATTCATTATGTCTCAATTTACTATCGAACTATATCCACAATGGCTTATATGGTAAAATGCGGGACTCTCAAGCTTAATGCCCCAGGTTCAATCCCGACAGTATATTTTTTTTTTAAATTCTATCTCTGACTCTCAAGTAATGTCAGCAGTAAAATCTAAAGTGGGACTGGGGATGCATTCGCCGATTCATTATACCGATAAATTATACGGGGGCATGATGAGGATGCATTACACTCCACACTTCCCGACGTACTAGAGTGATATATGGTGCGCACCATGATAAAGGTGACAGATTGGGACGATATTTCAAAAGCCTAAGGCTTTTCAAAGAAAAATGGTAAAAAGCCTTAGGCTTTTAAAATTGCAAATTTTTGTATGTAAAACGCGCCAAGAATTTGCCGAATGGAACAGTCTTGGCACAGGGTTCACAACAACACCCCAAATATGCAGTCCAATATTGTAGATAATAAATCGTTATTTTAAGGAAGAATAGATGACTAGGCTCAGAATATATAGAAAACTTAAAACCAAGTTTTTCTTTATATTCATAGACTAATTAATTATTCTGCCTTGAAATAACGATTTATTATCAACAATATTTGGGTAATTCCTGCCAAGCCTGTCCCACCCGTGGTGCGCACCATATATGCTGACTAAATCACCAAGGCTTACATATCCAATCGGAACTAAATAAAGCGCGACCCAGTTTCGACCCCGCATCGATTCAACCACTCACGGCACTGTCAACCACTAGTCGGTACTGCCCATAGCGAAGAAATGCCACCTACATTCTTGGAGTTTGAGCAACTGAAACTAGTCACGGAATTCAGCAACGGCGGCTACAAGCACATATATAGGACCGCCCAAAAACCACCACGATGCGAAACTTGGACTCGGGCCGAGCTGCTTGGAGATGGCACATTTGGCACGGTTTATAGAGAGACATGCGCAGAGAGGGGTGATGTTCGCGCTGTGAAACAGATCAAGAAATCGTTCGCTAGGCCAAATGAGCTTGCAATCTTGGCACAACTTCGCTCGGTAAGTAGATACACCCCCGCACAGTTTCCGCTCACCTCCCCACGTATCACTAACTGCGCTATTAGTATCCTGAACACTTCGTGCAACTGTCGGGATGGTTCGAAGACGAAAACAACATTTATTTGGCCATGGAATATCTTCCAGGTGACCTTGATGCACTACTCAGGGAACAGGACCTATCTGAGGATGACACAAGGAGGGTTACAAAACAAATTCTTGCGGGCTTGGAAATAATGCATGAACAAGACATCTGTCACCGGGACCTGAAGCCCGGCAATATCTTGATCGCCAAGTGGATACCGATTTCGGTAAAGATCGCCGACTTTGGTGTTTCCAAACACTTCGATGGTACCGCAGGACGGACAGAAACCGGGACGAGGCCTTTCATGGCACCGGAGGTTTGGGGCTTTGGTGATGGGAAAAGCAGCGTATACACGACAGCAATCGATATGTGGTCCTTGGGATGCTTGGTGTATTTCATGTTCACAAAGAGGACGCCATTTCCTGAGCCCAGGGACCTGGTTGACTTTATGCAAAGCGAGGGCACATTTCCACCGAGCTCCGCAGTGGATATTGTTCAGGGGATACCATGCGGTGCTATTGAGTTTATAGCTACTCTATTGCAGCCTTTACCCGCGGCTCGAACCACGGCGGCAAAGGCCAAATTGCACTCTTGGCTTTCAATCGAGGAGCAGGATGACACTCTCTGGGAGCCTCAATCTTCTGAGCTGCCCACCGAACCGGCTCCTAGGGCTACGCCCAAGCAGATGATTGGGGGTACAAAGGGTCGACGTCTTGGGGCGGGCCACGGATTGGGTCCTCCGGGTCCGAAGAAGCAGCCACGCGTTCCCCGTGAGGGAAGAGGTATGTTACAAACCACTTCGAGGAGCTCGATTATGTCGAACTGAGATATTTGCTGATCAAACCTGTAGTGATTCAAGATACATTTATCGCTGCGGCTGGGAGGGGCAATTGCGAGCTACTCAGGGCGCTAATAGAGAGGGGAGCAGATATCGAGGCGAGAAATCCCAAAAATCACAGTGCACTATCCATGGCTACGAGAGGAGGCCATTTTGAAACAGTTAAACTACTACTTGAGCGGGGTGCAGATTTCTCTAGCCATGTTGGGGTTCAAGGGTGGACTATCCTAGGTCTTGCTGCGCGACATGGTTATCTCAATATCGTGTCATTACTACTGGATAAAGGTGCTGACATCCATGCATCGAAAGCGAACAATGGGTGTAGTGCTTTACAACTTGCAGTGCAGATGAACAGTCACGAAGTGGTACTCCTACTGCTGGAGAGAGGAGCCGATATATCCCACAAGAACTTCAATGGTTTTGGTGCTGTTCACATGTCTGCCGAATTTGGTTCTGTCGAGTCACTAAGGATACTGAGAGATTGGGGGGCGGATGTATCGGAGCGGGGTGGGCCGGAAAGACTTACCCCACTGCATGTAGCTGCGGAAAACGGTCAGGTGGATGTCATGCAGTTTCTTTTAGACACAGGCGTTGATATCAGCGCTAAGAGGACCGATGGGATGGATGCGCTACAATGTGCAGCGCTCTGGGGTCGGTTGAACGCGGCACGCCTGTTACTGGAACGAGGTGCCAGTACGACATCAAGAAACAATAATGGCCGTACAGCAACATTCTTAGCGGTTGACAAAGGGCACACAGATGTTGTACTTCTGCTCGTCGATTGGTCCAAAAAAGGTACCGCGATACCTTTGACCGAGCTGAAGAACCTCAAGCTCACCCCGGACCGAATGCAGCATCCCAGTCAGGCCAGCGGCGGGGATGAGTCTACTGCCTCCTAAATCTCATGGTGGATAAGTTGTGATATAATCCTTGAGGTTAAAAATATCTGGTACTCTCCGAAACGTGACTCGAGCGCTCCTACGTTCACTGTATCTATCTCCTCCGAGATTTTGGCTCTACACCCATCCTATCATCCACGTTTTCTCGACTCGTTTCCATCTTTTGGTTATCCCATATTCACGAGCTTCTACACGAATCGGTTCTCCTATCTCTTTTTTTTCGCTCCCTCACCTCTGGTTTGTTCAATCAGATATTTCCAATGTGTTATTTGTTTGTTTCCTTCAGTGCTTTTTTTCATCTCATCACCGCTGTCATTTCAACGTATTTTCAAAGTTGCAGGTACTTGTAGGATCATGGAATTTTCGGGCGTGGGAGAGTGCAAAACATGTTGGTTCTTTTCTGTGAGGGATGTATCCGCAGGTCAACTGGACCCCTTCTTTCTTTCTACATTCATTTCTTGTTTCATGTAATCCTGGTTAAATAAAAATCCCAACGGTCAAGTCCGAACTTATTCTACCGCCGGGGGTCCCAGTACGGATCGATCCAGTTGTGGATCACCGACCCGCCCTGGGGGATTCATGGGTAACGTATCTACACAGAGAAAATAGGATTTTGAGGAGTCTATACTCTCGTCGAATGCCACGGAATTGTAAAATGCAGGTAATTGATTGCAGCTACATATATATATAGTAAGGTTACATGGCGGGGGGTTTCATTAGTTGATCCTGCCATACAACGATGCCGAAGGATAACTAAGAAGGGCATAGCCCCCCTGGACAAAGTATCTCCAGCGTGCTGTGTAGCTTCTAATCCAGCCAATACTGACCTTTACTGCCCCTTCCCAAGGAAGCTTAACCATGTCGGTGGTCCCTCCGATATGTCAAGACTCAAGTAAGATGCTGCTCATTCCGCCGCCCCTCGCGCCATACAGCTGCTGGGAATCCGGCCTCAGCAATACGAGGCGCATCGAAGCAATATAATCCTTAGTCCACGCCTTATCAATCGGATCACGGGTATTATGTGATTGGCGCGATATGTCGGCGTGGTAATTGACCTCCGTGTGCTCATTGAGTAACATGTCATTAGCAACCTTGGCCGGTGGAGGAAGGCGGAAAGACGACCACTTACCTTTATTTAGGATTGGGGTGATATTGAAAATAAGGAAGTGGCCCTTCGGTGGATTGAGGATGTGGATAGGCGACGAGAGATCTTCCAGCCTGTTGCGGACGCATGTGGTAGTTCGTACTCACTGTGATCATGTCTTTATGAGGGTTCGCGATGGTGGTCTACCAGAGCCGTCGAGGGCGGAACGCAGGCAGAGTCGGAGGAGGGGCACATAGGGCAAGCCATCGATCGTGGACAGTGAAGAGTGCTGGAGCTGATGCTAAGCGAGTCAGGGTTGCGGATAAGAACACGCTCAACGATTAGCTTAGTCACGATGCGGCAATATATATATACATGTAGTGATTTCTCTCTCCCTCACCTCCAACTTGCTTCTATTAGAAGTAAATGTAATTACAATGAGTCTCTGATCATAGTTCAAAGAGTGTCGGTGGGGCAGGGGCGGGGCAGTGGCTTGGTCTGTGGCTTGGTGGGCCCCTGCCTCAAGATCATCATCCAATCCGATCTGTGCCAAGCTTTTCTCTTGGGTGAAATATGGGGGCGGAACGGGCCGCCTGCGGGACGGGCCGCTGCCGGGACGGAAGCTTCCCGGTGCACCACCCCGAAAATGCAGGGGGCCAAGATAATCCTCTCCCAGGTTCTTACGACGGATAACGAGTACATTTGTTCATAGACCCTGTTTAATGGCTGTAGTTGCAGTAATTTACCCTTGGTATCCGTCTCAAACTTAACTCACCGTAGGTATGTATGTACCATTCAGGAATTTTGTCGATACATACGTGTAATATATAAACCGCGAACGCTCCCACACCTGATTGCTCATATCCGCCAGCGGAAATAAAAATAAATTCTATCCCATTCGCAAACTCTACATATCAGCTACCGACTATCCACTAATTGGGTATCCTATCTGTTGCACACACACTTTAGTATCCGGACGTCTGTTGAGCGGAGTCAGCGACCATGGACGTGGAAACCATGCAAACCTACTAACACCAAGATGTGAAAGTCGCACCCTTGAAGTGATATTTTAGTTATAGGTACTGTCACCACCGAGGAATTCATGTACACTAGTCCTTCTCTCTCGATCCTTGTGGTTGTACAGAAATGAATGTTTCAAGTTGCGATCTCATAAAAATCTTGGTTGCAACCTCGGTGTTCGTTTATTTGTGGAAACCCGGGAGCAATCCCACTACCGATAATCACACTAGACTTTCCGTCCAGAATCACAATATTAGGAAGATCAATATCCCAGCGAACGTGATGATACAAGTACTTTTCTCCTTTGCAACACAAGCGGAGGTCTAGTTTAGACCTTGACATATTTATCAGTACTGTTTATGAAAACCACGAAATAAGACATGGGGTCTTGATACTGGTTTAAATGTAGCTTTTCTCCATATCACCATGTTTATACTTCTATATAGAAAGATATCCCGCGGATAGGTAGCGACGGTGGATGGGACAGAGTGGCTGCAGCAGTTCTTCAGGTGGCCTCAAACTAGCCGCTCCAGTACTCGCGCTGTCATATTGAAGCCGCCCGGAAAAACAAAGGCAACCGATCTCGACACTGCCAAGGCATGGATCTTCATCTGAGCGGCTTCAAAGCTCCCCCGCGAGTACAGATAGGTTCACTTCCACTTGACATGCTTTGTCAGCCTGCATTACACATTGCCGCATAAGATGGGATGCCTAACCCCCTCACTCGCAAAAATACGTTGCACCGCGAGCATTAACACTATACCTCATAGCGACTACACCATCACACATAACTATCATGGACCCCCCAAACGGACCAGCGAGCCAGGAGAACCGAAACCAACGCCGAGCACGGCAGAGGCGAGAGGCAGCACGTGAAAAGAAGCAGGGCCCAAGTCCCCACCCGCAGAGCCATCGGGAGCAACCAAACGAGGTCGCGCAAAACCAAGACTCTCGCTCCCGCGAAGCACCAGTCACCGGAGCATCGGTATCCCTTCCCCACACCCACGAAAAGAAGAACCCGCCAGGCTCGGTAGGAGCATCACACTCGGGAGGCGGTGGAGAGGGTAGCGCTGGAAACATAAGCGCGGCCCCGACAGCGGAGGAAACGACGAGCGCGGGCCGGGGCGCACAAGGTAAACACCATGCGCAGTTGGTCGTCGGTGCGCAGGGTCAGAATGTCCAGCAACAGCCAAGAAATCTCGAAGGAGAGTCGAGCCCCAGGAAGCAATCAGAGGGGGTGGAACAAAACAGCACGATCTCCGACCTCCCCCAACCACCAACCGGCGCAGCTTCAGATTCCTCCCCCGATGTTACCGGGAGCCCACCAACCCCCGGAACTTCAGATTCCTCCCCCGATGTTACCGGGAGCCCGCCAAAGCCGGTAGGAGCATCAAACTCGGAAGGTGGACAGAGTAGCACCACGAATACGGGGGGAAATCAGCCAACGGTAAATTCCCAGGAAGAGACGACAGAACCGAATAATGGCGGTGGGAGCGCATGTACGGCAGGCCCCGCTTGTGGGTGTAGGAGGATCAGGGTGTTGAGCGAAGCAGAAGCTGCGCAGTTGCTCCCGGTCTTTATCAAGGATTACATATCAGATGTAGAATCTCTGAAAAAAGAACTAGTTGAGGAGCAGCAGAGGTATAAGGCAATGGAGAGAGCACACTCAGCCGTGCTCGTCATGAATGCCAGTTACAGGAAGAAGGAGAGTCAGTTCTTCCAAGAACGGGAGTACCTGCATGCCTCACTCCGTACCAGGGACGAGGAAATTTGTAAGATGCTGTGCAAGCGCCAAGGTTTCACGTGTCAGCACCAGGAGGAAGCGCTACGTGAAAGGAAGGAAAGAGAGAGGAGCAGTGAGGAGTTGAAAATAGCAAAGATCCAAATACAACAGAAGGAGGAACACGAAATGGCGTTTGTTAAAAAGAGGGAAGAGGAGATGAGTAGGATCAAACGCGAGCACGAGAAGAGGGAGGGGAAGCTACAGGCAGAGAAGACAGATATGGAGAGTCAGCTACGTGAGAAGGAAGACCAAATGAGAGAATTTAAGAAAGAAAGGGAAGAGATTATTACTAAGCTGAGGCGCGAGCATGAGGAGAGGGAGGGGAAGCTACAGGCAGAGAAGACAGAGATGGAGAGTCAGCTACATGCGGGGGAGGAACATCGGGGGGAGTTGCTTGCGTTGCTTAAAGAACAACAAGATTTTATTAGTACGAACAAACGCCATAACGATGAGAGGGTGAGCCAGATAGAGGCAGTGGCCGCACATCTGAGGAGTCAGCTACTTGAGAAAGAGAAAATTGAGAGGGAGTTGAGGGTAGAGTTAGAAACAGCAAAGGGCCAGGTACGACAGCTGCAGAAGGAGGAGCGGGAAAGGGCATTGATTAAAGAAAGAGAAGAGGAGAGGAAGGTCGAGCTAAAAGTAGCAAATGCAGAGATGGTGACTCGGTTACGTGAGCAGGAGAAGAGTGAGAAGAAAGTAAGGGTAGAGTTAGGCAAAGCAAATGAGAAGGTTGAGAGGATGAAGCGCGCCTGCGAGTTGAAACTGAAGGAGGCAAAGAAAGAGATTGATGCACTGGACTTGAAGATGAGAGAGGTAAAGGCAATTTTAACCAGCGAGGTGGCCTTGGAGGCTACGTGGGAGGATATCGAGCAGCGCGCATCAATCGATAAGGCAAACCCCCACGACCAGAGTGATGCGAACAAAATGCAGTTGGGTTGGTAGTAGAAGCTGGAATCACACAAGAATGTACGTACTCTCAAGAAGGCGGGCCACGGGTGCACTGGCGGTGGGAGGGGGGGTGGTGTCATTGTGATGGCATAAATAAATAAAAACGTACAATGAAGTGCCAGCGCCAGGAAAGGAGAAGGAATCGTGAGTAACGTTGAATGAGACTGCTGATATGCCACTACAATTTCCGCATCGGCCCAAACGACTCTTTGAACCACCAGCCCACCCCTGACAGAACCACGGCCAACCCCGCCTCGCCCTCCGCGCAGGGTTCCACCTCCTAAGCTTCGATCACCTCCACCTCGACCTTTAACTCAAGATGTGCCCATGTGACAAGTAGATCGTACGCAGATTATATACGACTAAGGAAATCAGAAGGGAGACAATTCTCGACTTCGAGGGAAGGGAGCTATACACGCATCCCACTAGCACCGGGCACGCAATTTATTATGTCAATACATATATCACCGTCAGTAAATTTGGTGCTGCAATAAGCAATTATTTCAAAATTAAATGTTCAAATACAGGTAAGTGTATGACCAAACACTCATAGAGATGATGCAGCTATGATATTTTGTACCGCTATCAGAATAAGTACAATGTTTGATACTGGGAGGCTTAAGCAATACTATCGATTAAATTGATGAATTCAATTCTCACAATGTGAATTTCGTTTATGGGTACGCTCCCCCTGCTGTATCGGTTTCTGGGAAGCGTTCTTACTGTCGCAGTTTGATTATCGCCACTCCATGATCCTGCCCACCTTTAATGTTAAAATTGAAAACAACGAAAAATATAATCTAGTTCGTAACTATAGAGAAGAGAAGGTATGTCATTAATTAGATTCTTTATTTATTCTGGGTACCATTGGTCACTTGGAAACTACAGAGGGGGGGTTTTATTGATGGGCCGCAACGAGTACATAGGAAAAGGTCACTCCGAAATCAGAATCACGAATATCTTTGCACAGTGGCTGTATGTAGAGCGCATTGAAAAATGTTTAAATGTAAAAGTTCAAACTGCGAAAGCCTCGACACCTGATTACTCATATCCGCCAGGGCCAAAAAAAAAGAGCCCCAAGAAAGGCAATTGCAACCCAACCCATCCGCATCGTATCACCAGATTTCATCAAGACAACGAGAAATGCATATTCTTTCCCAACTACGAACAAAGCACACATGACTAGTATATAGGCCGATTCTGCTGTTGTTCTGACAAACTCAGTTCTGAATACACCTGCCTTGCTGCCAAGTACGCCCCTTCCATTCCTTTGCCAACTAGTTTGATCACAACCTCCCTCGTCAGAACTCTTTCGACTGTTCCTAAGCAGCAAGAGAGAAGCAACATACTTACACAAATCTACATCTGGCCAGAGCAACGAAGCAAGAAGGCGCTCTCGAACCGCTGGGGGTCTGAAGCAAAACGATCTGCCGCTTCTCGGATGAGTTTCCTCCTCTGCCCCTCCGGATCGTAATCTTCCTTAGGCGGTCCGCCCTTGACAGGAATCCACCCATTATTGAGCTGGAGTTTTGGCTTCCCATCCTGAAGGTCATTTAAAACAGCGGTAGCAGTGGTCCTCGCCGAATCGAGCGCGCCAGTGATCCAGGTGTGGTGGCGGCTCAGGTGCTCGCCCGCGAAATAAATGTTACCCTCGGGTTTCTGGGCGATCTCGAAAAAGTTTGTGAACTGCCCCGGGAGGAACATACAATCACCAGTAGGGTTATGTTCGGCCCAAGGCATATCGCTCGCTGCCATGTACTCGCCAAAGATGTCAACCTTCTCGTGCTTGTAGACTTCGGCGAGGTTTTGTAGGGCACACCGTACCCGATCGTTGAACTTTGCGGAAGACCATAATGACGCGTCTGACATCCAGGAATACAGCAAAAGGACACCAGGTCCTTCGGTATCGAGACCGTACGATGGGTACACAATCCAGCGGATTGGTAGGTCGGTTGTAGACTGTCCTCCATATGTTGGCGTACCAACACGCTCCCAGAACCGGGTCTTGAAGCGTATGCCCATCTTGTAAAGTGCTTCAAAATACATGGACCGGATAGCTTGCTCCTTCAGTGGGGACCAGCGGGGACGTTTAGGCATCAATCTCACAGCGCTGGGAGGGGTGGCAAGGATGACCTTATCGAATAGTCTCTGGACCTGGCCACCGGGGGTGTCTGCTTGAATCCGGACCTTACCAGCCACCTCTTCAATTTCCTGCACACGAGCCTCGAAGGTTATGTTGTGCAGTCCGACGACGCGCGCCAGTGCCTGCGGGAGCATATCCATGCCACCATCCAGCGTTGACCAGTCCTGTTCTCTGAAGTCGAGGTTCTGCATAATCATCTCGGGGAAGCTGAGGGTGAATTGATTGGTTTGCGAGCACATTGTTTCGACGAATCCGATAACACTATCAGGCCACCCTTGTACATCCTCTAAGTAGCTGCGAAAGGAGGACTTGTCATATTTCAAGATGAGCTCCCATCCTGCTTCGAAATCCTCATGGATAAGAGCAAGAAATGTCTTAATGGCACCGAAGAGTAGTGTGTTGGCCGTCTTATTTCTATACTCTTCAGGAACCTCAAAACCAAGCGCTCCCGCAGTCTGCTCTGCTGATATCATGGGACCAAGACGGCCATTCACGAACACGATATTACCGGGTGAGGTGAGGTAGTATTGAATAACTTTGAGTTTCGCTTCGGGTGTATTGTTGAGAGATTCGATAAGCTCCATTACTGGTTTGTGCATTTTGCTTTGTGGAATGCGCATAGCTCCTGCCTCGTAGTATTGATTCTCCTCAGATGTAAAGTGATGGGTATAAACTCGGCCTCCGGCCTGGCCAGCCATCTCGTACAGGTGAACCTCGATTTCCGAGTCACCCTTTTGTTGCTGTAACCAGTAGGCTGCGTAGAGGCCGGCCATGCCGGCTCCGACGATACCAACACTATGTTTCTTCCTGACAAGCGTGCTAGTAGTCAGTAAATTGTTACAAAAATGACATGGACGGAGATTCCTACATAGATGCCATAATGGAATATCCCTGAGGTTGGTGGTTGCAGTGACGGGGTTGAAAGTAGGGTTTGAAGATGACGGGGCAAAAGAGGTTCTCCTATTCAATAAACACTGGGTATGCGAGGAGTAAATTTTGTCTGTTGGTCTGTCAGTGAGTTAGGGCGGCAAGGTACCTCTTATAAAGTGAATTGGTGGGGACATCTCTTCTTCTTTTTTATGTTTAATCCATTTATTCCATGAAGACCGTAGTGTATAGCAGATGGGGGAGGGGTGAGGAGGGGGTGGGGAGCCTACAAAACGAGATCATCGGTTCTCCTACTGGTTCCTCTGGCTGCCAATATATGACAAACGGGCGGTGATACACCATTGCGCCCCGACCACTAGCCATTTCCTGACGTTTGCAAATAGGACCACTATTGAATACCATACTAAAATACGCCAAGCGTCTGGTTTTTGGTGTATGCAATAGTGGTCCTATTCGCAAACGTCAGGACATTGCGATTAAATACCTGCATGATGCACCTCCCTTCAAACGCGGGGAATACTTGGCTATGTAGGCACCTCCGAAGCGCCAATTCAGCGCATATACCATGCATCACGCAGGTATCCTACTTGTGAGAGGACGAGTTGGAAGATGTCGCACCGCCCTGGTAGTTACATAGAGATGACTTTTTCTTTTTTTTTAATCTCATTAATTACATAACTGTAGATGATCTTAAGGGAGATTGCCATGGGAGGGACACATCTACCGATTGGCATTAGAGGCACTAACATTAGCAATGGAGGGAGCGTTATAGGATAGCTGCGGCGAGATACCTTGTTCCTAATTGAAGGAACAATAAGTAGTGCAGATCCACGGGAACTGGCTATGATACACCATGAGAGCTGGCTAGCTATGAGATTTCTAAGTAACATTAATTAGCAACTGGTCGGAGGTTGTTAACTAGCTTGGAAGGTGGAGGTGGGAGGCGGAGGTGGGAGGACCATGCAGCAGCGATGGTGCGCCACTAAACGTAGTGCCCTGACGTTGTTGAACTGGCCACTATTGCATACGCCAAAAAGAGGAAGCTTGCTTTACATTTCTATGGTACGCAATTTTAGTCGCGTCCACAAACTTCAGGAAGTTACGAGTAGACTACGCCACCTCGGCTGAATACTGGAATGAAACCAAAGGCGCCAAGACTCGCTCAAAAAGTGTCAGATATTCAAATTATTGTCGAAGAACCTTTCCTAATTTTGAAAGGTTTTCATAGAGCTGTTTCCGGCATTTTCCTTGGTGCCATTATGAAGAGCTCTCTGTTTATTGTGCGAGGTTGGATGTGGATAAAGCTTTGAAACACTGGTATTGGTATCATTGGTGGAAGCCTTTCATACTCCAGGAATGCACTTGCGCCTTGCTGCCAAGCTTGGTGGTGGATAACAGGTCCAAGCGCGAGCGTCGACGATTTGACCGGTCAATTTTGTTTGGGCGACCTGCAGCCATCTGTGCTTCATACATATAAACATACAGATAACATAGCTTGCATAGATGATCCCCCCCCGACTTTTCTAAAAACTGGTAATATTGCATACATGCAACTAATCCTCTTGCATCGCTTGTAATAGCAGTTGTGTACAGAACCTATCTCCTGGACGCACTAGACACTGGAGAAATCTCTCTCATGCATGAGGCCCAATCATATCCATCTCAATCATGTGACCTTCAACTTCATAACAACCGTGGCGGTTTTCCATGAGGGTTCAGACACCTAAACAATGAATATAATGTCACCCAAAAGAGCCCGGAAGCCATTGAACTAAATTGAAATAATTTGCATACACTGGTCTTTATTTTAAAGGACTCCTGTATATGAGCTGCTTGTAGGATTGATATCACGTGACTATCAAAGCCAATGCCCAGCCAGATTCATGCATGAGAGAGATTTCTTTAGTGTCTAGTGCGTCCAGGAGATACTCTGACATTTGAGAGGGCAGTATCACTCCACCACCACCACGCAAAATGAGTGAACCGATGCATTTCCAACCTCGCGAATTCCGGGAGATGAATCAACTGGTGAGATAGAGATGACGTTGTCGCAGGAGGCCAAGTAAATATCAAAAGATCTTTCATTCTTTACCAAGCTCAATTTTTACCCCCCGGTGTCGAAAGGTCCCTTGGCCGGCCGCTTGGGGGTTATATCTGGGTGTTTTTTGCGGAGATTCCACAGTTCCGTACAAGGCACAATTCAATTGCATCGTGAGTACATAGACCTTCTGGTATCCCTAGTGGAGGCTTTAACATTGTCATCTTTAGTAGTTGTACGTGGTTCATAAACAAACCTCACATCATCCCTATTAAGATTACCAGTAAGAGTCGCTGTTGAAACTATCTGAACAAGAAATGTCACAATTGAACATGTGGTTACTCTGCCTCCACAGCCATTATGTTTCCATCGATTGACCGCCCGGACTAATATTCTCTTATGCCGAGTGGATATATGTCGGTTTAGCCTGCAGCGGTCTCTACGTGTCTTTCGTCGCCTTGCCTTGAAATTTGGTCAATGGGATCACTCCAGTCGTAGAGCATGTTTCCCGCACGGTTGGAGAATAGAATGTGACAGCGGGTAGTCACTATATCTGTGAATTGTGTACGGGCATTTTGTGCATCGCCTTGCATTTGACTGCTTATCCCACAGTAGATGAAAGTTGTCAAACTTGCGACCTAGACCGTGCACGACTTAGAGAAGAAATTATCCTGCTTTCTAAGCAACAGAGCCCATCAAGAGTTTCTAAGAATTACCACACTAGGTTAGTGAAGGTTGGAAAAGGGAGGTCACAAGTTTGACAAGTTTCATCCTACCATCGGATAACAGAGTAAATCAATGTTAGTATCAGTTACGCAGAGAGCAAGTCTAAGGGTACAGGTGGTAGAGACGATAGGTCTAATGGCTGCACTAGTAAGGGATTGTCATTCTTTAACGCCTCTCGGAGACCCAACACAGAGCTGCAGCAGATTTTCACTCCTGCAATCAATGTTGTAGGAACGAGATATTGTGATGGCTTAAAGTCGTAGTAATTGTCTTTTTCCTTTTTTCTTTTTCGTTTTCTTTTTTTTTTTGGTTAATTCCTTGATTGCAGATATAGGTTCGACTACCACAATGAGGGGTAGCATTTGTTTCAGAGGTAGTTTTTGCAATCATTTCTCTCCGATGGCAAGATTTCTTACTCGATTCGTAAAGGTTGATAATTGTTAAACATTATTTAAGACCTGGTTAGAAACTCCAAGACAAGTTTCCCAAGATGCGCTCACGTGAGCATTCAATTGTGCGCAGATACGTAAATCTCGACTCCGAAGAACAGAAGTCCACGCGTTCTACCGTGGCAGGAGATTTATGGTGTTGACATATCGTCGTCTGTAGGGTTTTGAGATAGAATAAGCATTTATTATGAAATGTTCAGATAGGTGCATGACCAAACTCTCATAGCCGATCCAGGTATGAGAGTTTGTACCGCCATCAGAATAAGTATAGTGCTTGTTCAAAAGAGCTGGGACAACACCAAATCACATAAAGGTTTCCATATTTCAACCAAGACTTCTCGATATATGATACTATCTCAGCACTTATACCCAGAAACAAATCATTGGTGTTGGTACTAAATAATCGCGTGTGTGGTTGACTAAGAGGAAATCTTGCTACACCCCCAGCACACACCACTCAAAATTAATAACTCAAATTCCGAAAAGCAGTAGACACCACAGAGCCAATACAATTTAATTTAAGGTCTACCTACTCGTTGCGGTGGAAGGGCATAGCTGGCGTTGTCCCATGATTTTTGAAATTTAGTCTATGTGCATGCTCCCCTTGGACGAATGAGATATTGGAAAATCTCTCTCATGCATTATATCATGTGATTTCTATATCTTGGTGAGTAAACGTCCGGGCAAACAACTTGCTGCATTTGCCAGTCTTTATGAAACGCTGGTATGCCATATATTTCGCAGCATGCTACCTTAGGTTCAGTCGATCACTTCTTTTATGGAACACGCTAATGCATGAGAGAGATTTTCCAATGTCTCATTCGTCCAAGGGATACCTTTACGCGAATGTTTTGTGTCGCAGCATGATTATCGCTACTACCCTACCATACATGCAGAAGGCCGGTAGGTTGTAGGCTAGCTTGGTACTGTACCCCACAAGCAATCTCCCACAATACCTTACATAGTACCATGCATAAGTGATATCCGTTTGCCGGACATCCGCTGGCGGAACGGACCATTGCTGCGGTGCAACCAACCCCAACTCTTGTTCCGAATTCGGCTACCGGCGAACTTACCCGACCATACATTAGAGTTCAGATCGCTTGAAATTTAGGTGAGCAAGGGTGTTCGCTGCATTTTTTAGTACTTGGAATGCGTCATAATTACCGAAACCTCGCAGGTCGCTGCTTCACTTCAGTCAATGAGTTCCTGACATGATCGCGCTGATGCATGTGAGGGATTTCGCACCTGTCTCATGAATCCAAGGGATAGTGCACTCTATTCGTTCACGGTTATCATCGATTTTGGGAATTAATGTGATATCAGTCTGGGTGCATGTGCATAATGACCAGTGTAGTAGTGCGGAGCAGCGCCTCGGATGCAGCATGCGCTCAAAATATTGGCTACTTTAGGAAGGTCAGTTATATCTATGGGGCAGATATATTTTGGTTGGAAAAGGTTGTGGGGGCGTGTCTGAGCCAGCAGGTACGTTGTTAGAGTCGATGGCGGAGTCACAGTGATTTATGATACGCAACTTTTAGGTAACGAGATTTATGCCTGTAGGGCGGCAGGATAGGATTATGCCGCATTACGGTATGTCGGTTATTGAGCACCACTCTGCTTTTCTTTCTGAATAATCATGGCCACGAGCCCGGCGGTTTAGAACATCCGGCTCGAGTATTACGAGCCAGCTTCTTAACGAGTAGGGCGGGCTCGAGCTTGAGATTATTAACAGCAGGGGTGACAGAAACAGTAATAGTAACTATCCCTTTGACGGATGAAACTGTCAAAGCCCAGCTTGCGCTTTTTAGCCCAAGCTGGTATCTAATTCCTATTTTTGATTGGCTCTATGGTTATTCTGAACCATTAAGAGCGACGGATATACCCGACTTGTTGTGTACACACCCCAGGCTGCGAATTTGACAATTTCAGCCGTTCAAGGGATACGGAGGAAAGAAAACCGGACAAAGGTCCAAGTGCGACGCCTGAGTCTCAGCAACAAACCCCGAGTGACAAACCATGAACATCAATACCATTCCATTATCCAGGTTTCGAACCTTGGCACTGAGTTTAAAGCTGAAATGGCTTCACCGGCAAAAGATCGAGGGCAATCCGGAGATATACGCAGTCGACCCCGACTGGATGGGTTTTTTGCTTTACCTGCGCTCGTAGGGAACCCCAGAGATAGAGCCGCTGCCGGCTGCCAAGCCTTAGTCACAGATTATCACTCGTCAGGCTTTCCCTCCCAGTAGCTCTCTCTACGTCCCGTTGACTATAGGAAATGCACTCAGCGACAAGATCCACTGACCGTAAGTCTCTTCTCCCGAGTCCACCGCCGTCGGAATGAGTTCTCTGCACCCACCCTCTTATCGGCGGTGGTGCACCAAATATCACTCGCCAATCTACGTTGTCCACTTCCTTTTTTCTTCTTAATTCATTATATATAACCGGTATAGCTATAGCAATAGATGATGCCTTAAGCTAACACAAGAATACTCATCCTACCATGAAGAATACAAGCACGGCAAGGAGTACTGCCTCCGCGCTGGCCACGTCCACGATGACCACTGCCACCATCTTGGACACGTTTCCCACCCGATAGTCGGCCAAATAACTGGGCCGTATGTTTTATTCTCTTCAGGGTCCCATGAGAGACGAATCTGATTCCAACGCGGTTGGTATCTTACCGGGAGATCGTGAAACGAGTGCTCGATCCGCCCAATCACTCGGGCATGTAGCATCACTCGATCACCTGATATCACTCGACCCTCGGTTCGCGTAGACACAGATTCTCACTCGGACATGGGCCATCACTCGATGCTTATATGGAACTGTGTGTGTGGGTAATTATTTTTTTTGTTAACTCATTAACGCAACTGTGGTTGACAAGGTTAAGCGCATATAGGCGCAATGTCTCGACTGTTACCCAAATATTGTAAAGAACTTCACTAGACGATTTCCCTAGCGACCCGAACGCACCTCACTCTTGCAATTATGATTAAACAAATAAAAAGAGTTTTTTTCAAAGTACCCACGCACCCAAACACTCAAGATGAAGATAAGTTATCTTCCTCGCGACTGGTTTCTATGTGATTGTTATTGAACTGTTCGGGCGAGAGGGGTGAGAGGGTGGCTAGGGACGGCATCTACTGGTGTACTCATACACAATGACCCAGACGCGAGTTTTTTAACCACATCACCATTACGAAATTTTTTTCTTATTTTCAGAGAGCCATACACCCGAGCTCCAGAGAATACGTCTACCCGCGTTATCCAAGCAGCGGGGGACAGGCCAAGACGAAGACATGGTAAGTAATTATGCAAGCTCCGGCGAAGGAACATATGATTCTTGTTGCAAAGCAAATGCATCCGTAAATGTAGCAGTGTACTATCAGCTCGGGAGTTAGCTGCATGGCTAAAGCTGTGTGTCTCCTGGGGAGGAATTGGTACTACGCAGGGAATGTGATTCCAGCAGTGGTTTTTATCAATACGTTAGAAATATTACAGAGAGCAACATGTAATACATGGTGTATCTCCTTTACAAATAGTCATGCGCAGGGCGGTGGCTAAAGAGGAGTACCGGGGGTAAATGGCCTATATTCTAATGGTCTGAGGGCTGCACACAGTTGTTCTAACTAAAATTAAAATAAAGCGGAAATAACCCTCTGAGTATGGAAAGTGAGAGACCCCACGGAGCATCACCCTTCTGTGAACAAATTGCTTCACAGTAATGGATTTGCGTACCATGGCCGGAAGGCTATATACAATGGTATACCTTGGAGATTATATGTCTGGTTAAAACTATTTACAACACCTGGCCCAAAGCTCACGCAAAAGCAGGTTATCTGTGATTTACCTCGAAAATTCATAATATAACATTAACCCTAACCCTACATAATCCCTTTCTTTCTCCAAGTGGAAGGACCACCAAATTTGACCACCCAATTTGCGTTTTTATTCTCTGGCATCTAAGATCCTTCTTTGGCTCCTGGCTTTTGTGTCGGGCTAATGAATCAGATCGCTTGAAGTACATGAAGCCTTCGGACGATGGTACTTCGCCTTTCTACTTCCCTCATCTCTTTCTCAAGAGGAACTAAGAAACTAAGATGATAACACCTCCCTCCCTCTGCCATCTCATACACAGTGTCTATTTACCATTTCTTGATACGGGCTATATGTAACAAATGATTCAACAATAAAATTTCCATCATATAATATCACTCGCCGCATCAAGAGCTTTTTTTTTTTTTTTTTTTTTCGTTTAATTCATTAATCATGGAATGACAGATGATTTATATCAATCACCGGCCAGGTTTATCAGCCGATAAGTGTGCATCAAATCACACGCGACACGTTATATTCCTGACAATGTCAGCGTGTGTGCCAGGCTTCATGATGGAGAATAGCACTGTGACCAGAACTAGGCTTAGTGAGCGGGTGAGTGAGAAAGGGGAGAGCTGATAGAGAAGAAGGCTCTATACCGCCACGGTATAATATCATTTGGGTAGTTCGTTCTTGCGAATTGCTCCACCCAAAACCGTTCGCTCATGATATACTTCCTTCCAATTTCATTTTCCTTATTGCCGGATTTAGCACATATATATATCGAATTAGTAGGGCTTCGGCCTTGGATAACTATGTAGGCCTGAATTTTCTTGGACGAAAAGGAGTTAGGCATGAGCTGAATATTCGAGCCAATTCGGCTCGTCAACATTACTATATATCCATACACCGCTGCACTTGGAATATCCTCACCACCGACGTACGTTGGAGCCTTGTGCCAACCTGGCTCGAGCAAAAAAAGAAGTGGGTAGATGAGACGCTTAAAGTGAACCGATTACATGGAGCAGCCCCGCATTTTCAATTTAATGAGAGGGAAAAGATAGTCACCCTCAACATTTATAGTCAATACTCCATATTCGCCTCCATCATCATCATGATCAGCACAAAAGTAAGGTTAAAAGCGATGTTTTCTAAGAAGAGGACCTTTGAAGTAAATTACAGTTAATTGCAAAATCTTAGTTTTTCAAGGCTTACCCAAGGCTATTTTCGCCCATGAAATGCCAAGATTATGTAAATATTTCAATTACATTTTCATGTGCCAAATGGGAGCCATTGTGATTTGAAGTGGTTTAATATTTTCATAGACGGTTTCCGTTCAATTAAATTATAAATATAAAAGGTTTGGCTTGAACTAAGCTTTGATGGCATGATATGGTTTTTGTAGGTGTTTTCTTTTTCTGAAAAAAGGTTGACGCAAGGCAGGGACAAAAGATCAGGGCTTTTGCAGTTGAGTGTAAGTGAACAGGAGAAGGAGAAAGATACCCTGGTTTCGCTAGGTCACATACAAGGTCGCATACATACACCTACTCTGCAAAGGTTTGTGATTCAGATTTCGGCGTGAGACATTTCACTACTAGTGTAATCGTGGTGCACCATCGAAAGAAAACCCTCAAGGCGCACGAGGGGGGACTTTTGACCAATGACCGTAGCTAAAACTGTATGATTATCTATACATCTCTCTCTTTTTGACATTCTATTGATACGCCATGGGCGGCGGTGGCGTTGCAATCCTTCCGTACTCCTACAGGTGTGATTTGTACCAGTAAACATAAAGACTCCTGGCTGCGTGGCCCTAAAACTAATTAACGCCAGGGAAATAATAACCGTAACACTCGAGTTCAATGATTCATTGCATAATTCATGTCACAGGTTTATATGAGTATTAGAACTATGCTCCTAGGCTCGCATCACAATTCTAATAATAAAGCATAATTGTATGCGAGTGATAGGCTATGACGCATCTACCCCTCTAGTAACCCTAGCCCACTACTGTGCAGTTAGTAAGCGCCGACTTTTAGGCGACTATAATGGACCGGTGACCAAGATCGACCTCACTCAGATAGTTAACGTATAAGCAATCATGATTGAGTGGTAGAGTGAGTGGGGTATCGAAGTGTGTACCGGGATCGTCTGATAAGAGTCGTTTCGTTTCGCCCCTTACTTTGCGTGATCCCTTACACCCCTCTTTCAAAACCCCTCCTTCCTCAAACACATCTTCAAAAGGTACTATGTCCTTTGATAGCACTGGGTACTTTAGGGGAAAACTCCCACCCAACCTGCTCCTCGTGGATAATCAGACTCCTTCGTGGGAGATAGTATGCTGGATATATGTAACACTTCCACGTTCTCTCACTGATTGTTGCGGAAAACAGCCATGCAGATTTCTCCTTGCCCTGTTTCAGCACCCGGGGGGATACATATACGGGATTCCGGGGCAATATCACAATGACGTGGAGAGTGTCCAAGCCACTTTCTTTCCCACCATGACGTATTTTGCACATTTACTGTCGTTCTTCTGTGTCTGTAAGCTAACTGTTTTCATCTCCGGTTTAGGAATGTTGGATGTGCTAGTGGAAGATTGGGTGGCGTCGAAAAATGTTCTCTATACCTATTCCCTAAAGTATAGGCATGCATGACTCACCACGAACCTCAGTAACCACCAGGAAAACACAATGTTGAGGTTCGTCGCATTCCAAGCACTTCCCCATGTCGAGAGACGCAAGGTATCGTGGCCATCACCGTCCAAAACATCCTCATCATTGAACTCAATGTAGTAGTTTAAACCACTTTCATCAACATGATGGTATTCATTGAGCAGCGGTGCCGGCAAGTGGTTATAATTGTTTATCTGCATAGCTGGCGCTGGTAAATGGGCAGCCATTGATACACAACTACAACTATCAGTGGCAAATACCAAACCATCATCCGCATACGCTGGAGCAGAGCCCTGAAATGAATTGGCGATAGAGTCTTCCGGTTCCTCTCAACTATCCCTAGAAAGATTCCGAAACAGTCAGTATTCAATATACATGAATCTCGCTCATGCCAAAGCGCGACATGGGCATCATAGAATACCTATCTCATTCCTCTTGATCCTGAGAAGAACAGGCTGACGAATGAAACTCTGAAACGGCTGGCGAATCAAGTAAATACGTGTCCGAATGATGAAAGATAGCTGGTGATGCTAGTAGACATTGGGCATTGGAACCCTCGGAAATTGCTGGAGACACAACTAGGGATGCAATCGAAGAAACAGTTGGATAAGCCATTTCTGGATTCCCTTCTGAACCATCAGAAACCACCGGAGAAGCAATCCTCTCCGCCGATGCCGATGGAAGGGACGTATTTTGAGAGGGATATTGACGCTGCTGAAATTGAAAATTCTGTATGGCCAAGTGCAGGGCATCTTTACTTTTCATAGCACGATGTCTCCGCAGGTGTTGAGCACTTGCCACAACGTGAATACGCACACCAACATCGAACAATCGCATTCTCGACGCGTGAAGGATTCCCTTCGCTGCTGGCTTTGAGATTTACCCATACTTCGATGATATTTATGAATTGGTTGATGGATATATATATATCGCGAGCTCGGGAGTATGTAGATATAATATCATGCATTTACGAGACCTTACGTGCAAAGATTTAAATGCGACGGCCAGGCCAGGCCTGCAGATTGAAAGACCTAGTTTCCCACATGGAACAATCTTGATTCTATGATTTTTCTGGTATTTTCTTGCCATCTAGTCCATAATAGGTAATTGGGATGGTGAACTAGTCTATAATCGGTACAGTAACAAAAAACGGGGTGTTTTTCGTGCTGCGAGGCTGCGGCATTTGTTAGACGTCGTATTCTTGTAGTATTCTTATAAGCAATAGCATAGGCGGCGTATTTAGGGCGGCGGGCTAGTATTGCTATGGTATTTGTTTCAAATACCGCACTACTACCGCATAGTTTAAATGTTTAATTTCCCGCTACGCTTTTTTTAGATGTACATGCAAGATTTGGATGCACACCTAGACAAAGATTCTCGGGGTTTATTTATCATGAAGCATCACAGGATTTATCATCACTACAATTTATTTCATCTATAGTTTAGTCAATTTTGATTTTCTATCATCGGGTGATAAAGATTTAGGGAATACCTTTTAAAAATATTTTTTACCTCTCTCCCAGACCTATATATCATATTTACAGCCCTAATCCTGCCTGTGGTTACGTTTGTATCATGTCACAATGATTATCTATTGTGACGATGGTCGAATACCTACATCATGGTGTTGAACTGCCACCTAGCTGGCGGGAGTGGACATAGTGCTAGTAGGGGGCGGAGGGGGGCATAGTGCTAGTAGGGGACGTGATCTATCACCCAGTAGGAGTAACTTATCTAATAGTAGTGCTACAGCAGTTCTACGGCAGTCTTACAAGTACCCTAGCCTCAATGAATGCCCAATGAATGCCGAATTATCTCCGTATTTACCCCAAAATGCGGCATTCTAACAAATACCACAGTACTGCCGCAGCACTACGGTATAGAAAACACCCCGTTTTTTGGTACTGTAGTTTTGCGCAAACTAGTGCTTCATGGAGCTATAACTCGAAATCCACAGCTTCTCGACCTGCTGCTGCTCGTTCTCCAACTTCATCACTCAACCATCAACAAAAAGAAAAACCGCTCAAAAAAATCCTGATTTGAGTCATGTCCACCACGGTCATCGAGAGATCAACATCCGGCAATTTCGGCATAGTCTAAAAGCCACTAAATACCCAGCTTCACGGTTATAGGCCTTAAATTGCGTTTTTGTTATGGCATCCTCTGTACTTGCATGCGCACATGCTCATATGATTGCGCAATTTCTCATCGATTCCATCATCTAGGGGTTGGAGAATAACTTTTCCCAGGGATGCCATTCTGTCCTGATGGTATCTACCATATAGTCACCGCGATGTCCAACGAGCGTACACCGACTGAAGGCGCTCAACTTTACAAGCGCTACAATGACCGTACGTACATGTGTGGATGGGGCAGGAGCCGTCAAAACGCCGACATAATCTATGATCTCAAAGCCGGAAAGAAGATCTGCGGATTCGTCTTGGATAGGGGGCCATGGTTTTAGGGAGGAGTTCAATGCTATTGGGGTGAATTTTGTAGTAAACACTCTCTAAGAAAGTCTTTGCCCTGACATGCCACTCAGTACTTTGCTACACGTTAAACTAAATCAAGAACCATTCCAGCCGCCACCCTCGATTATTGTTGCCCCGCCGGTCAGACCAATCGAGCTACTCTTCCTCCTCAGACTCCCAATCATCCTCATCCCCGCTGCAAAATGAGTCCAAATCGGATTCGTAAGGGATCTCCGGGTAGTATTCCATCAAGAGATCCAGCATCTTCCAATCCTTGTTCCAGGCCGCCAGCGCAGTTACTGACCAGCCTTCACCGGGGTCAGGGCGGTAGTTGACGTCCGCGCCGGCTTCTAGTAGCGTCCTGGCAATCTCTACCTCGCCCTTCATTACAGCCGCCGCGAGCGGCATAAAATATGTGCCCGTGGGCTTCTTATTCGGGCTAACCCCATATGCCATGAGAACCTTGACCGTCTCATGTGAAGAGTGGCAGATAGCCTTGTGGAGAAGGATAGCGTTAGCATCACTCCAGCCTTTTGTGGGGTGGGCTTTGGCGGCGCGGCTGCGGAGGGCACGTTTTAATGTCTCGGGCTTCTCATTGTTCACTGCCCACAGGAGACGGCTACGGCAGGTGTTCTTGAAGTATCGATCGAGCTTGGGGTTGATTAGGGCGTGGATGGCATGGCAGGTTCGGGCAAAGAATGCCATACTGCGGTGATTAAGGCGGTCCGAAATGAGGTGGATGATCTCAGGAGATAGTGACAATAGCGGGCAGGATTGTGGTAAAGAGGACATGACTGTTGGAGCACTGGGCTGTGATATGTGTCGATATGGTTGGGATGTAGTTGAAGCGAGCGAGGAGGTTTGTTGTTTACTCCGCATGGCTGTGCAACCCCATTCTTAGGCCTCCACTAATCGAAGCCACATCCACATGCAACGCGGGGAATATGACTAATCCCTTCTCACAGCTCTGTAACCAATAGTATCTTCCCCTATCCTCCCTTGCAGGCAGCAGCCAGCGGCCAAGGCATATCTCGACGTCTCGTTAAACCCACTAAACCCACTACCCACCCCTATCTTGGTAAACGGATTTCTGTGGGTGCTGGGTTGAGTAAAACCAATCTGGCTCAGCGGCGAACAACGCCCGGTGAAGACTAGATGTGGCTGGGTATATCCATGCGCGAATGCATCAGCCAAGAATTGGGTTCAACTCGACGACAATAGGCGTATCCAGGCGCACACGGCGCCATTGGGCGTACCAGGCGCCCCAGAAGTTTTCTTACCTGCATACATACGCCCCGGCGCAAAGATACATTGTCTCGACGAGAAAATACGAACATCTCTCCCGTTCTCGTCGCGGAGTCAAAAGACGAGTTCTTCTTTTGACCAAATTAGGTCGTCTTTGACCCCAAAACGAACACCGGGTGAACACCTAGGTAGCTTTTGCCCGGTTAACGGCTGGACTAGGACAATAGTTCCGCGCAAATGTCACGTTTATTGATCTACTTGTCTACGTAATTCTATGTACATATTTGCTGCGCCCCACCCACCTCCGCTTACTCCTGCCCCGGGCACTGCCCTCCTGCGCGCTGAGCTGCCTGCCCGCCCTCCTGCCCGCTGAGCTGCCTGCCTGCCTGCTGAGCTCGGCGCTGAGCTGCCTGCCTGCTGAGCTCGCCGCTGAGCTGCCTGCCTGCCTGCTGAGCTCGCTGCTGAGCTGCCTGCCCACTGAGCTCGCCGCTGAGCTGCCTGCCTGCCTGCTGAGCCCGCCGCTGAGCTGCCTGCCCACTGAGCTCGCCGCTGGGCTGCCTGCCCACTGAGCTCGCTGCTGAGCTGCCTGCCCACTGAGCTCGCTGCTGAGCTGCCTGCCTGCTTGCTGAGCTCGCTGCTGAGCTGCCTGCCCACTGAGCTCGCCGCTGAGCTGCCTGCCTGCCTGCTGAGCTCGCCGCTGAGCTGCCTGCCCACTGAGCTCGCCGCTGAGCTGCCTGCCTGCCTGCTGAGCTCGACGCTGAGCTGCCTCCCTGCTGAACTCGCCGCTCAGCTGCCTGCCCGCTGAGCTGCCTGCTGCCTGCCCTCCTGCCCGCTGACCTCCCTGCCTGGTAGTAGGTGTCCATTTGGTGCAGTATTGGTGACTTGTAGGTGCAGGATTCGCTGCCTGGGGGTTGCAGTATTCGCTGCCTGGGGGTGTCCATATGGTGCAGTATTCCCTGCGTGGGGGTGTCCATTTGGTGAAGTATTCGTGGCCTTGTAGCTCACGATTTGGTGCCTGCAGCGGCGTCAGTACAGCGTCAATATACTGGCTATTTGACGCCTCCAACGGGGTCAGCAGCGGCGTCAGCAGCGGCGTCAAGATATTGTCAATATACTAGGAATTTAACGCCTTCAGCAGCGACAGCAGCGGCGTCAATATGCTGGGGTATTTACCTGCAGAGGAGTGAGTATAATCGTTAATACACTGGGAATTTGACGCCTCCAGCGGCATCAATATACTGCCCAATTTGACACCTCCAGCGTCGTCGATATACTGCAGGATTTGGATCCTGCAGCGGAGTCAGTAAAGGCTTCAAAATGCAGAGTAGGGTAAATACGTATCGACTAGTAGGCGTCGATAAAGGCAGGAGGTAGGCATCGAGAGAGGCAGGAGGTAGGCGTCAATACGGGTAGGAGGTGAGGTAGGAGGTGAGGTAGGAGGCGAGGTAGCTAGGTGTATATGTGGAGGTGGAGGCGGAGGTGTAGGTGGATCTTCGAGGTGTGGAGGAGTCAAATCTGACGTCATTAGCTGGCGCTATTAGCATTAACGCCAGTAGATAGGCGGAATATCACATCCGCGCGACGTTAAAAGGCGTTAAAAGACGAGATATTATATTTAGGACGCATATAAGACGCTAAAAGACGACCTGTCATTTTTTGGAGTCCCGGAAGCGCGGGACGACCAAAAGACAAATATTTGGTAGCAAAAGACGAGGTTTTGGTCACAAAAGACGAATTGGTACGTCTGGACGTACAATTCGTCCTGGGGGGTTTTTCTTTTGCTAATGTGGGTAGCATTCCTGGTAGTTGTGTACAGGAAAAGAGCAAGTATTCCCCAGCGACGAACACCCCGGTGATACCTTGAGTCACAATAGATATTACTAGATACTACCAACTTAGCTATCACTTCAGCTTCTTTGTTTCCAACAGTATTCTGATATATTTATATATGGGGTTGAGGTTACTTAAACTCCTAGATTATTCGAGTAAGCTACTAAGACTTGGTGCACGGAATTCATCCTCTTCGTGGTTTCTGTAAACTCTACGTAGTTTGGATAAAGTTCATCATTGTTTAAAAAAACCTCTACAGTGTTTCAAGTACACCACACGTATAGGGAATCTTGTACCACAGTGGTATGTTGGTGAATCGTGTACGAATCTTGTGGTAAACGCTCTATAAGAAAATCTTCACCCTGACAAGCGTATCTACCTACAAACAAAACCATGTTGACAACCGTCCCAGTCATCAACGTTGGCCCACTCCTTCCCATTCCGTAATTAAAACTCAAAAAGATCCCACGAGGACGTCCCAGCCGTGGGAGTTGATGGCTGCTCCGCGTTGACCATAAGCTCAGGAGAATCCGGGTCATCTTCTTCCTCAGAATCCGACTCATGATCATCGCCGCTACAGAATTCGTCCTCTTCAGAATCGTAAGGGACATCCGGGTAGTAACTCATCAAAAGCTGCACCATTACTTCGTTGTTGCTCAAGCACGCCAGCGCAGTTGCTGGCCAACCTTCACCGGTCTCGGGGCGATGGTTCACGTCCGCGCCGGCTTCCAGTAGCATACTGGCAATGTATACGTTGCGTCTTATGACTGCGGCCGAGAGTGGAACAAGCGTCGAGTCTTTGGCTTTCCTGTTTGGGTCAACACTGCGTGCTAGAAGAAAGCGGACCGCGGAGGTTGAGCCGTAGTATATCGCCTTATGGAGAAGGATGGCGTTTGCATCACTCCAGTCTTCTTCGGTGTCGGTGTCGGTGTTGGTGTTGGCGGCGCGGATGCGGAAGCCACGTGCTAACGTGTCGGGCTTGTCATGGCACGCTGCCCAGATGAGGCGCCTATGGCAGCTGTTCTTGAAGTATCGATCGAGCTTGGGGGTGATGATGGCGTGGATGGCATGGCAGGTTCGGGCAAAGAAAGCCGCTCTGCGGCGGGTGAGGCGGTCTGAGATGAGGTAAATGATCTCAGGAGGTAGGGACAGTAACGGGCAGGATTGTGGTGAAGAGGACATGACTGTTTGAGGAGTGGGCTATGATATGTGTCGATGTGGTTGGCATGTGGTTGAAGCGAGGAGTTCTGCTGTTCACTCGGCATGGCTGTGTAACGCCTCCACCAATCGAAGTCACAGCTACATGCAACGCGGGGATGATGACTAATTTCTTCTCACAGCTCTGTGGTCGCAGGCAGCAGCCAGCGGCCAAGGCATATCTCGACGTCTTTGTTAAACCCACTACCCACTCCTATCTTGGTAAACGGATTTCTGTGGGCGCCTAGTATTCGTCCCCATTATGACACCTCCCTCGTCTTTTGACGCCTATTTCGTCTCCCAAATGCGATATCTCGTCTTTTGACGTCGCGCGGATGTGATATTCCGCCTATGTACTGGCGCTAATGCTAATACCGCTAGCTAATGAGGTCAGATTTGACTCCTCCACACCTCGAGGATCCACCCACACCTCCATATACACGTCGACCCACCTCACCTCCTACCTCCTACCTCGCCTCCTACCTCACCTCTTACCTCACCTCCTACCTCACCTCCTACCTGTATCGACACCTACCTCCTACCTGTATCAACACCTCCTGCCTGTATCCACACCTACTAGTGGATACGTATTTACCCTACTCTGCATTTTGACGCCTTTACTGACTGCGCTGCAGGCTTCAAATCATGCAGTATATCGACGCCGCTGGAAGTGTCAAATTGGGCAGTATATTGACAACGCTGCTGACGCCGCTGCAGATCCCGCTGGAGGCGTCAAATTCCCAGTATATTTACAGTATACTGACGCCGCTGCTGATGCCGCTGCTGATGCCGCTGCTGATGCCGCTGCTGATGCCGCTGGAGGCGTCAAATTGGGCAGTATATTGACGCCGCTGGAGGCGTCAAATTCCCAGTATATTGGCGATTATACTGACTCCGCTGCAGGTAAATACCCCAGTATATTGACGCCGCTGCTGACGCTGCTGAAGGCGTCAAATTCATAGTATACTGACGCCGCTGCAGGCACCAAATCGACACTCCCAGGCAGCGAATGCTGCAGCTATCAGTCACCAATCCTGCACAATTTGGACACCCACAGGCAGCGAATACTGCACCATATCGACACCCCAAGGCAGCGAATCGACACCTACCAGTCCTCGAATACTGCACCATATGGACACCCCCAGGCAACGAATGCTACAGCTATCAGTCACGAATACTACACCAAATGGACACCTACCAGGCAGGGAGATCAGCGGGCAGGCAGCTGCTCTATCGTAGTACATATTAGATTGCCTGAAGGTGATGACGGATACTGTTACAAAATGGAATATGTATATGTTTGCCAGAACTACCAGAGAATAAAGGTCGAGAAAACGAAACAAAACGGCAGTACTAAATGAGACAATATTGGTGATGGATAGCCCGTGGACTTTGATGGTTATGATATGCTGGTTAAAATTAGTCTCTCCGATTTATCAAAGAGTAGGTGCCCATTGACAGGTGATCCGACAATATGAACACATTTGATAGGTTTGATGGATTTCATAGTGATGTCAGGCCTTGAGCTCTATTTTGACAGCTCTCCAATTTTGGCTGCTTCACGGCCGGAACAATTTACATCTTCCGGTTGGCCAAGAGATCGTGCTGGGGCGCTGTCAAGTCCGCCTATTGGACGCTCTTATTCTATCATGTGTGGGTGGATCTTGGCAATTGTTCCGAGTGGCTGTGATCGGTTGCTACCCCAAGTTAATTACCCCTCTTTCCTCGAACTCTGCACCCGACAGCTCGCCTTACGAAACATCTCTAACCCCTTGAGCATCTTTTCTATACGCACGCAAATCACTCTTACCAGGATGCAGTCGCCGTTGGGGACGCCAGACGACCTCAAGTTTCAAACCCCACTTCCAGCAACGGTCCTCGGTGACCGTTTCACACAGGGTAGCGACGGCGGGGAAGAGGTTTGGGAGATTGGAGCCGTGATCGGACGCGGGTCATATGGCTCAGTCTCAATCCATACTAGGAAAAACGCGGGAGAGACATTATCGCGTGCGGTCAAGACTATCATGGCCCCACCGGGCAGCGGTACGATTGATGAAAATTGTGTCAGGAGGGAGCTGAAAGCGTTGATAGCACTGCGAAAGGTAACTGTTTCTGTCCAGGCCCTCGTCATGATGAGTTTTTTCTTTTCTTGTTTGTTCAACTCATTAAGCCACGATGATTTTGCTAATAGACACTAAAGTATACCGATATGTTTGTTACCTTCTTTGGATGGTATCAGAACCCGGCGAAAGATACCATTTTCATCGCTATGGAATACCTTCCGGGGGGTGACCTCTACCAATATATGAAGAAGGATCAAACAGGTGCCAAGCAACATTGCCGAGAAATAGTTACGCAGATCCTGAAAGCACTGGAAAAAATGCATGAAGAGGGCTACTGTCATCGTGACTTGAAACCGGCGGTTTGTTCTCCTATGCATCTTTATAAGGTCCCACCGTGTATGATGAAGGCTGATATCATCGTGTTGGACCAGAATATACTTATCGCGTCTGCTACTCCTAATCTCAGAGTTAAACTTGCGGACTTTGGTATCACAAAGTCGACTGGCCCATCAGCAAGTCTTATGGATACCTTTATCGGCACGATGAAATATATGGCACCGGAAGTACAAGGGTACAACGACGAGCACACACGCGCCAACAACGGATACACCAAAGCAGTTGATATGTGGTCATTGGGCGTGCTCACTCATGAGATATTTACTGGAATAGCACCATTTTGCACGGACAGTCAGCAAAGTACAACTGGGGCCTCCAGCCTCGGAGGCACCAGCGCCAGCCTGTATTACACCGCGTATACCAGACTAGACGCCTCTCTTAGTCCTTTCATGCTCTTGAAATTTAGCCTGAGTCCAGATGACTTCCCCGAAACTCACTTGCAGGAGGCATCGGCGCCAGACGATCTGATAAGTTTCATAAGGGAAACAATGCAATTTTGTCCGGAAAATCGTCTACCTGCTTCTAAGGCCCTTGAACACCCCTGGATCGACCTTACGCACATGGACTTTGATTCGCGTCATCCACCGCTTAGACATCAACCGAGATTATTGATACCTGAAATCCAAATATTATCATATAAATATGACACGATCTTTAAGGGAAACACTGTTTCACACAGCATTAATGGTGTTACCGAACACTGGTCGGTCGGCAGACAGATTGGGTATGGAACCGATTCCACTGTCTGGAGACATAGTAGGGAGGTGTCTGATAAAACGATATTTCGCGCTGTCAAACGGATCATAGGCATCGGTGTTGCTCGCTTGATGGAATACGTTGTAAATGAGTTAAAAATACGTATAGCTATGCAAGAGGTAATGGATCACTCTGAGGCTTAACGGTCCGTTAGCTAACCAATCTTTACTTCTATGTGTAGTACCCTGACTTATTCATTAAATTCTACGGATGGTACCTGCACGAGGGTTCCACCAATATTGCGATGGAATATCTGCCATTAGGGGACTTGTATAATTGTGTGCTGAAGGGTAAAGTGCATGCCAAAGAGAATTGTAGGGAGATAAGTACGCAGGTCCTGGAGGCACTCAAGATATTACATCACAATAAGATATGTCATCGCAACCTCCATCCACGGGTCTGAGCTTCCTTCTCCCAATTATCTACCCTCCAACCCGCTGATCAAATAGTCCAACAGAGCGTGTTTGTCGCATCTGTCTCTCCCTTGAAGCTCAAGCTGTCGGGCTTCGCCAAGGCAAGCCCCACTGGCGAGTTATGGGATGAGGCTGGTATGTGTGGTTATATGGCCCCAGAGATGCTACGTATCTTTCCCTGGATGGGAACGTACTACGCTGAGGCGGTTGACGTATGGTCTTTGGGCGCACTTACCTATGAGATTTTGACCGGAGCACCACCGTTTAGCAGGAAAGAGGAGGATCTTGACTACTCCTACTACTATTATAACTATGATTACAATCGCGATAGCGATAACGGTAACAGGTACAGGAATAAGGACGAACCCATGGCTTGGTGTTCCCGCTCAACCTACTTTGCCTTAAATAAGGCCGAGCTTACCAACTACTGCCGAGATCCCCTTTCTTGCTTTCCATGGAAGCCGTTGCGAGCTGCGTCAGTACCAGGTACTCTTGCAGACTTTTTATTTTGGGTGTTGCACCCTGATCCAGAAAAACGATTGTCCGCTTCTGAGGCCCTTGAACACCCCTGGATTAAAGGAACGGAACTTGGTAACGATCCGTTGTGGAAGAAAGAACAATTCATTCCTCGTGGCTATGACTCGTAGGACCGGTACGATACCTGAGGCAAATTTGGTTGGTAAATGATGCGGTAGCTTAGTCACAGCTGTGTCTTGTCCCTTTGGTATCATTCTTATGTTCATTTTATTTATGTTCATTCTATTCTTTCTCCTTTCAAGTAACGAAGCATTATCGTTCGTTTCATCCCTGACCTAAGGTGTACACATAATGTATTTCACCGTGTACCCGTTTATCACCACGTACCCGTGCAATGTCTCAGCCACTCTCAGGTACTCGCCGGACTGAATTCAATGAACTACTTATTGTATGGTATTGTTGCAAAGGGTCCCCAAATGCCAGTAACTTACAAATATATATCATATCTAAGCACATTTGGGTATGATTGCACTCATCTCATCCTCGGTATTTGAGATATATGTGTTTATTGCATTGTATGGGCTTAGGGGTTATGAGAACAAGACATCAGCAAAAAATCAATTTGCTCTGTCGCCTCCATGGAGGCGACAGAGTCCACAGAGCGCACGGAGGAATTTTGTCTCCATGGAGCGACCCTATTTGCTTCTCCTCCGCGAGCCAAATATGAAATAAACTCTCCTCCGCGAGCAAATATGAAATGAATACTGCTCCACGAGCAATTGTGAGATATATCAGGTCACATTCGTGACCTCGCCACTACTAGTCCTTTATATGCCGTGAATCGTCATTTATTACTATATATACTATCGACTAGTACGCTAATTACATCATTCACTTGTAACCTCCGCGCCCACCTCTGTGCCCACCTATGCGCCGTGCTACCTACCCAATTACTTACGCACCTACCTGCCTACCTCCGCGCCCGACTGCCTCTAAACCCGCTTGCCTGCCCCCGCATCCTTGTCGATTCGCTGCCTGGGGGTGTCCATTTGGTGCAGTATTCTATGACTGGTAGGTGCAGTATTCGCTGCCTAGGAGGTGTCCAAATCGTGCAGTATTTGGTGACTGGTAGGTGTCGATTCGCTGCCTAGGAGGTGTCCAAATCGTGCAGTATTCGGTGACTGGTAGGTGTCGATTCGCTGCCTGGTGGTGTCCATTTGGTGCAGTATTTGGTGACAGGTAGGTGTCGATTCCCTGCCTGGGGGTGTCCAAATCGTGCAGTATTTGGTGACTGGTAGGTGTCGATTCGCTGCGTAGGGGTGTCCATTTGGTGCAGTATTCGCTGCCTGGAGGTGTCCATTTGGTGCAGTATTCGGTGACTGGTAGGTGTCGATTCGCTGCCTAGGAGGTGTCCAAATCGTGCAGTATTTGGAGCCTGGTAGGCGTCGAAATCGTCCAGTATTTGGAGCCTGGTAGGTGTCAGTAAAGGCGTCAAAATGCAGAGGAAGGTAAATACGTATCCAGGCGCTGATACAGGCAGAAGGTAGGTATCGATACAGCCAGGAGGTAGGTGTCGATACAGGCAGGAGGTAGGTGTCGATAGAGGTAGGAGGTGAGGTAGGAGGTGAGGTAGGAGGTGGGGTAGGAGGCGAGGTAGGTAGGTGTGGAGGTGGAGGTGGAGGCGTGGGTGGATCCTCGAGGTGTGGAGAATAGTCAAATCTGACGTCATTCGCCACTGCCTTACCGGGACTAGCTACCCCACATATCATACTTCAGACGACCCGGATTAGCAAAAAATGACTGGTGATCTCAGAAATCAGCTAGTGGAGGCGACACAGAGCACAGGGAGCCCATATTAGTGAGATTAGCACCCGGTTGATAGGTAATTACATATCAGCGCTTGATTTTTTGCTGATGGAATCTGGGTAGTAGATTAGCGAAATTAGGTTGCGGACATCGATTCAACCCAAAGGACCTTCAAATATCAGCTCTGTATATTATGAAACTGGTTCCAAGCCGAATCTTGGGTATGCTTATAAACCTGAAACCTGTGGCGCGTGTACACAGTGATACACGGGTACACGGTGAAATACGTTACTAGGCGATCTTGAAGATATTTTTCTAAATCTCATTCTTTTTTTTAGACCAATTCACTTTACCCCCTTTGAACCCTGGCTACCCGATAAATACCTGTTGATATTACTAATTGAACTAAATCGAGGCTAGAAGTCAGGGGAAGGGGGGCGTGCGTTTCGGGGGTCACTCATTCTCCATCGAAGCCATACAACAAACCCACACCCGCGTTCAGAGAGCCTAACCTTTGGTTAACTTTAATTCTCCTAATCTAAGATACACTTAGCGACAGTAGGACTTGTTCTGGAGCTACCTTGACAGCCGGATGGACTTGATCCAATGATGGATTCAGGCTAATCCTTGCTGCAAATCTGAGCATTGGCACTCCCCGATGGGCAGGAGGTAGCTGACACTTAGACGCAATGTGGAAACAGTATTGTGGCCATAAACGATCATGCTAACGACAAGTAACCCTTTTCAAATTTAAATCCAGTTGCAGACGGGTCAACAGTTCGACCGAGTGACAATTCATGAGCCGCATTGCAAATCCAGTCTGGGCACGGACAGCTAGAATGGAGCGAGGACACCTACTAACACTGATAGAGCACCTTAGGTGACTACTGTTCTTACCTGCTCGCCAAGGTTCTCTGCCGGTCAAAACCTTCGATTGGAGGCGAGGATAGAGACCCCATCCAGCAATAGTACAAATGCGTTGGTCACTTGAAGAAATGAGCGGGAAAAGAAATCGGCGGAATAAAATAAAATGCGCAGGTGAAGGTACCAAGAGGATTCTGTGATTCTCATAGGAATGTACTAGCGCTTAATTACTCTCCGTTTGTACTCGGTCTCAGCACTAGTCCTATCACTAGAGCAGCTCTACATTTTACTTCCCGACTGGAGTAGATTATAGATGTGTCCTTCGCGACTGGACAGAGACTCTACATTGTTACCTCAGTCAAAAATGAGGTGCAGTCATGAGCTTTCTGAATGAACTGGCACAGTGAGGAACCCTTTCCACTGAACTTAATTCGTGGTTAAGCCATAACACTCAACCGTACTAGACATCATCACAACTCCCTACCGGGCCGCGTCATACAGCTTGGTACTGTAGTTGAAAAGGACATGGTGGTTTTTTAGTAAAGATTTCCCTCTGCAATCCCGTATTTGGCAAACGGAGTTGCGTTACCTTGAGTAAGAACGTCAGTTTTCCCTAGCCATTTCGTGATTTCCATTACATACCTTCTTTAATCTAAGGAGAATATATATATAAGAAACCATGGATGACTTTCTCTCCACTCTTAGCCCGAAACAAATGCGTCTTTTCCAGGAGTGGATCAAGTCACAGAAGGGTGTAAGTGTCACCGATATGCAAAGGCATGGATTTTATCACTAGCATCGTGCTGATTAAGTCTATAATGAGATGTAGAGGGGTGAGCCTAAGGACAGAGGAACTACGATAGGTAGTTCTTCATGCATAGTCTCCGAGTCGCCGGCAATTCAACAAAATCTAAAAACACAGACGACAGTTGAAGATGTTCATGTGCCCCAGCCTATCAAAACTCAGCATGCTAAACAAAAACCTGGCAAACTTCAATACCAAGGCAGCAGTGAAGAGCTTTATAGCGGAGACGACGTCACCGACGAAGAATTAGTCCTCAGTGATGAAACTAATGCGACAATCGATGAAGCACAAGTTGCTGACCCGTTTGGCGTTGCTGACCGAGAACCAGTATGGAGACAGATGGGCTTTAGATCTTACAAAGATAAGGCACAAAGAGAAGAGTATCTACAGCTTCGACGTATTGCCCGTTGTGCCCTTGCTAAATCACCACATCCATTCAAAGTGAGCATGTGTTGGAGCTCAGTAAAGAGTGAGCCAACTCGTATACTGTTGATGAAGAAGGTACAGGATGCTCTAAAGGCCGCTGGCAAGGATTATGTGGATTCCGTGATTCTGGCAATTATACGCTCCCTCACTCACAACCGCAGACGCAACCAGAACCGTGCAAGGAATTATCTTATCACGAAAAACGGAGGCCACGTTAAGAAGGGAAGACCAGTAAATCACGGCATTTATGTTGGTCAAACGAAAACGCCCAGGTCCAAAACAGTTCCACATCTGCCCCAGTCCCTTTCAATTCATGCTTTACCTCTAGCCAAAGGCAGCAAGGTATTGAATCCTTTCCGCGCTATGTTTAGTGGACACTAACACTGCCTGCAAGGTTACTTCGGAGCAAAAGGAGACAGTCGCCGCTGCAGAGAAGGCAAAGGGTCCAGGTCCTACTATTCGAGAGAGTAAGCAAACTACTTCTAGGATTAGTGTGCCTCCTGTACCGGTCGCTTTGTCAAGGAACCGGAAAAAGGACGACAGTATCGAGGCTTTTGAGGCCAGGTATAGGCTCGAAGACTCGGAAGAAGAAGAGTACAAGGAGGAGTACCAGAACGAAGAGGAGTACCAGAACGAGGAGGAGTACCGGAGCAAAGAGGAGTACCAGAGTGTAGCGGAGGGGGGGCATTGGGTCCATGTACCCGATAATCCACCTCTGAAGCCTCCTCGTGTGCCAGTACCAAAGACAAATGTTACCATTGCAGCATCCGGGAAGGCAGCCCGGGTTGCCAACACAGGGGGATATATCAAGATTGCAGATAGATACACTGCCAAGAGAGACGGTTTGGACGCTACATTGTCCAATGCCTGGTCATATGAGAGGTTCCGGAAGGAGCGGAATCAGGAGAAAGGAGGGGGGCAGGCAGTGAGGACGGGTCTTACAGAGTCCGCTGCTAAGGCCAGGTCTCTCTGGAAGCAGGACAGTGTCCCACCAGATGCTATTAGGGTCACTGAGACCAGCGTGGTTGTCCAAGGTCCCGCCACACCAAGGCGGGATGGCACCGGTATTGTTGAGAATTTTGGAACAAAGTGTCCTCCACAATCTTTCGTTCCAAATGTGCGCGAATACAGAAAAGGTTCACGGAGGCGCTACTACAAGTCAGAAGGAGAAAGTACTCCACCTCCGCTGCAGATCACCTCTCCGCAGTTTGCAAACCATATGAAGATACTTGCGCCTGGCCCTGAATTTCCACATCCGAAGGTTGCGCTCAACTCTCAGGCAGGATCTCCCAGAGCTGTGTGCCGAAGTAACATACAAAAGAGAGTGCTGCCGGTACTCTTGAAAGAAGAAAATGAAATAACACAAACTGGCTTTGGGGATGAGGATGTTTATGAACCGGAGGACACAAAGGCAACTACTATACCAATGAAGCCAAGGCGGATTGCATATACGCTAGCCGAAAGAATTGAGGTGACAAAAGGAGAGGGTATTGCTAATCATGCTGAAAGTGGCCTCTCTAGTGTTAGTTTCAGTGAGCCAGCTGTTCAATACCAAAGAGTTCTATATCAAGTACCGACCAGTGCGCCACCGCAGACGGCACCCAACAAGCCCTCCTCAACTGGCAATCTGATGCCAATACCCATAAGCACCCGCCGAGCAAACATAACCCGCTCCGATAGCCAGTTCGTTGAGGCAATGAAAGCGCCGCTGAATGTCCCCAAAGATGGGGCAGTTGTGCAAGAGCCTGCTACTGTTGACCGGGCTGGGCGCAGAATCAGCGAAAGGATAAAGGCTCGGGCGCTAACCCAGGTTGCAAACCCCGCTGAGATCAGGAAGCGGAAGCAAGAGGAGAACGAGGAGAAGGGGTATGTACAGTTCGTGATCAGCTTGTGTCTTTTTTTATATTAGCTAACGAGGATCTATCCAACTTCTAGTAACCGCCGTAAGGCGATTAAGGCCAATTAAAATGTGGCGTTTTATTTGATACGCGTTGTTTAGTGTAAGTTTGGTTTAGTGTGGCTAGTGTGGCTGGGCTAACATGCTACACACGTGTATTCGTGTAGTTCAGGATTAAATTTTGCTTGTTATATCCAGTGGAATCAGACACAGGAAATGCATAGGGAAATGCATGCGGAAAAGTTATTATTGAGTTGTCAAGTTAAATGCATCGCTAATTTGCTGGGCCGGGAGTGGAAAGGTTTATGGAAAGGGATAAGGTTTTGCTATTCCCGCTGGCACGGGCCAAGGTAAAAAGCAAAGGAAAAGGGATAGCATGATGTCATTGCTATATCTTCTAGCTGGAAATGGAGAGATGGACATGGACGGGAAATTGCAAAGTTTTAAAATGTTTGTAAAGGATGTTGTATCGCAATCGCAAGGAGCATTTTATTGTACCTCTGGCAGTATCGATAGCTATCAGAGAAGTTACTTGACAATGCATATAATTATATGTATGACTTAAGCGTGAGCGGTTGGAGGAATAACAATTAAGGCGGAGGTTAGAGTCGGTGGTTAAGGCTGGAAATATGCAGTTAGAATGCGCACGAGAGATACGGAAGGGAGCTGTGTTAGAAAAAGCAAGGGATCTGGTAAGGGGGGTGGGGGCGAGGGGCAGAGAGCTCATCCGAAAAGGACAATGTTTAATGAAAAATGAATTGCTCAAATGCCGGTACGAAGGCCTCCAGGTTGTACACGCACACGTCAAATAAAAAACAATCTAATCGATCAATGTGTCTTATATATATACGCGGCTTCTGCACTGCACTACTACCGTGAGCCTGTATATAGTGGGGTGCGTGGTTCAGGATATAAATAAGGACAGTCTTGTATTATAAGTTAACGTGTATCTAAATGCGCAGGGTGAGTGATACATGGGCAAGGCTAGGTTGTGGGGGCGGGGGGGGGGGGGCACCGCTCGCTTGAGTACATTCCATTAAGTAATGTAAATCTTCGAGCATTTCAAGCGTAAAGTAGCATTACTTCAAAACCGATTTTTTACGATAGCACATATCCCCCCACCAACGAACCACGGTGGATACTGGATTCATTTACTAATGTGTTTCGACGAGCTGGTAGACCCGGCATGTTTCGACTGCTGACCTCCCATGGCCCATCTCTCTTAAAAGTACGGAGATATATGTATTCCATTTTACACAGAGAACTCGTTTCCTTAACTCAAGTATACTCATTCTAGATACGAACGTGGCCTGCTAAGGTTAATACTATGGCCTAAGAACACATTCCCCCCACTCTATATATAACACTGCCCCTACATCGCATATCCCCACATCCAACATAAACTGCGACATCAATCACGCCTTGAAGAGAGAGTCTTTCTGTCCTTCTATGCACATTGCCCGCTGTAACCACCACCCCTCTCCCCACCGCGCTCCTCCCTGCAGAATCCTTCTCTATACTCGTTTTTCAGGATCAGGATGCCTTATTCCCACTCTGACCGCATTGCCATCTTTGTCCAGATGTGTAATCTAGAGGTGTCAGCCCGCTGCCGGTTTATATTTAGGGTGTTAAAGGAAGCAACTTACCAGCCACACACCCGCTATCTTCCGAGTTTGCGGCACAAGTGCAACCAGAACTCGATCTGATTCCGGGTCCATCCTGGGATCAACTTGCTGCAATGTCAAAGTCAGCACCGCCCATATCTCCCACGAGGGGCTCTAACATCACTTACCGCGTCGTAGACCGCACCGGTGGGAAAGATCGGATACTCGATGAATAACCAATCCTTGTTCCACCCGTCGACGGTTATGCCAGAACATTTTTTGATCTCGTCCTGGGAAATGACCACCTGGTTCTTATCCGGGCCTTTGCCGCCGACAGTGTTCCAGAATTTCTTTGGGTAATGATCTAGACGTGTCCCAGACCGGTAATTCTTTGGCCACTTGGCGTGTCCGGGCCGAAACCCCAAATCCGATGCTGCCGCTTTTGCGGGCTCGTACACCTCCCTCCTCCACCTTTGAAACGCCGGGTAATCCGACACCCACTGATTACTCGCGCGCACCGCTGCCTCCCTGATCAGTTTTCCCGAAAAGCGGCGGTTCCCTGTACGCCATGCAGGTGTTAGTGTGTTTCTCTTCCCTATGTGCAATGCACACACACACACAGATACAGAGCCAAAGAAAAGAAAAAAAAGAACAGAAAGGCAAACAACTTACCACCACCAACAACACAGAATACGTCTTTTTCGTTAACAATCCCCACGGGCGTGCGCTTCGTAAGACTCCTCTTCCCCTTCCCCCCCCCCTTCGCTCCCTTGTTTCCCGGGCAGAGGGTCGCAAGCACGTACCTGCCTGATGACTGCTCCTGCTCCGGCGTCGTCCCGCCGCAGTCTGCACGCTTCCCGAGCTTGCCCTTCTTGCCGCCCTTTTGCGGCATGGGACATGATGCCGCCGCCCCCTTTGCAGTTCCTTTGTTGCCCTTTACGGCTACCCCCTTTCCCTTTGCCTTTCCCTTTGCCTTTCCCTTTGCCTTTCCCTTTGTGTTGGCCGGTGCGCCCTTCTTTGCTCCCGCCTTTGGGGTCCCCTTGGGCTTTGGCTTCGGGGGGGTTTTCTTGGCGGCGGCCTTCTTTGGGGCTGGGGAGGTTTTCTTCGCGGCGGCCTTCTTTGGGGCTAACTTTGCGGCGGCCTTCTTTGGGGCTGGCTTTGCGGCGACGGCGGGGCTGCGGCGGTTGATTTTGAAGAGGCCGCTGGATTTGGAGACGGGGGTGGTGCCGCCCGCCTGGCGGTTGTGTTTCAACGCCTCGATCGCACCTTTCACGTTGACCAGGTTAAGCCTACTGTATGCGACGAGCGGGAGAAGCGCGACGAGCACTGTGAGGAGGAAGGTGGTCGGCCTCATTGTTTACTGTATGGTGAAGGAAAGAAAAATAATGAATCTTGGGCGGTGTCAGTTTGTGCATTTCAAAGCGTGAAGATATATATATAATAACAGCTGGTTAGATTGCACTCACGTACGTGGGAAGGAAAAAAGGAAATGAGAAGCTTCAGCTCTGGACCGGCCGAGTATTGTGTGTATGAATGTAATGTAATGAATGGTGTAGATAATGCCGGATTATGGGGGCTTCAATGAGGAGAGGAAAGATGTTTGCTTTATACATGAGCCTCGTCAACAGTTTCTGCCCACGACCGCTGCAGAACCAAGACACAGGATGGTATTCAAACCCACCGAATTCCTCAATCGCTGGTATGTCTTACATCAAGTTGTGCTTTTAGATCTACGCTCGGATCACACTGGCGGGTGCCGAGAAGCTGGCCGATCCATGGATCCGAAGATTCTTCAAGGTATTCTGCATAGCGCACCCCAGCAACGGTGGCTGGAGTGGGAATGCCTAGGGGCACAGGAGGTGGGATGGGGGATATAATTAGTGATTACTGTGAGGGGTTGAAGGCACTCACCCCTCCTCCCTGGCTGGTTCACGCCTACCGTGGTAGGTGTTGAGTGAGCATGAGCATGGGGGACATGTGGAGTTGGTCGCCAGATCCCTGCTGGATGTGGCGCCGACATTGTGCGACATGCGGCATACCCGCCAACGCCTCCATTCCTGTTCCGTGCCACCCATGCACTGCATCCATGGCTGTAGGGCGTGGGGCGCATTGAATGATTACTAGAGAGCTAGAGCGCGGCGTGCGGCGTGCCGCGTGCGGCGTGTGGAATGCGGAATGCGGAATGCGGCGTGCGAGGCGGGCGTCTTTAACCGTAAAAGGTCGCCGATCACCTGTCTTGTTTTTGGTTTCCGCCAAGTCTCTGCAGGCGCGGCTGTGCGGAGGTATGAAATACAATACATGCCCAACAAATGACACTGTGGTAGGTAGTATGTCCTCTAGGCATTAGGCACGGCCGTGTATGGAAGCAACATTAAAGCACAGAAGAGTATCTTCATCCGCGAATATTCTATTTATAATCAGCCCTACATACGCCACCATCTATGGGGTCACAGCCGAAGCGAGATCTCACCTCGCTTATCCACCCCCGGTCAGCCACAACCCTCCATCAGCCGTGATCCTGCACCTCAATGCCAAGCATCATCCGCAGGCAGGGGGTGTTACGTAAATCATCTGCTGCGCACTCGGCACATGTGAGAGTGGAGCACTACCGCCACATTCCGTTGGCCCAGAGGGGTTTGGCCTCTCGTCGCTGTGGCTGATATGCAGTGCCTCTCCACAACAGAGCAGTACGTACTAAGCGCCAAGCGCAGGCACACGGTGAGGATCAGCTACTACCGCTCGTCGGGGAATATGCCCCGGGCTAGCTAGCACTACGGCACTTCCTCGGCGGCCCTCGATTGAGCGCCCGGGCTTTTGGTGGCTTTTCGCCGGCCGTTTATTGATTGACGATATGTACCTACGTTGGGTGACGGCGTTGATGAGAGTATTCGGAGGTCCAGAAAGATATCACTCGCGATACTCAGCCAAGACAGCCCCCTCATTGCAATTGGTTTTCGAAAGGTCGGCAATTTGTCGCTAGGTGTAGTCTCGATAAATGCAGATGCCGACAAGAAAATTGGACAGCACTAACCCTGGCCAGCCAGAGGCGCAGTTTGTCTTTTGATAACATGCGGCTCAATACCCATGTTACAGTTCCTTTAGCGCACACAGCACACCGCATACCGCAGACATCTCTGATCAAGTGCCGCCAAGTGTCACACAACCTTCTGGGTTGAGATCTGCTTCTAAAAATACCCTCCTAGAACGGTGTCGACACCAAACACCAGAACAGGCCAAACACCGGAACAGGCAAGCACACAAAGAACAAAAGTGCTAATTATCTTGGACTGTCTCGAAATATATCTGCAAGTATACTAGAGTACGTACTTTTTAGCCGACTTAGACCAAGAACTCACTTTTGGAGCGACGACAGTGGAGAATGTCGGGCTTGCAAAACCGAGTGCTTTTCTGTGCTCGGTTGCTATGCTGCGGGGGTGCTCCCACCGTGACGGCGACAATCACACCCCCCTCAACCCCTACCCTACAGTCGCGCGTCGTGTCAAAAGTAATTTTCTCCATTCAATGCTAGAAAGAGTACTTCAAAATTTGGTATAAACTATGTGTGTTCACATTATAAAAAGCTACCCAACTTTTAAAGCTTTGCATTATTTAAACCCGCTTACTTTCGCGGACGCGACCCGATTCACTGGCATTTGGCGCTGGCCAGCTTGTACATCGCAACCAGGTAAACTGCGAGTTTGACTGAGATATCCTTCTGCCTATTGGCGCGCAATCGCTGTTCATTAAATGGCTGTATTCGCCAAATGCCGCACCTGGGTAAAAGTGTTTCCGAGTGTGTGGCTGAAGGTTTGTCGTTGGCTTTACCTACTCCCCGGCGCTGCCATGGTTATTGGCGCGTGGTGAGACATATGCAGCTTGGGCCTGTGGCGCGGGAAGCTAGCCTTAAACCGACAGTTGCTGACCCACTCGGGAAGGTTGCATGACAGAGTGCCTCACCATGTCTCACCCGACCGAGCCTCAACGCGGCTTTATTTTGGTGTTCGCGCTAGGGCAATGAATTGGCATGTAATGGTAATCTCTCCTTACAAAGGAAAGATCTACAGAGAATGCAGAAAATTCGTGTTTTACACCTTTTCCCGCACCCCTTTCCAGCTTTAAGGATACCTGGCCTTATAGACGTTCTCTGTGTTGAAATCTAGATGTTGGCAGAGAATTTGGTGTACAATCTTTCCGGAAAAGTTGTGTAATAAGGAATATCAATATTCGATTCCTCTAACAATTTCTTTGTCACGTCGAGCAAGAAAGCTCCAAGTAAGTTCGCGTGCTTACAATGTGTCTGTCAGACTTCTCTTTCGGTCGTTTTGCTTATACACTTTCGACCTTGCCTAAAGTCTCTATGTAACACTTCGCTATCATTCAATGCTTGCCACTTATACGCTTTCACACAAATTTTGGTAAGACACTGGCATCCATTTCATGGGTTCAAACAAGTTGCCCTCTTGTCCAATTTTCCAAAATAGGGGAATCAGTTATATTTTCACCTGTATCATAAATATTATTAGTCGAAATGAAACTCTGAAATCCGTTGATTGTTGTGGCTGTTTGACTTCTTCTTTTAATCACGCGGCCTTATACCTATGTTTCTATATTTGCAGCCTTTGTCTTACGGCGATAGAGCTATAGGAAAGATTAGAAACACGCCCTCATAACCCTCTTTTCCTGTTACTGAAAGAAACTTCTGTGAAGCTCCCAGGATTACTATTTTTAAATTTATTACTTGCCAATCATTTACCAGAATTGCAGCTATAGGTTTGCCCAGACAGAGCCGTTTGGGAACACCTTCAGCAATATTTTGCTTCTAAGGATCCAAAATACTAAGAGAGATGGGATACACGAAAGAGTATCGAGGACCGGGGAAACTATTATGATAAGTATAGTATCATGGTTGATTTAATTCGTTTAAATTATACTAGATGAAGAAAAGATTGAGCGGGACTTGAGACGTCCAGCAGGGGTTTGTGCAAAAAGTGAATGGATTCTTGGAATTAGATACTGTACTACGTATAGCAATAGTTATAAAGGGTTTTGTGAGCAGCGATTTGACATGTCTGTGACCTTTATAGTGTTTCCCCAGTATGAGATCCCTAATCGGTCCCAAGTCTATAAGCCTCCTTAACATTTCGGGACTTCCTCTAATCTCTCCAAACTGATCTTTGTGTCTGATTGCTTGTGATAAACGTTCTGGCTTCCTCCCACTGCTGAAGAGGTTCGCTGCTCGTAGTGCTAACCATTACGGAGTATTTCCAGAAGAGAAAGGAACCTGCCGCTTCAATCTGAAATTCACAAAACAGTGAACTTGTAAGTGACAGGGGTAGTTCTGATCGGGATAGCATTTGGATAGATTAAGATGAGAAATAATGCTAAATCCATTAGTTAATTGAAGGACCATCCTGTGTAAATTTGGAGTTAACTGCTTCAAGTATCATTCCTCGTCTTTCCATATCTGTGTTAAGTTATAGAGGTAACGGCTACATCTCTATAGCTTTGTTTACCGATGAGCGACAGTAGCCTTTTGTATGTAGAATCGGACCCTGAAGATCATTTGGACTACTAGCCTCCCGTGTCTCTTTCTCCATATTGCATGTAGGCTAAGCGGCCTTCTTGTCATACTAATGTATTGCTTTGTTGACATAGTATTTCCTGAGGTCGCGTTTTACCGATTAAACAGAAAGGGTACTTGTACTCTCGTATTTCTCTATCATGATGTTGTGCAACAATATTTCCTTTTGCTATATCGTTGCCTTCAGATAGAACTATAATAACCCTTACTCAGCTTAGTTGGCCAATCAGAGTTTTTCACCTGGAGTTTACAAACCCGCCCCCTATCCCTTAGACAGATGAATAGTCAATTGGCAGCCTGCCTTTCCAAGCAGCCCCAACCTTTGATTCGCTCTATGGTTATGCCCAACCATTAAGAGCAACGGACATACCCAACAAGGTCCAGGCTGCGAATATCCTACCAAGGGAAGTCTGTCGCGCCATAGGTATCGCGGAATCTCGGAACGTTGCCAAGACCATCTGATAAACTGCGTAGGTTTCGATCCTGCAGGAAAGTGTAGTTTCCTTGAATACCAACCACCCGCCCCCCTCCCCACCCTAATGAAGTAAACAAAAAAAAAAAAACCCTCTCCCCACCCTCGGGGGGCTTTTTGCCTTGGCAACACTCTGAATAACTCGAGATTGGCCAGTATTCGGTAGTCTGGTGCCCACCCTGTGTTTTCCTCGATTGTGCGCACAGTGTGGTGTAATAGGTGTTTTTTACTTGGTGGCGTCGGAGGACACCCTCTCCGCTATCGAACCGGTTCCTCCAATGACGCGGAGAATTGTGTATTGCCAGACACTTAGCGTACACCTTTCCTTCATGACACGGCTCTAAACTAAAGGTAGTTTGGCAGCTGAGCTTGGCAACCCCCCGAATAACTCGAGATTTAGCGGTAGGTGTGTCAACTTGAATTTCAATTGACGGAAACCGACTTTGGCTCAGCCTCAGCCTCAGCCTCGAGATAAGCGTGGATTACGGTCTTTACTTGAAAATCGAGTCATACATCCAGAAGGTTAGCTTTCGACGCAAAAGGTACGATGATTAATATATTCGCGATCGGAATCGGAATCTCTCTCATGCTCGCCTAGCTGACCCAACCAGCTCCGCCGTGGCAATCGGGGTACCCATCCCCATCGGCATGCAGGCGACGGAAGTGAAGTGTTGGGAAGCCGTGCCCATGGAACTGATTGGGTGCCGGGGGTGGCGGCTTTTTTCTTTTTTGCTTCCAGTGGGAGGGTAGAGGAGGAGGCTGTGAGGGTATGAGGGTGTGAGGGTGTGAGGGTGTGAGGGTGTGAGGGTGTGAGGGTGTGAGGGTGTGAGGGTGTGAGGGTGTGAGGGTGTGGGGGTGTGAGGATGTGAGGGTGTGAGGGGAGACGGCAGAGGGGAGGGCGGTGAGTGAAGGAGGGGACGGAGTGATCTTGGACTCCCGACCAGAAATAAGAACCCGAATATGCAGCTGCAAGCCTTTGGTGTATTTTAACTTCTACACCAATGGAAATTGCAGATTAGGACGGGCATTTTCGGGTTCTTATTACTGGTCGCGAGTAGCTAAGCCTTGTTGACTACCCTTCTTGCGCCTATATATGGGCTCCATCCCCGCATCCTGGCTGGCCTTTAGAGAAATATACGGGCCACTATAGACACGACCAAATACTACTACAGTTGCTATAATCGAACTAGTTAGCTAGCCTTAACCAGGAGATGCCTACATTGTTTGGGTATGATATGACGATGACCGTAAGCTCTCCCACCTCCCCTATACAATCAAACACGGCACGACAGTCCATATATATGTGCGCACAAGGCTAAAACCTACCTCAGGCCGGGGTGGCCTCGTCCATCATCGCCGCTGGCATCACCATCAGTATGCTCACTTGTTCCTTTCCGTCCAGACCATGGCTATGATATGCTAACATGACCCCCCTCCAGTCCAGTACACGCTCCCCCTCTTCCTCGGAGTCATCCTCGGCGCCGTGATTCAAAATGCCTCCAACGCCAATACCTGGTCCGTCATCACTACCCTCCTCCACGGTTCTCGCCTGCACACCGTCAGCTTCTCCGACAGCGTCTCCACCAGGAATGTCGCGCGCCCGGTGCTGTACCTCTACTACCTGGGGCTCTTCTCACTGGGGCTGACGGCACTCTCCGGCGTGGTTACCCCGCTGGGTATTCACGTGAAAACGAACATGCGCAATGTCAACGGCGTGCCCTTCCGGCTGGTGACCGACTGCCCCTCGCTTGGCTCTGGCATCGATTGCCTCATATTCAACTTCTCGACCTCGCGTCAAGGCATATATGGGCCGATGAGGGCGTGTGGTTTAAAGCTGCGGTGTCCAGGGCACGAGGAGAGGGCGGTGGTGAGCTTGTTGTTGGGGCGACGGAACGCGGCAAGGACTGGCGACGGCACTCCGAGCAGCAAAGACAACATCGACAGCAGCATTAGCACGTACTCCAAGACTCCTGAATGGGCCGGCCACCGCACTCACCTGGCCCGCAGTTTGGAGTTATCAAATAGAACTGACACGCTCGCCTCGCCGGTGCCGGCGCCGCTCATCTCCCTGTTCGGAAACACGTCGTACTACGGCGCGAGCGTGGCGAGTGTCTTTGAAATCTGGTACCGCAACTACCGGTGGGTAGAGAGTACAGACTATCAAGAACCCGGCGAACTGGGATACGAGATCGGGGCTCCCTCTTTAATGAACTCACTAATCTTCGGCCAGGGCTATAAGCTGATTGATGGGCTGATTGTGGACATCTCCAAGCCCGGCGTCGGATTTAGGAGGCACTGCATGCCCGACGGGGAGCAGTTCCGCGGCATGCCGTGGGACGAGGTTCTGCTGTGGATAGAGCCCCAGACTGTGTGCGTTCCAAACAACGTGAGCATTGAAATCACTAAAAGCAGAGACCAGCCTCAGCCTGTGTTCAAGTTGGTGGACCAGGGCGGATTCGGACAACTGGCAGGACGTGAGGAGCCCCAGATGATGGCCGATGTGGAGGGATTACCAGACCTGTGGGGGAGAGCATGGAGTGGAGCGTACTTCTTCAACAAGGAAGTGGGGACAGCGGTGGGCGGGTGGGTGCAAAGTGAGAAGAACGGGAGCTTCCTCATCCACGGGAGCGGTATGTTGCTTGAGGAGCTTCTGCATGTGTGCGAGGACCGGGACCGGGATTGGACAATGAATCGAATGGCGCTGGGGGCGAAGATAGTGGATGGGAAGCAGAACACGACAGGTATTGGTACGTAGGTCTTCGACTCTTCGGTCATTCGCAGCTTCATTGTTACCCCCTTCATCATTGACAGTTCGATTCCCCTTCCCCGTTCTTCATTGACGGACTCAGGCACATTCCCTCTCCGGTCCTACCGGTGCCTATCATTTTGCAATATATGTAGCACTTCAAGCCCTCTCACCCGCCTCATACCTTCCTTCCATCCCTTCGCTCTACCCCCGTCTTCAAAAGCCCTACTGACCTATCAGCAGACACGCACTGTACTGGATTTGTCCCTAATACAACTCCCGGCGCCACACTCGTCACCTGCGGCCTCATCTTCGGGTACCCCAATTCCACGAGTTTGGGGACTACCGTGAGGAGGGTATTCCAGCTGTTCACGTGCGCCACAGCCATTCGCGCCTCTCTGAAGGTAGTAAGTTTCATGTCAAACAGCACCTTGTCGGATAACACAACCTCCCACTCAGACAGTTCCCAGTTCCCCTCCCTCTGGATCACAGGGGTGTCTACCATGCGCACCCCGCCCCCGACCTGGGGCATCGAGCTAACCTCAGGCTTCAATGCCTCAGAGATCAGCCTGCTCTGGGGCCCGCTCGGCCCAGACAAAAAGAACACGGAGAACCTTAGGAGGCTCGAGGCAGAGTATCTCTACCTGCCTGCCGGCAATGGCGGTGACGAAATCCTGGACTCGATCGCGGGCACGGGTGCCTACCAGTATGCCGCGGGGATGATGTATAGGAGTAATGGGTCGATGCCGAGCTATGCCTACGGGGCAAGCCATCTCTTGTACCGACACTGGAATCGGCTATTGAGGAACGAGAAACTGGTTAGCATGGTACCAAACCTATTGTGGATGGACCTCTTCGCAAATGCGGTCACGACCAGGTCTCGAGACGGCAACAGGACTGGAACAGTTCAGGTGCAAGAGCGCGTGGTAGAGTATGATATGCGGTATTCGGTGCCCGCGGTGGTGCTTCTAACCTTGTGGGTGGGGGCGGGTGTGGTTTCGTTTGCGTTCTGGAAGGGGGACAGGGTGCGGGTGAGGGAGATGCGCCAGCTCCTGAACCAGGTGAGTACGGGGAGGCTGGTGGTGAACATGTTGGAGGAGAGCAACGATGCTGCGGTGCCGACGAAGAGCTGGGCGAGTGGGAAGGGGGATACGGTACTGGGGCTGAGATGTCGAGGGACGGCGACGGCGGAGGCGGCAGACGGAGAGGAGGGGTATCAGAAGGTGGGCGGGATGGTGGTCGGCTTTGTCGAAGCCCCGGTGGAGGGGAGAGTCATGGAGGTACTGAAGGGGAGGGAGGGGGAAACGATGTAGCGTCTTTATGCCAGGGTTCTGAATAATCTCTATAGGCGTAATTGTCGTGCCATACTGTACGATAAGTTCAAAAATCACTATTAAACTACATGATATTTTGTAAATTGCTTTTTGCATGGACTTTGATATACATATCATAGTGCAAACAAGCGATATCCCGTGGCGTGGAGAGGATTTCCTTTTATTTAATTCATTAGTTGATATTGCGGAAGTTGTGTCTGTTTGAAGGATAGATGAAGTGTAGAAAGGGTAAGGAATGGCTGACAGGTGAGATCCGCGATCATCCACCAGGCCAAGCACTGAGCCATATCTCATGACTGCCCTGACAACCGAGTGATCGTACGTGACTACCCAGCCAAGATGTTGTGCAGGGATGACCTTGGGCGCCTTAGTCATCGAGCACTGGGGCGGAGGTGAGTGGGGTGGTCAGGACTCGTTCTACGCCCATGACTACATGTACAGGGTATGCACCTTAAATACCGAGAACATCGATTGATTGGATCGAAATTATATGGGCGCCACGCCACGCATGGCAACCAAATGTGACCAATGATTTTCAGAGTTGCAATGTCCTTAGCCACACAATATGTATATTAGAAATAAGTCTGAAGAACGTTTACACATCCCCATTTAAAAAATCTAAAAAATACAAAAGAAAAATCATACGATAGAGGGCGTTCTTTACTTCCCGTAAATGGTGCTTTGGGTTTTCAAAGTGAAGTTCAAAAAGATCAACGGTGAAAAAGTGTCAAATTTGCGGTAGTAGAGGTTGTGTTACAGAAGCTGGGGGGGGGGGGGGTATACCCCTCAAATACCTGCTTGGTCGCCAAGTTGTCCCTTGAATGGAATTCAACCAATTGCAGGCCCTCGCAGCCCAGTCAAAATTACACTTCCCTAAAAGAGGGTCCTTCAAACATAACCTGAATACCCTGTACATACAGATGACAAACAGACTGGCTGCTGCTGGCATTGACATCGGAACCGGAAGCGGTCAATGCGCCGCCTCCTGTTCAAACTCAACCTGGAATTTGACATGGTAGCCAACACGGCCCACCGGCATTGGGCTCTCTCTCCCGGGAATTGGTTATATATGTTGATCTCGGCACTGGTCGAAAGTCTACCTCCTTTGTGGGCGCCCTGTTCTTTCCGACCTTCGATCTGCACGCACTAAATCCCTACCCGGCCGCCGTTGCGCCCGCTGTCCCTAGCCCAGGCGTCCGCTATATAGGGGTAGCACTGGAAAGATTATTCGTAGTGATCCGTCCAGATCTTCAGAAGCCGAGATTACAGTTGACTGTCCGTTGCCTGTAGGTCACTGGAGCTAGGTAAATTGGAGTACGTATGACCTCCGTTCACCCCCGCCGACAGCCCATGATATCCGCCAGCTGCCGCTAACCGCCGGTAACTGCCATTCACTGCCATTGAGTAGGGGCGGCGGTGTGGAACGGCGGGTGACTGCAAATGCCTGCATACATTAGACGCAGGACACCGAGGAAGATGAAAGAAGACGAGAGACTAATAATATATAGTGCAAAGCCAATAATCCTAGACAACTACCGCATCCAGATCTTCAGACTTGAGGGAGTTCTGCCACCTAAGCTTTGCTTTCATGAGCCCGGCGCGCGGTCATGGTTTGCTGTGGGATGAAACGAGTGATATACTGTGACGCATCCCCGGCGGTCCCAAGATTGTTCGAGTGTGTGGATTGACCTTCGGAGAACAGGCAGGAATGGCGAAGCATTGATTAACATCAGGCAGAACGACAACAGAAGGTGCTGAAAATGGACTTTAACGGATGGAAGTTAGTGCATCCGGCCCGGATCCGGAGCTGAAGGTCTTTATAGCGGATTTTTGATTCAATGTTGCAGGTCAAACGAGCGTGATCAGCCTTATGCTCTGGTTACCACTGCTCTCCAAGAATACTAACCTCTGTTCCAGGAAGCTTCAAGATTACTGTAATGGGCAGAGTAATACCCCACGCCCAGCTTCTGGCGATCCTGGTACGCTAAGAGGCGAAAGCGCCACTTGAGTACTGGACTTGTATGCGATTCTGCGCTTGTTTAAAGTACTCTTCCCGTATTGTTTAATGTCGTCTGCCCGCTGGATACTGCCGTCACTTATATCGTATGTGTGGGTCGAGTGACAGTCTATGCACAGTCGAATGCATCGCTTTACGAGGGATCGCTCAACTCCGGAGCGACCATCGTTACTTTCAAAGAAACAGGGTGGGTACAGAAAGCTGCCAGTGTACTGAATAATAGTGGGAACTAAGGGAAAATGATAGGAGACTAGAAAGCGCGGTAGCGGCCTGGACCACATCACTCACCACACACCACCATAATTCAAACTTCCGCGGTGAATCTATTCATCCTCCTTGCCCAGTTGGGCACTGAATATCGGTTTCCGAAGAGGTTTTCCTTACTGCCGATACAATGGATCTTGGCGCTTTGAGCCAGATCAACGTATGCATGAACAATATGGTGGCCTAGTCTCGTATGGATAGTGGGGGCTTTGCACTGGATGCATTCGTCTCCCTTGTAGCCGGGAATTATATGGATTTTCGTCGATCTGGTGGGTCGAAAATGGAGCCAGATGTTGCTTGCCACTGATCGGCGTTGATCATTTTCCGGGAGAGAGGAAATTCAATCTTGAGGTAAAATTTTTTTTTCTACAACTAACACCTTAGTTATATCGGTGAGGATTTAATAGAAGATGTATAAATCTTATCATAAAACCATGCTCATGAAAAAAGGCCACCACTTAGTCATTCTACAAAGGATAAATGTAGTGGGACCCTATGGTACAATTAGAAAAAGGTAACTTACCAGGATATGAGGATAAGTAGTCCCATATTGAGATATCCTTTAAAACAACCTTAGTTATCCAAGTTTTGCGGGTAACTGGAGCGATATCGGTGAGGAAGGATAAGAGATATCCTTCTATATCGGTAAAAATATGTTGATTAATATCGCGTATCTATATATTAGGATAATATATCTTCTACTAAGGATAACTCTGCCCGCTTATCCTCCACCCGTGGTAACATATCCTCTGATAACGATACCCCCTCTGCCCCTCTGCCCGCTTATCCTCCACCCGCGGTAACATACCCCCTGGTAACGATACCCCCTCTGCCCCTCTGCCCGCTTATCCTCCACCCGTGGTAACATATCCCCTGCTAATCATATCTCCTATGCTTCTCCGCCCCACATACCCCCTATTAGTGATAAGTTCGCGTAATGATATCCCTCCCTAGATGATAACTCCAATGAATGCAACCCCCCCTCTATTAATGATCCGTCTAATGCATATATATGTATATGGGTTATGAGTACTACACCAGGTTAGTATATATCGTCGGTAATTATGCACCCAGGGGGGGTGGGTATACTGCTCGTGTTGCGATTCCGGATTCAACGACTTCAATCAATCACTACTGCACGTGTTGCGATTCCGGATTCAACGACTTCAATCAATCACTACTGCACGTGTTGCGATTCCGGATTCAACGACTTCAATCAATCACTACTGCACGTGGGTCAGTATGTAGCTGTATAATGAGATGATGAGGGTGGGTTATATACCTCTACTGGGGGTCTCCCCGCGATAATATCTTTCTCTTTTTGCTTCTTTGTTTGACGTGCCGATTTGGCCCTTTGGCTCTCATTTGCTGCCGCAAGTGCAGTGGAAGCGTTCTCCTCTGCTAGCTTAGATAGTCTGGGTACTCGACCACCACGGGTTGCGGGCTGGGAAGTTGGGGTTTGGCTGGATTCCGCCTCGCTTGCTGGCCCTTTATCCGCGGTAGCACGTTTCGCCTTTGGATTGCCGCCTGCTTTGCCGGCGGCCGTGGCTGCCTTGGGGGGTCTGCCACGGGGCCTTGCACCTGCGTTGATACCCTTTTTTACAGCAGGGGGTGCTGCGTCTTGTGGTAGTCGTGATAGCTGGTATATCTTATTAGTAACAGTGTATATATGGGAGGTTGATCGCACCTTTTGAAGATATAAACCAGCTATCTCAGGCTCCTAGATGACGTTAGCCATATTAGGACATTGAAACCGTCGTAGACAGTGCAAACCTTCAACCCCCCAGCTTCATTGGCCTCTTTGGGTTGGTCATCGGGGTCATTCAACCAATCATCGGCGGAGTCCTTCCTGATGATTACAATACTATCCTTTCCGGCCTCGATGAGATTGGGCCATTCCGCTTCGAAGAATAAGGGAGACCATTCTTTCTGACCGGGCCTTTGAAACCAAAGCGAGCTGCTGCTGGAGATATCAAGACGTTTCTTAACTGTGTCTAGAAATTGAACATAAGAGATGGAATCGCTCACACTTAGCCTGGGTCCATCGAGTATCTGAATCCATAACAGGGCACCATCTATCAAATCACCCCCCGATACACCGGCCTCCCTAGCGTTGGTGGCTAGGCGGGGTGGTGCTGTTCGCTGGCTGGGGCTGGAGATACTGTTCTTGATGACGGCGGTGATGGGCATCGCCGGAATATGTTCACACGTATCCGCTTCGATGGTCTGTGGGCTTTCAGTCGGGGGATTGGGCGAAACATCGATTCTGGTATTTTCGTCCTCTGGGGCTGCGGCAGGACGTAAAGAGTTGTACCTCTCGACGGCCCTGTTACTGTGAGCTCGAGAAACGACCACTGACCCCTCGACGTCTACCTGCTTACTCTTCTTGATAGAAAGCGGCGAGAGCTCATCCCTGGGAGCTCGCTTTCCTCTATCCATCAGATCCCCGACGATTTGCATCTGCTCGTTAATAGTATCTTTACCCTGACTACATGTAGTTGGGCTAGATTGATTCCCCGGCTGTGGGTTATGGCGGATTAATGCTGGGGATGATGAAGGCGTAGTCAAACTTGAAGATTCGCCATCCTTATGCATCCTATTTCGTTTAGCTTGCTTATTGTTATGATTATTATCATTAGCAATAGACACCATAACATCCAAGACGAGAGCTTTGTCCCATCCATATAATAGTGCCATTTTGGGAGCTATTGCGTGGGCACATGGCCTGAAGTATCCCTCGATTAGGCCCCGATCAACATAATATCTATATGGATATTCCAGTGTACAATGAGCTTTCTCTAGTAGCTCATTAGTAACCGCCCTACGCCGACGGATAACCTCTGCACGATTGTGTGGAGGCGGGCAACCCATACGCCAAGCCAGTTTCTCTGCATCAGTCAACCCTGACCATAATCCATAGGTCCATGTTTTAGCACGTTCGATGTAGAAAATTGGCCGATTATAAGAATCGCGAGGATGGTCTGGGGGAATCTCGAAAGGGGGAGTATTGATAACGTCCCCATGCTCTCGGTGTAAGTAGGCTGCCCGACGGGTGATGGCTGTAGGGGCACGCTGGCTACGGACCTCCGCATCGCTCAATAGAGATGGCCTAATGGAAGGTATATCTTCTAGCGACAGGGTTAGAGGGCACGAAGGAGTTTTCTTAGTGGTAGATGGAGTCCTTGTAGACTCTGGTGTAGGGTTGGCCGACCCCACTTCCGTGAGAAGGCTTAGGGTGCGTTTGATGGACTCTGAGAGCGGTGTATTCTGGGATTCTCTGTTGCCACCCTCTGCTATAATATCTCCGTTTCCCGTAGCCTTCTTGGGGGGCTCAATAGGGGCCGGGGGTACCGTCGGTGGGTAAATTGGCTGTGTCTCTGGTATAGATGATGGAAAGTCATCCTCCATTAATCGGGGATCCACGTTCTTGTCGTCTTCGTCGTCATCGATGAGAGATCCATCATTATCGGTATCAACTGTGAAATCGCGTTAGTCTCACGGAAAAATGAGATAGACACAAGAGATTTCTTACTGGGAAATCCGGGGGGTGGGTTTGGGGGCGGGAGCCCTTTACGCAGACAGTACCTCTTCTGGGTCTCGTAAATATCCCACAACAACTCTGGGTCTTCCAGTTCCGGTATCGCCATGGTCCTAGAGTGAGGGCACCTTAGTATGAGCAGTGAACGATGATATGGGAGTGAATTGTGGTGATGGAAGCGAGGGGGACGATGAAAAGGGCCCTACCAGTACTATATATCGCAATATCGAGCTCAAACCCGCGCTCCTGCGGCAATAGGTAATCTTTCTACGCTGAAAGAGATGGATACGAAGAGTAGGTAGGGGAGTCGATGGAGATTCGATGGGGAGTCGATGGGGGGGTGTTTGATGGTGCGCAGATGCGGGGGGTGGTGGTGATGTTGAAGAGTAAGAGCGAGGATCCTCGAGGGCGATGTAGAGTCTTTGTTAAAGGCGATAATAGAGATATCCAAAGGATTAGGATAAGTCTTTCCGATCTAGGCTTAGTTTCCACCGCAATTTAGAGTTATCCTGCATATCCGGATAAGTCTGGCGATCCTACGGGGCTCCTGCAGGGCTGCTTCAGGCCAAACGGTGAAGAATTGGCTGAATTATCGCCAATTGGAGCCCCGTGAGGACCTGATTTTTTTAGAGAGAGTCCCGTATGCGTAAATATTAGTGCTAAGATTCATTTTTTATGTCGACGGGACGAAAAAAGCTTCGAAAACGGCTCGTTTTTGATAAACTCGTCCAAAATTGGTCCTATCGCGAATTTAGACGATTTCGACCCTAACCCTTACTTTAAAGCGCGAAGGACCCAAAAAAATATTCAAAAAAAGCAAAAACGGGCGGAAACGGTGATTTTTCGAAAAACGCGAAAATTTCCGATTGGCTAGATTGACCCCTCAGGGCATATATTTTATCGAAATATATGCAGAAGAAGCAAAAACGAGACGAAAACCATCAAATTAGGAGTATCAATGCTAAAAAACCGGCATTGTGCTGGGAGGGCCGATTCTATATATGTGCGATGAGCTAGAATGAAGTTTTCTCTAAGAGCTCCATGTGCTGTGAATCCTCACCTTCACAGACCTCATCAACGCTTCAACCACCACGATATCTCCATCACCCGAGATAACCCCATCACCCGAGATAACCCCACTGCTCTACTTATCAGGATGCTACCTAGAAGAGTCAAATCGAGGAGAGATATTCCTAGGTACCGGGCTCCTAGAAAGGCGAGGACTACCAGCGTAGGAATCTCGACACAAACATCGGAAACGGGTGGCATCAGGGTTATTGCCAAAATCGTAGCAGTGCCAGTTCCGCCTGGAGCCCGTTTTCGTGGGATCTGCAACTGTACTTTCTTTGATACAGAAGGAGATCATGCGATAACATCAGAAAGGCAGAGACAACTTCACCAAAACCGTATCGATGCACATGCTATGCGCATCCTCGACCCGGAAGAGGCTACTGTCGAAGCTAATGAAGGGGACGCAAACGAGGATGATATGGATCTGGTATAGATACCTATGCATATGGCTAAAGCAAATACTGAGTTTGGACTTAGGAGGGATATGAAACACCACCAGATACGAGTATGGCACAAGAAGAACATCACAAGGACAGAGACAAAGAGCTCGAGGAGTGGCAAAGCCCTTCTAGAGATATAGCTCGGGCTAGTGAAAGCCCATCCCTTGTCCCAATATCAGAGGCACCGGAAAACAGTGAGCACACCATCCGGAGGATACCATAGTCCTGACCTAACCCTACATTAGTAGATGACCCTGCCCCAGATGTCCTTCATCCATGGATTCCCGTCAGCTTATCAACCGTTAATAAAACATTCGAAGATATGCATGATGTTTGCCTGCCGGTGTCGGATGACGAGGACGACCAATATACGTTTGCTGCGTATATTCAGTCGGTAGAGGACTATGCTCGTGGTTCCATGCAGCAAGGCTTTGCATTAGATCAGGAAGCGGATGAGAACGACGACGACGACGATTGGGAGGACCTGACGGAGATATCGAGACGTATCCCCAGACATAAAGAACCTCGGCCCCTGTACCTCCCTTCATATGACTCATCCGACGATGAATATGAGTATGAATCCATGCAGCGTAGGTGAACCAAGAAACCTCACACAAGCTATAGACGAGATAACGCTAACAGAAGATATACAGAGACACTTAGTAGGAGGGACGCACTCTCATTTGCAATCCTAGATATCAAATCATCGCACCAAGTACCGCGCGCTGCGAATGCCAAATATATCAAAGTCATCAAATCAACATCACCAGTTGCTCCACTAGATCCTCGGACGACAATATTGCACCTTCAGGAGAGAACGGGTATTCACTTCATAGAATACGACTGCTGTATTAATTCATGCATGTGCTACGGAGCCTTTCCCTCTTATACACTATGCTCGAGGTGCGGAGAGCCCCGTTTTGATAAGGCGGGCAAGCCTCGGAATGTCTTCCAATATATCCCACTGATCCATCGCCTGAAAATGCAATACGCGAATCCACAACGAGCAAAGAAGTTGATAGAGTACCGTGCTAGTGTTGAAGCGCGCATGCTTTCATCCGTCGAATCGGATGGCCTATCAGAAGACTACTGGAGTGGGAACCTGTGCCGTGATCAACGAGAACGTGGGATGTGGAATCAAGACACAGATTTGGGGTTCTTCTTCTCGACCGATGGTGTCAGAGTCTTCAAAACCAGGAGCAATTTCCAAGTTTATCCCCTTTTACTCGTTAACCTCAACCTTCCACCAGACGAACGAGTCAAGCACAAGAATATGTTACTGTCAGGGATCATCCCAGGTCCCAAGGGCCCAAAGAACCTCGATTCCTTCCTCTGGCCTCTCATAAGAGAATTCAAGGACCTCGAACGCGGTGTTGAGGCGTATAATGGGTATCGGAAGGGCGCCTTCATTCTTCGGGCTCATATATGCCTCATCGGTGCCGATATGGTGGCTAGGGAAAAGCTTATGCACATGCAAGGTTCCGGTGCGTACAAGTACTGCTACTACTGGAATGCGACTGGAGTCTATAATCGATACGTTTACTGTCCCTTCCATCCACCTAGGAGATACCCAAACATCGATAGGGTGAAGAAGGCGAAAGCTAATTGGACCACATACGACCCTATGAACTTACCAAACCGTAGGAACGAGCTCTTCAGAGAACAGGCAGCATATATTGCTCTTCAAGAGCAAGAGAAGGGGGGCGAATATATCGCTGCTACTGGGATTACGGGGATGTCTATCTTCAGCTGCCTCAACTCAGTCGACTTCCCACGCTCTTTCACGGTTGATTTCATGCACCTGTTTTTCGAGAACGTAGCAGGGCTAATGTTTGATCACTTCCGCGGTCGGTTCTTCACACAGAAGGGAGGCACAAAGGAAGTGGCACGAGACCCAGAAAGCGATTCCAGTACGGACACCGAAAACACTTCTCAGAGACACCCTGCTACACGGAAAAGGAAACGAAAAGCATCGCATACATCCCCAAAGCAGCTACGAATACAGAAGTTTGAACAGACTGATGACCCTTATTGTATCTCGCCGGCTGACTGGATGCGAATTGGGAGAGATATGAAGAAAAGCAAGAGCACCTTCCCTGCTGCTTTCGGAGATAGTATCAGGTCAATCTATCATCACTGTCACGAGTTTAAAGCTGCAGAGTGGAGTAACTGGACGGCTATATATGCACCAATATATCTTAAAGACTTGCTTCCGGACCAAGACTACCGCGAATTCGCCTCTCTAATCACCGCCATCACCGTTTCGTGCGATTATTCGATCACCGCTACAGAACGCCGAGATGTAAGAGAGCGCTTTGCGAAATTTCTACACTACTACGAGGATAGATACTATCGCAGAGATTGGTCCCGCGTATCAGCCATGCGCCCTGTATTCCACCACCTAGCCCACGTCGCTGATTCACTGGAAGATGGTGGGCCTGGTTGGGTTTACTGGCAATTCCCAATGGAGAGACTGTGTGGAATCATCACGTCGAATGTACGCTCTAGAGTGAAGGCAAACCGCAATCTATCGAATATTACCCTCTTAGAAGAGCAGAAAAACCACCTCGTCTTTACCCTCAACCCCGACGCCCTAATTGATGCATGTAATCAGCCACTGGGTGACGAAGAGGATGAGGATCTAGATGCCGACGCCAATAAAGATGGAAGCTCGCAAGTATACCAAATATACTGCAATCTAATGAGAGACAGGACCCAGAGCCCCCCCTCCCCGCCTTCATCCAACTCCGACTTCATCCTCAAAGGCTCTAAACGCACACATAACCTCACCCTCGCAGAACGAAAACTACTTCATCGATTCATCAACCAGGGAGATGCAAACATGGATATACCGCTTGAATTCATCCCCTTAACAGTCTGCAAGCGGTATTCGATGCATTACCCGAAGACTCCAGACAGGCAGGAGGGCTTCACCGTGAGATCCTCAACTATGGCCCTAACGAATGAGACGAGAACGGCATCCTGGGTTCGCTACGAGCAAGAGCTAACTAACAGAGAGTTAACGGCCTATCTACGGGTCGACGAGGAGGATCATGAAGGTGATGACGGCGTGAGGAGCGCGTTTGGGAAGGTGCTGTTTTTCTTCAAGCTGGAGCTTCAAAACGCCGACCCTTCGTGGGGTCTACCGACGGAGCTGTTTCTCGCTTTCATCAACTGCAGTACAGTATACAACGACGGGCTATATGTGTACAGAAAGGAAGATAAAGATAAGGGCAAGCTTGAGCTCTCGCCAGCTTCAGATATCAAGCAACTGGTAGGGCTCATCTACAAAGGTGATAGGCAATATGTTGTGGGAAAGTACGGGCCCGTTCAATGGAAGCGGGACTCCTGATATGGCGAGCACCCCCACCACTCCATAGTGTATTAGTTTTCTGTACTTCGAGACTAGAATAAACACCATGCTGAAGGATCGTGAGCATGTGATTATTCTTTGCTCATATATACAGAAATAGAGCTCTCAATGCGCGAGTTCGGCGGTCTATACCTAGCACCAAAGACTTCTATGTACAGTAGCAGCTTATCCTCAACGAGCGATAACTATATTTTAGACTATCCTCCCAAGCGGATAAGCCCCTTAGGCATATCTGACATATCCTTCCAAGCGGATAAGCCTCACGAGCCTACCTACATATCCTCCTACAGAGATACCTCGCTGGAGATATCCCCCTACAGAGATACGTCGCTGGAGATATCTCATATACTGGGAATCTTATCTTTTAGGCCCCAAAACAGGCCATTTGACCCCTGATTATCCCCCCCCAGGGGATGACTTATCCCGTTTACACCAAAATTATTGTACCATAGGGGGGAGTCTGATTCCGCGATTAGCCCTCTCCCTGGGAATCAAATGCAAGCAAGGCTGGATCCATAATTCCTTGGATAATTAATGCCAAGTGTGTCAAAAAAGACTCTGGATTCCTCAGCGAAAAGTCACAAATGGTTAGTCGGGGAGTTGTCTCCTCCGGCTCCCTACCTGACGTTCTCCCCATGCCAAGCCTACTACCGTCCTTGCAAATTGCCAAGCCTCATGCTGTCCCACATTCTCAGCCGCACACTCAGCCACGCTTATCCCTTGGGCGGGTGAGACACGCAGAATCCAGGACTTCCTATTCAAGCAAAGCCAAGTCACGTTTCCTCGAATAATAGAGCGTGGCTTAGTGATGAGCCCAACCCATACGAGATAGCAAAATACCAAAATATACGAGACAGCAAATATCGAATTAGGAGATAGCGAGGTGCGACTGTACCTATATACCTACATGCCCGACTCGAGAAAATGGCATTGCAAGTTTCGAATAGCGCTTCACGCACAACAGTTGTTGGGGACTGTGGACATAGCTATTGTCGTTGAACAGCCGCAGGAAAGAAATGAGGAAACAACGAGTGCAACCACTGCCCGAGCCCCAACGAAAAAGTGATTATTTTCTCTTTCAGGGTTGCCTCTCTTCGCTTTCCGGACTTGCCAAAGGGCATGATTTGGAAATACTCGTGAAGCTCTATTGAGGTTGCGGAGATGTGAGGATGTTGGGGTCGTTGTCACGTCACTCGTTGTTTCCTCATTTCTTTCCTGCGGCTGAACATAGTGGAGATAAGATTGCTTACTCATTCGCTCCAATTCGGCCACCTATCGGATAGCTATTAGCTATAGACTGAGACAGTATCAACGACCATCTTTTAGCTGCATCCAATTCGACAGAGATAAGATGAGCTTTGTCAGCTGCAACGCCAAGGAGCGGGGCTCCTGTACTAGACGCCCAGCTGCGCTAGGTGTTCCTCCATCATCTCCTAGCGTCAGTTGCAGTTATTATTTTCTCCAACGATACACTTCCGCGTACTGCCTGCGAGAGCGACAAACCAATTTTCCGACATTTGATACAATATTCACTCGATGCGTGACCTCCGACGTTTGTTCTCCGGCCATCTGGCTCAGCCAGAGGGCCCGGTTGCTCCCGAAACAACCCCAGTGATTGATATTGTTCAATCTGCCCCCGAGAGTAGCTCTCGCTCCTGGAGAACCCGAGCACTGTCTCTTGTCAGTGGTTCGAGGGGTCCTAGAGATAAGACAACTGGAGCAAACACACAGCTTGCTGGAGGTATGGCATTACCGGCATCGTCGCAACCAAACCTATCAGCAGGACTCCTACCACCGGCAACTCCCACTCTACGTCGGCGTTCTTTGCAATCATCCAGGTTAGCGGGATCTCAGGAGACTCAGTCATCGGGGCTTGGACGATCCGCATCCTTGTCAATGGTCAAACCTCTTCCGTCGTCTAGCCCCTGTGCGAGCCCGGACCCAGCCTTGGCGCCAACGGACGGTCTGCCTAGTGAGGAGCCTGTCAGCTCAGTTGATGATCCTAGTCGGGATATATCGTCAGAACGGTAACCGCTCCTCGCAACTCCTATATCGTTATTAACCTTTGCCTGCGACTAATGCCTTATGTGTGGTTAGATATACGGCATGGAGGAAGGCACTGTCTTTGTTGGACGACGAAGATCGTAAAGTGCTCGATGAAGGGGATTTAAAGGCCTGCTTGACGGATCTGAGGCTCGCGACAGAGAAGAAGAAGGAGGATTGCGATGATAAGCGCAGGGTCTATAAACTCGGTGATAAAGAAGTTGCTCTTGGCGATATTGCGGATAATCTCATCAAATGGATCGATAAATTTAAGCAGATCGGGGATCTGGCGGTTCAATACGACCCGGTACATGCTGCATTACCATGGGCTGGTTTTCGCTTTCTTTTAATGGTACCTTCAGGCCCCCATTGATTTTCCATTCGAATCTGACCTTGCTGCAGGTAGTCACAGTCGATCGAGAAAAACAGGACGCCATACTAGTTACTCTTGAACGACTTGCGGGTATTATTGACAGATGTGCAATATATGAGTGCCTATATCTTGATAAAACGAAAACGATGCTATCCTCCGCTGATCATCTTGAGAAATCCTTGATATCTCTTTATAGCAATCTTCTGATCTTCCTCGCAAGATCAAAGCGTTACCTTTCTCACAATACCACAAGTAAGCGGGCACAGAATCATTTTGTATGGTTACCGAGTTGACAACAAGCAGCTCGAATTGTGATCGGAATCTTTGAAGACGATCCTAACTCTCTTTTCTCGACAATAAAGGCGGGTGAGGAAGAGGTTCATCGATGTGCTGAGATTGTGAATATGCAATGTATGCTTTTCTTTATATCTATTCATTTTGTCCTCCAACTTTGTTCTGGTGACCAGGAAGGTCATTGATGTTACGGAGCTAATTTGGTGCTCCCATAAACAGATACCAGAGAGGTCAGAACATTGGATGAAGGCTAGTAGCAATTACGCAATGTCAATGAGCATAATAGCTGCCTCTGTTGCTGACACACTATCTGTTAGAAATAGACGCCGTATCTCTCATGCTCAGAAAGCTTTTGGAAAGCTTCGAGGAACCCATTCGCAGTATGGACCTCAAATTGACTCGTTTAGAGAAACAAGTCTCAAGTAAGCTTACCTGGCTCAATTGATATTCGATATACTGAAAGTCAGCAGGCGAACTACGCTCAAAAATTCTAAACTGGATATCACCGGAACCGTACCTTGGTCACCATAACAGAGCAAAAGAGGGACGCTTGGAGGATTCTTGTGGATGGCTCTTGGAGCAACAGTGTTTCGCAGATTGGCGGGCGGGAAAGTCTGAATCTCTTATGTGGTTGCACGGGATACGTGAGTTCAAACCACCCCCGCCACCAAAGAAAAAGGATATCCTTAGGAAGCATACTGATGAATTAAATTTGAAGCTGGCGCTGGGAAGACAAAGCTTATGTATGTTATATCCACCGCGACCCAGGTGTACATATATATATTAATACTCTTCACGTCATAGATCATCTGTCATCGATACATTACTAGAGAGAGGGACCGCCGGCAGCAATGAGCCCCTGGCATTCTTTTACTGTCACCGAAATGAGGCTGGCCGTTCCGCACCGGAGGGAATACTCTCATCAATCGCGAGGCAATTATCGTCCGGGAACTCAGACTCGAGCATCCTTAAACTAGTTTTGGACAAATACGATTTAGAGCGCAAAAATGGCTTTTCATCGGGTTCTTTCGATGTTGCGCGGGCTCGCGATCTTATTTTAGACTTACTCCCTTCGTACCCGCAGGTTACAATTGTCATCGATGCACTAGATGAGTGCGATAGGTCAACAAGAGCGTCCTTGATAGCAGCTTTCAAGTGTATTCTAGGGTCTTCATCTGGGGTCAAGATCTTCATATCAAGCAGAGAGGACAGCGACATTGTAAGAGCATTAAAGGATGTTCCAAACTTAACGATCAGTGCCCGACTGAATTCGGGTGACATCGAACGATTTGTGCATTCAGAGTTGGATCGACGAATTGAGAACGGGGACCTGCTTGACGGGCAGATATCTGAAGCGTTGAGGGCTACGATCCGGCAAACATTAATTGATAAATCAGACGGAATGTATGCAAACCAACGCGTTAGTATCCCTGATTGAGCCTACTCAAGCGCTGACCTTTGACAGGTTCATGTGGGTTGATCTTCAGATCAAAGAGATGTGTGACAGCGATCGCTTTCATACCGAAGCCGACTTATTGGAGGAGTTAGGGAGACTTCCAGTGGGCCTTGAAGAAACCTACGACCAAATCTTTAAACTCATATCTTCCTACCCGCGACGATCAAGCATACTTGCGAAACTCTGTCTGCATTGGTTGATGTGCGCTGCTAGACCTCTTTCACCTGATGAGCTTATTGCCGCCATATTGATCTCACTGTTAAATGATGGGGACGTCTCAGACGGCTTAACGTTGACAAGGGATGCAATACTAAGTCTTGGCCACAATTTGGTCATTTGGGATGAACAACTCGATGTCATGCGATTTGCACACCTCTCTGTCTTTGAGTATTTGGAAAAGAAAGAATGGTCTGTCACTAGTGGCCATACTCTGGCAGCGGAGGCCTGTCTACACCTAATGTGCCTTCCAAATTCAGCGAATAGTCTTGGGAAGGGATCTGAGCGCCTGCCAGTGTTCGATGGCTATTGCTACAAATATTGGTCACGTCACATATCATTATGTGATCGACTACACGCCCGATACTCCCGGATTCTGTCCCTACAACAGGAATTATGTGGAGTAACACCCGACCTCAGTAAAGCATTTAGAAAGATGATAGAGGCGGGTATTGCTACAGAGTCTCCGTCTTCTTTCCGGCCAATGGAGACTCCACTATGCCTCGCTGCTGCCCATGGCCTGGTCGAGACCGTTAAATATCTGCTTGGACTCGGGACAGTAGCGGTAAATGAACCATGTTGTAATGGTGGAATGACCCCATTGTGTTGGGCGGCTCGCGAAGGACACGACGAGATCTGCAGCCTTCTACTACAAAGTGGGGCGGTGGACGCAAAGGACGGTGGCTTGTCCGTTCCGTTATTGGAGGCATGCAGCCACGATAAACTCTCAACCATCCAGCTTCTCCTTGATTATGGAGCAAATGCTGAGGAGGAACGATCTTGGCAGACTGTTCTGGACACCGCGAGCCTCCGCGAGGACAGAATGGTCCGACAGATCATCATCAAACACATGGAAGGTTTGGGGAAGGCCATACCTCAGGAATACCAGCAATACGCCAGTGCTGTCCCAGAGGATGTAAGATCCATCGAGGCTTCTGCCCCTGGCCAATAGTGCCCAAGCATGACTACTCGTCCGTAGCTACAAGGTGATGATGATGTATGTATTACTTTGCTCCAGTTCCAGTGAGGAACTGAACAGGTATTTTGAGGCTTTAGGCTAGGCCGTGTTGCGATTATAGTTGAAGGAATTGGCTGCACTTTTGAATACTCGCGTTCGATAGATAGCTGTTGTCTCATGGTTCTTGTTCATACACATTTCCATGACTGTTAAAGTATATATATAGCCAATGTAGTTAAGCATCTATCTGCCAGTCCACCTGCTTACCTGCTTGCCTGCTTGCCTGCTTGCCTGCTTACTTACCGATCCACCTAGTTTCATTCGGTGAATTTGATGCTGCATTCGGTGCTGTATTCGGTTCAGCTTGATTACTTGTAGATTGCCTTCTGGATTGAGTGCCTGATTCAGTCCATAAAGTCATGCCCGCTTTCTTCTGCAACTAATGTATCGCCGTCTGGAAGTTCTCGAGACGTACTGCAATGATCATACGGCGACCATCATCTCCACCTATACACTCCTGGAGCCCCAACTTGATTTGGGATATTGCATCCCAAACTAGTTCATCACTGTACACGTAGGCTAGTGGTGCGTCCAGGTAATAGCCGAAACCTATGCAGAGCTGGTTGAGCTTATGCTGTTTGAAGCGATATCCTTATCAGACTCATGAGAGTAGGGGCGCTGACCCAAATGCGAACGCTACGCAGAACCCTGATGTTTACAGATTGCACAACCTGTTCACCGATGGGTACCGTTACTACCGCAACCTATCTTGCATAACCCATTGATTGATATTGCCCTTCTTTCCGACCCCATACGTTGATCTTGAACTAGTGATGAGCTCGAGCCTGGCATAGCTCGAACCGACTGGGTAGGTGGAGGTAGAGGCTCGAGCTGTTAGACCCCGGCTCTCAAGCCCTCATGATCTTATATAAAAATAGGATTGAATGAGAATGTGAATGACAGGATCAGAGAGTCGTTGCCGGAATTAGCAACGTATTACTACTTCGATGCGTCGCTCAATTAATCTGCTCCCAACAAAATATAAATACCACCTCATTGCAATTCTTCAAACACAAACTTTCACGCTGCGAAGGCTCCTAAGTCCAGTTATGAAATCAGGGTTTTTATGTCAAGTTCGGGACTCCATTTTTGGTAGATTTAGTGAAAAACGCTATCAATCCGGTGGGGCCCACAACAAAGCTTCCACACTTGGGTAGCCCATAGAACCGTAGCTACCCATGCATAAATCGGTAGCGCCATCGAGTGAGAGCAGCCCTGTGTGTCGACCTATCCGATGATATCAGTGTATTGGTAGCGTCCGGCGTATGGCTCGGAACAATACTCACTGCCCTATTCGCTGGAGAGAACCATTATACATTTCGCTAGTACATATCAGGAATTGCGACTTAACCATTGGTTCAACAATCCACAAACATAACCACTTGACCAAGGCGCTGCTCCGCCTCTCATTTTATCCGATAGGGCACACACCTACCCATATTTACGCCTTTGCCGACTAATCAGAACAGTCCCATGGCGGAGCCTATCACGTTGTATGTCTCAAGCACCAAGTCAACCCATTTTTGCTGTGTTGTTCCCCGCTGGGGAGAGTTAAGCCTACCCAGGGGCGACTGACTGGGCTGCATTTTCCCCAACGCCGCCTGTTGGCGGATTGATGCCGCACATGCAGTCAGTGTTTTTTTTTTGTGGTCAGGCATGTCCTGTTGGGGGCTATGGATACTGGGGAGCGCTTGGCGCTGGGATAGAGTATCTTCTTTCTATGGTCTGCGTAGAGAACTAAAGGCTGATAGGATATCGGATTGTAGATAGAGAGAATCCCGACCGTTTACTCGCCCAGGGGATTGTACGTAGTGGTTCGAAGTCAGGTCATGGTTATGCGTTATCTAAGTATAGATGACGATGGCTAGTGTTGCGAAGAAAGATTGGTTCGAAAGTGGAGTAGGCTCAAAGGAAGGATACAGAGGGCAAAAGGCACGTGGTATATGCCCTTAATTGCTGGTTAAGGAAAGGGTTTATGGCTCGGCATTAGAAAGGAAACACTATAAATCTTGAATCAAAGTTATGAAATGAGTAATGTCTTACCTGCAAACCTTAGTTCTCAAGAACAAAAGCCCAGTCTATCGAAAGCAACGAAAGACACAGACACAGGAACAGAGAAGGCTGACCCAAGTACATAGACATGTCTACAATTGTTTATTAGTAAAGATAAAAGGCCTGTTTCGAAAGCGGAACCACCATCATCAGGGATACATTCTTGAGAACTCAATTACGTTTTCCCGCCGTTATCATCCAAGCACCATTGCTCCCAGAACCCCAAGTTGAGGCCAGTAGCCGCCCAGGAGTGCTTTCAAGACAACCCCCGGTACAGCTTCTAAGACCCAAGAATGATTCTACAAGCAGATACAACCGCCCAAAGCCAACGCCCAAAATAACTGCCACAAGAAGTAGAGCCAGAAACAAACCCATACAGCACCCAAACCGCACTACAGCCAGTGGGTCTTCTGTCCCAAAGCAGAATGTTGAAGAAAGCGTGGAAGAGAGAGCGGTGGCTGCTGAAGAGTGCCCTCATAAAATTAGCATGCGCTGGAAAATTGCCACTGAGCTGCGAGGATAGCCGCTAAAGTATGCGTTCCACGGGTGTTGGAGAATGGGTATTCCAGGCAGCGGGATGGCAAGCGCCATATACGACTATGAGGAAGCAGAAAGGGGAAATTTTTTGAAGACTTATGTCCTAGAGGGTATCAAGGGAGTTTGAAGCAGACACGCTTTTCACTAAATAGACTCCGGGCAGCTCATGTTTTATCTTAGCTCTCATAGCTTCGGCTGCTTGTTTGTAAAGGTGGATATCATTCGAGCCCAGCACGATGTTCTTTATGGCTGACCAGGGCTTGAACATGTTAAATCCATCGAGGTTTGGCCCCGCCTCTCCGATACAGAAAGCGCCGGAATGGAGCATTTCTCTGTATTCTATTACCAATTGTAAAGGACCCCTGACCATTGTGGCTTTATTCCATCTTCCAACAACAGTAAGCCCTTTGTCAGAGATGGAAGTGACAAACGATGTAAATCCACAGCTCAGCCTGTCAAGGAGAAATCTTTATCTCACCCCTCCTAGGTCGAAGCCTTCTTGACATTCAGATTGATGACTGTCCACACGCAAAGACTTAGAGTCAACACTCAGCTCATGAGTACGCCAAGTGTACCCTACCCTTTTGACTCCACCTCCACCCGGGATGCACATCAGAGAGCGAGGTAATGTTTGCAGTAGGGGCAGCTAGCAAAGACCCGGTGAACCGGAGGAACTAACAGAGGTAGGCAGCGTCCGCCATCATGGGGAGTGCGAGGAATATTAGATTCGTCTATCACCGATTCCATGTCAAGCAAACCTAGGTTCAGGTCGACTGTGGTGTATAAATGTCCATAAACATGAACAAACATTCTGTTTTGTTGCGTTATGGCCAGAAATGGTGTGTATAATGGAGATCGGTACCGGGGCAGTGATATGGTGGTGCCCCGTATTTTGATGTCATGTGAACTGGGGTGGTCAGGATTAGTGTACAACCAGCGAGTGGATCTCAGAGTTCTTAAAAGCCGTACCAGGGAAAACCCTTCGCTCCGAGCTCGATGGATGTTGAAAGACCAGGACGGGAATATGCGCCTCTGCCAACTACCACGGGAAACTGTATCGATAGACACTATTTCTTACATCCCAGTATTTGCACCTCAACAAACGGTGATCCCGTGAGGTGTTTTGCACAACCTTCAGGATCGATGCATGTATGTATGCGGATATCGGACTCTGACAATGCCCCCAGTTGCGATTGGCATGGAGCACGATGATTTGGCTTCCATCAAGCAGGCATAGGAGTTGTTCCAGGAGTAATCGCTGCCCGGGCCAGTAAGTAAACGTTGCGAGCCCGGTTGCCTAGCAGCTGTCAACGGCATTGGCGTCGTGCGACGGACGCATAGGCTAAAGTGGATAAGGCCCACGGTGCGGCGGCATAGAAGCGACAGCCACCTGGGAACCAGTAGCAAATCTTCCCTTGGCAAAAAGAAAAGTGGACAGGAATGCCTAGGATTACACAATCCCAGTTTTTGAATGCCTCCTTCGACAGAGAAAGCAGGGCAAAACAGGCGTTGTGGTAAATTCATGTTGCAACACAAAAACACAAACAGCTAAAGCCTGAGTTGGAACAATCGGAATGTGCACACCTGAGGAAGGCATACCAGACTCGAAACCTCTCCGAGCTCCATCTTTCGACAATCCCCAAGCATGCTTGAAAGAGTTTGTGTTACACGCGGTCGTGTCACACACACCTCATTGCCGAGCTGCGATTAGTCATCCACACAGCAAAGCGTCATCCACAGCCGCGGCACGTGTGTCTGGCCCCGCAAACCAACCCGATCATGGAACCCACACACGCCGCTCTCCCTCACAAGCCCACAATGCCCACCCCCGGGCGCCACGGACCGTCACAGGCACCACCCTCCCCACTCCCCGCCCTCCCCCTCGAGCTCCTCCTCGCCATCACCCGGCACCTCAAAACCAAAGACCTCTCCATCCTCTCCCGCACCTGCCACACCCTCCACGTCCTCCTCGCCAACGAACTGTACTGGCGCTATGCCATCAACATCACCGACATCGTTATCTGGTCCGACATCACCTGCCGCCCCTGGATCCTCGACCGCGCCATCGCCACCGCCCTCACCCCTGACCCCCGAATCCTCGCTAGCCGCTGGACACGCCTCCCCGCAACGCTCAGCATGCGTCTCGCGTGCCTCCTCTCCGGGCCCGTGGAGCGCCGGAGGGCAGACACCGTCAAGATTCTCATCACGCACAACATCACCCCCACCGACCCGGCCGACGGCATCCGTCCCGGCCGCCGATACTCCAAGCGGCTCCACGATCCCATGAACCCATGGGAGCCGGCCCCTCCCGCTCGCAAGTGGGTGATGGACGGAACCCACGACGTGGCATGGGTAGCGCACGCCGTGCGCCGCGGCGATCTGGCGCTGGCGCGGTGGCTGCTGGATGTGGCGGGCGCCCAGGTGCTCGGGGACCAGACGCTGCTAGACCTAGCCATGGAGCGGAGGGGCGTGGACCCGTGGGGGGTGAATGTCGAGGAGATGATACAGCTGCTGAAGGACCGTGGGCTGGAGCCGATGCCGCCCTGCGAGCCGGACTCTCCCGACGAGATGGAACCTCCCTGCGAGCGCGGGTCGTCCTCGGTGCCGGAGCCGCCCTCTGAGCGCGACTCGCCCGCCGTACTGGACTCGCCGTGCTACCCGTACGAGCTGTATGAGATGGACTCTGAGTGTTCACCCTGCGAGCCGGACCCTCCCGAGGAGTCGGACTCGTGGTTTGATTCGGAGTCGCACAGCGAGACGGGTTCGTCTTCTGGTTCGGGCCTTTCGCCGAGCGACTAGGAGCAGGAGGGGGCTGGTGTGTTGGCGGCTACTACATGGGGCGTTTTCTGAGGGTGCCCTTTTTTTTGTGGTGGCGGCGGGGGTGGTGGGTGTCGGGTGCGCTGGGCGCAGTGGGCGGACATGTTTACGTTCTCCTTGGGCGGTCGTGTTGGCTATTTATTTCTTTCTATTCTCCGCGACACAAGGGTGGTCAGGTGGCATATTCATACCTAGTCCAGGCCGTGTTCTTCCCCTCGATGTACTTCCACTGATGAGCCACGCCGGGTGCGGGTGCGTGAGGGCAATAGGACAGATAATCATGACTTGTATTGCAGAATTTGCGCAAATAGATATATCCAGACTCATATTTCAGGTGCTGGGGTAGTGTAGACCATCGTCTTGCCTTGTGTTGTCGCGCTGGACACGGGCTTTGGGTCTAGTATCATGTAGGATCAATATGCGTATGTCACCTCCGCCACTTCGAGTACCCGCCCCCGCTCCGTGTTTGAGTCTTCTTGGGGATGTGGAAAGCGAGCCCCACATGAGATGTAGACAGGCTGCGTTACGCTAAACATGCATCAGCGGAATGGCGCAAAACCGCGTCCTTTGTAGTTAGATATTGACACAGTCAATCCAAGACAACGTGTAGGAGAAAGGCTGTTGAGTTTTCGAATTTGAACACTTTGCAGCTACACCTAGAAACTAGTCTAGTTTATATGTATACATAAACATCCAGAACACAGCTCTTCTTAGACGATACTCTAAAACACATTAAAATAGGTTCGCAGTTCCCGCTCCAACCCACGGAGTCGTACTATAATACAAAACATGTACGTAGGCAATTAATGCAACCCCGCCAGCAGGTCAAGTTGATAAAAGTGTAGGCTCGATAAACCGCACACTTCTTTTTTAACGTAGTGATTTCTGCCATTTCCGGGTATATGTAAAATAAACCTTAATTCTAACTGCGTGTTCAAGGTAGGTTGAACAATCTAGTAGTAGTTAGATTACCTAAATGTGAGAGATTATTCATTTTCAAAGAGTATACTTGCTTAGTCAGCGCAGACATGCTAGCAAGGGAGAAGGTATTTATTTCTTGAAACCAGGATTACTCAAGTTGTAGTAGTTTCCAAGCTCATAGCCAACTGCCATAGTATCCAGATAATCCAAGTCAATGGTCACAGGCCGTACTGCTACTGCGAGTACGGTCTGGTATGGGTGGGTTTTGGAATAAAGGTCTTTATTGCCCAATGTCACACACATCCTACAGTCTCAAGGGGCGGTGATAGCGAGTATTCCGCAGGGTACGATATGCGACAGTAGTGGCTGTCGAGTTAGTTCAAACGAGGTGCAGTGGTCTCCGTTAGAAGAGAGGTATCAGTGTATGTATTGAGAACCAGCGTAGATATGAGAGTGGCTCAGCCTGGTATGGTATACCAGGGTAGGCCAGGCGTGCGTAATAGGTACAAATGTAGTAGAAGACGTTGCTTAAGGAAAGAAGAAGTGAAACAGGAACGAAGCGAGGGAGAGCCCCCTAATATACCCAAGGAGATCCACCGATGACTAATCTCTAATGACTCACGATCACGCAACCGACAGAGTTTTCACCGAACACAACAGAACCCGACAGAACAACCCTTACTAATCCAAATCCTCCACTCCCAATAACTCTACCAACCGATCCATGAAATACAGACACACGAAAAAACAGTACAGAGACGCAAAATGGAAATAATCTAAACCTTCAACATTTGGCTGCAATTATTTCGTAGAAGGGAGCCACAAATGAGCAACGTTCCAAATACGGTGTCAAGGGGTTGTCGGTACTAAGTCAACTTATCTCAATCGATTTCCCACGTAGCTTTCCACTAATTCAATGCATCTCTGGATCGAGAATATTATTCCTAATGTGGTGAAGCACTGGAGGGGTAAATATTGCATGGACTTAACTAACCACCCGGATGGCCAAGGGGAACATGACAGTACCCACAGTGAATCTGGTGCCTCTGATACAGAAAGTGAAGCGGGAGCTAGTGCGTTAGGAAGCGACGTGTTAGTGAATGAGAGCTTATCAAGACAAAGCAACCTAGGTAGAGGCATACAAGGTCGAAGAGAAAGAGGTCATGGCTCAAGATCTTGTGGTAGTTGAGGAAGGCAGCCCGCTCGGGTGGATACCAATGCTACATCAGTGAATACTCAGGCCCAAAGGGTGGTAGCAACAGACGACCCATACAATATCAGTTTGTCCCAGTGGGAGACAATCAGCCGTGAAATCGCAAGCAATAGATCAACATTCCCACTTTTAATTTACTCTCTACTGCGCAATCTTATACAGCATATACATAAAATGAGTGTCGCAGAATGGCAGGTTTTCACGTTCCTATTAGCCCCTGTCTATTTAAAAGACGTCCTGCCCGATGAAGATTACGAAGAGCTCATATCATTGATAGAGACTATTCAGATTTGCTGCAATTACAACATCTCAAACGAGGATATATTAGACTTGGAACGACGGGTTTTAAGATTCTCTAATTGTTATGAGACATGATACTATCGGATGAAATAGAACAGATTAAGATGATGCCTACCAGTTTTACATCACGTTTTACATAACCCCCAAGCAAGTAGGTGGGCCGGGCCAATGTACGTCTACACTCAATGGGCAATGGAACAGTTTTGTGGCACGCTGTCTGGTATGGGGAAGTCTCATGTCTCAACAAACTGCAACTTGTCGAATACTCTGGAAACAATAGGGCAGGAAAATGCCCTAGTATACATAATCTACATTAACGGGTTACAATCCGATTCTGGAGTTAAGAATGCCGATGGCAATGTTAAGCAGTCAAACTTCCTCACAAATCGTCGCAAAAACTTGAAGATTAAGAACACGGACCCTATACCACAAAGACTTGAACGCATGAGAGATAATATCACGTTGTGTAGGCCGTTCAAAGCACATGCAATCAAACTATACAAAAGGATATGTATAAAAGCGTTCATTATAAATGAAGGGAACTTGAATGACTGATATGTACAAGACAAAGCGGAAGACGATTCGACAGGAGAGGCTGATAGCTTTGATTTTTTAACACACTACTTTATCTATCGTTCATGTCTCTTCAAGACAATATATCAATGTCGAAATCCATACCCGTTTAAGGTCAAATCTTCAGTTTATCCAAGGTCCAAACCAGATACAGTCATACTCATTTGTCCGATATCAGACATTATCGGCCAATAGCTATTTCGGGGGGGTCTTATTTTTCCTTGCCATAAAACCTAAAGATGGTGAAGACCTTGGGCTATTCGGCCGATACTACACTCAGCATATACATCGTGGTTCAATGGCAGCACGGGTTTCAGTACGGGAAGGAGAGAGAAGTGATTCACGAGAAGCTGATAATCAGGAAATATTATTGGCATATATTTAACATTTCACTGTGTATAGAGATGGAAGGTTTCTTTATCGGGACACAAGTACAAACAAGGGCATACTGAAAGTTATTTTAGCCACGGATATCCACGAACTAATCGGGTGCTTGAAAAAAGCGAGAAGAAAGTATATTGTATTCAAAGCAGGAGCTCTATTCACATGACCGACATCATTATCGAGAATGCATTCTTTAATTGTGTAAGTACCTGGCCGGCCTGCTAGACTTAGAAACAGAAGTACATCTTATAAGTATATTTAATTATAACCTGCATATGCATGTGTCTTTCTGGTCCTCTGATTGGCTCATTGAGAGACTTTGTTTCACTTGAAATATGTTGTGTTCAATATGATATAGGGTATTGTGCTCGGTGGTATTAGATATAACATAGAGTATTGTGCTGAGTGGTGTTAGTTTGTTGATAGGGCTCCTACCGGTTCTGGAATTCGATTATTAGTTGAATTTTATAGGCTGTGGTTATTGAGGATGTACTTGCAGCTTGAACTGGAGGTATTTCTGACTGATATATATGGGGGATAAAGGCATATATAGATCAATCAGAGAGGATATAGTGATAAACTTTGCCTGTCTGGAGGGGTCGAGGGCCGCGCAGCGCGCTGAGAGCCCCGACTGACAGGCAAATAGAGAAACATGCCGCGAAGCGGCTTGCCTGTATATTGGATTTTTTTTTTTTTTTTGTTTAATTCATACTCCTGTATATTGGACTGATAGATATACGTGTAGTACCAGCCGAATGCCGGAAATCACTTGTATATGTATTTAATTATATAATTACAAAATTAATTAATATATATAAAATACATGTATATTCAATTAATTAATGATCATTAGCGCAAGCGCGAGCGCCCGAGGACTCAACACAATTTAATTGTATTGTCAATGTTACACCGTGGGTAGGTACAGAAATTGAGTGTGTTGTCAATGTTTGCAACATAATTCGCGTGTGTTTGTGGTTGTTTTGCAGCGCAAGAGCTACACACTTTACATGTGTATGGGAAGTGTGTCAACGTCTAGTACAATTCGTGTTTGTTTTTGGTTGCGCAAGAGCTACACATCATATATGTGTTCGTGAGTTGTGTTATCACATAGTAAAATTTGCGCGTGCTCATTAGTTGTGTTGCGGTGTAGCACAATTCACGTGTGTTTGTAGTTGTGTTGCGGCGCGAGTGGTAAACATTTCACGTGTGCTCCTGAGTTGTGTTGTGGTCTAACACAATTTCAGCATGTTGTGAATGGTAGCTACACAATTCGCGTGTGTTTGTGGTTCTTTTGTGGCACAAGAGCTAAACACGTTATGTGTGTATGGAAACTGTGTTACTGTCTAGCACAATATGCGTGTGTTTGTGGTTGTGTTGCAGCCGAATAGCTACACAGTTTACGTGTGCTCATGAGTTGTGTTAGAATCTAGCACAATTGATGTGTGTTTCTGCACCGGCTCTACACATAAAACGTATGTAGTCGGATCAGAATTTCGTTCGTAACACAACCTTTCTAGTACTAACAGAACAAAATTGTGTTAATTAACACAATTCCACCGGTTGCATGTACCACGGTCACTGGGACTCGCAAGAAGGACTTTTCCACTATGGATTGAGTTGCCAGTAATTGTATATTTGACGTTAGCCGTCGATTAGTATATATACTAACTACTCTAATACATATATATTGAATGAATGTCCTGCCCTGTCTGACTTACCGCCTGTCCACCTGCATACCTACCACTGCGGGCTGCTGCCACCTCCCACTGCGCCCGTCTGCCTGCCTGCCCGCCTGCACGATTGCATGCTCGACTCCGCGACTACTATCTGGTACTGCCTTCTACCATAGCCCAGGACCTCCAGCTCTATTAAGTGCCCGATTGCCCATCTATCTGTCGATGTTCATTCTATTTGACAGTTTAATTAGGCGTTGATTTGTTGCCAATCAGATATCAGTTTGAGTGTTAATTTGAGTGTCGATTTGGATACGTATTTTAATTAAGATTTGAAGGTCCTTTTGATGCCGATTTGGGTAGCAATATGATGCTGCTTTCCATTACGTGTCAATCTGCAGCGGTGTCAGTACAGGTTTAAAATATAGTAAATACATATATACAGACCTTGAAATAGGTGTTGAGATAGGTGGCGAAGTAGATATCGCGTCATGGTAGATGGCCCGTATAGGTGCACTTATGAGGATTCTCAAGCCGAGCCTAATCTCATTTGCCCCGACCAGATGAACCACAAACAGCGTTATCACCGAGTCAGAAATATATCTCACTTGATGGCTCAATCATGAAAATCTTTGCAGATTCGCTGTGTCTATCCTGATGTATCGCCGGAAGTGGTCAGGAAATTATCCAATAAGGCTATATTGTATATCTCAATGCACCCCCCGATGAGTTCACGACTCATTTCTCGACTCAGAGTTAGATGGTGTACAGAGAATGCGTTCTATGATGTATTATGGGATCTACTTGGATAGTATAGCTGGCAGTGGGAGACTGAACAGATCAGAGGTTTGAACCTTTACCCAACGTTGAGTGCTGAAATTCCGTTTGGAATGTAGTTTTCAGTTGTTCTCATGGTACAATATGCTATTAGTAGGTGCTAGGCATTGATATGGAATACGATAAATTGTGACAATAGTCGCCTGCCCGGCACACTCTAGAACATGCCTGGGAATGGATGAAAGATTCACTGCATCCCCTGTTCGCAGACATTCAATATACAATAGGGTGACATGGGGCAGTGGGGGTCAGACCATTGTTGAGTTTGGAAGTAAACAGAACACTATTCATTCAACGCTTTGAGATTCAATGGTTCGGTAGAAGCGCGTTATGCCAACTACTAAATGGCAGTCTCGCATATGAATAAAGATGTAATTCAAAATTATATATATATTTTTTACCCAAGGCATCGCTATCTGGGCGCGTATTGGACGAGCCGCTTCCGCATCAGGTACTACCCAACCGGACGTGCCAACCCCGCAGTTCACCCCATCCCCATCACCAAAACAACAACTCAACCATCACCACCACCATGGCGTCTTCCGCTGACCCCACCCTCCCGTCTGCAAAACCGATTCCTACCGCCGCGAAACACGCATCGGCGAGCCCCGCACTCCCCCGCGAGCTCTTTGTTATGGTCGGATTGCACGCCGACACAAAGACTCTCTCCATGCTCTCCCGTACCTGCCACGACTTCCACGCCCTCCTCAGCCACACGCTTCAGACCAGATTCGAAGCCGAGGTTGCGTCTATCATCGCCTGGGCGGCCGCCTCGTGCCGCCCTGAGTTCCTCGACCGAGCCATGACCATCGCGCTCAATCCCGACACCGCCGTTGCCGCCGGCTACAAGCACCGGGGCTGGATGTACTATACTCTGGGCGAACAGCTCCTGAGGCTCCTCTACATGCGCGTGGGGCACGATATGATCGAGACCATCAAGGTGTACATCTCCCACAACATTAGACCCCACGACGCGAACTCCATTGCCCGTGCCAATAGTTATTGCACCGACACCAGCGGGAGGTGGCACCAGGAGCCCTGTACCGCTGCGTTCCGACCGTTATGGTTGCATGATAGACCGCTTGGCAGGCTGTTGGCGGATCATGCGGTGCGCCATGGGGATCTGGTGCTAGCGCGGTGGCTGGTGAATGAGGCGAGGGTGTGGGTGGGTGTTTTGCCGGGGGTGCAGGGCAGCCAGACAATGCTGGACATTGCCCGAGATCGGGCACTGGAGGATCCGAACGGCGAGAATGTGGAGGAGATGATACAACTCCTTATAGGCCGTGGCACACAGGAGATCCCTTTCTGGGATCCGCTTGTTTAGCCTATTGACGCTTGGAGGATGCCAAGTAGGATATGGGAAGCTGGTATGGTAGGCTACTGCCTGATGCGTGTATCTGAGGCATTCTATTTTCGGTCCTGCGTGGTGGGCGGCGTCGTTGCGTGATAGCGGTGGCGGATATTGTGGTGGTTATCGGAGGTCGTGAACGTACATGGCTGTATTGTACTTGGTACTGGTGTAGAAAATCTTATTCCTTCTCCCCTCCGCGCAATGCAAGTGGCCGAAGAACACATGAATGGGTATGCCGAGGGGGGTTTATTCTGCTCTGTGCAACCATTTGGAGTGGCAAGAATGTTGATGTATTTACAAAGTACTATGCGTAAACACATAAAACAAGTGCTGACATAGTGTTAATACGCTGTGTAATACATCATGTTGTGGCCGTTTGAGCTGCAAGGAAATACGGTATTTGGTAGTGAATAGGACCTGGAAAACTATCAAATTAACTCCTAATTATCCGCATTTATTAGTCTCGTTCTCAGACTGTTTGGTGTTGCACTTCGTTGTGCGCAGAATCAAAGTAAGCACAGGCTGAGCACGAGACTGCGCATTTGTGTTGGTACAGGGTATTCATGGTGTGCGTGAAGAACCACCTTTAGGAAATTTTCATATCAACTGGGCTGCGAGGGCCTGCAATTAGTTGAGTTTTGATTAAAGAGGTAACTTGGGGGCTAAGCGGGTATTGAGGGTGTATCTCCCAGCTTTCACAATGCAACCTCCACCACCGTGATCTGACTCTCTTGCACCATTGGTTTTTTTGCGCTCCATCAGGAATCTTCTGAAAGCCCAACGCACCATCTAGGTGAAGTGGGGAGTGAATTCCATACTGTGGGTATTTCTCTATTTCTTTAGTTAAATGTTTAGATTTTTTTCCAACATACGAATTGTGTGGCTAAGCCTGTTGTAATCATGGGTCACTCTTGGTTGCCATGCGTGGCGCCCATATAATTTCGATCAAATCAATCGATGTTTTCGGTAGTTCAGGTGCATACTCTGTACTTTACCCAAGCAAGATTGTGTAATTACTCAGCGGCGCGGAGTCAACCCTCCCCACCACCATCACCACCATCACCACCATCACGAACCCCATGGCATCCACTGACCCCTCCCCTCCGCCCACGGCAACAATGCCCACCACCAGGACCACCGTACTCCCGGCAGAGCTCCTAGTCATCATCGGACAGCACGCCAATACCAAGACCCTCGCCACCATCTCCGTCACCTGCCACGCGCTCCATGCCCTCCTCGCCCGCGAGCTCCAGACGCGGTACGACACGGACATCCTCTACACCATCATCTGGTCATTCACCGCCCACCGCGCCGCCATCCTCGACCTCGCCCTCACCAGAGCCCTCGCCGCCGACACCCCCGTTGCAGAGGTCAACCGCGGCCCGCTCCGCATCCTCCTTGGCATGTGCCTCGGGCACCTGCTCCGCAGGCCCGCCAACCACACGTATGTGCAGACCGCCAAGGTCCTCATCGCCCACGCAGTCACCCCCACCGACCCGAAGGCCACAGACCTTCCAGCGTTTCAACTCCCCGGGGGGGGTTCATCGAGGTCCATCAACAGAGGGACGGCGGAAACCCCGCCATGGATACTGCGCAGCGCTGTTGGCGCGACGTGGGTGGAGTATGTGATCCATGATCGGGATTTGGGGCTGGTGCAGTGGCTCTTGGATAAGGGTGGTGCCCAGTCGTATTGGACACCGGTGGGGATGGAGTGGGTGGGGACGGAGGGGGACACTGGGAAACTGCTGGACGTGGCCAAGTGGCGGAGAAATGGGGACCCGGGCGGCGAGAATGTCGAGGAGATGATACAGCTGTTGCAAGACCGGTGCCCATTTGCGTCTTCCAACCCCGGTTCTGGCGTTGTTCTTGTTAGGCTTGATAGGATATGTGGTGGCCGTGGTGTTAGGGATTTGGCTCGACGGGAATTTAGGGGATGAAGCCGGCGTATTATATATATATACCTATGGCCTACTGCCTGGCACGCCTCTTGCAAAACGAGCCCGTTTTGGTTGCAGAGCTCTGGGGCGGGCTGGTAGTGGTAGTGATGGTGTCGGGGGGTGCTGTAAATCAACATGTTTGTATTCTCCGCAGCTGCCGCTAGTGTAGTCCTCTTATATATTGCTGTTCCCCGCTCAGTGATATATTATTATTATTCTTATATAGTGTTAGCAACATGGCAGTCCGTTCGTTTTCAGCCTCGGACAAAAAAGGACTGCAAATGCCGCCCTCTCTTGGTGGTATCGTGGGACTGGCAATGCCCCAAAGGTAGAGCGCCGAAGATGGCCGTTATGACGACAGGTGCTTGGCACCAATTGACTCAATGTGGGATGAGTGAGCGTTTTGATCCTCAACGGTATAAGGTTAGATGTAATTACGAATGTCTGACCTTGCCTAGGCCAGTGCAGAACAGAACCTCGTCGCGCGGAATAAGAAATCGTTCCTATTTCGCACAGTCTCATTGGGAACTTTCTCCTCTCGCCCGCGTTCCCTCTAGGCCCAGAACAACTGCTCATGGTTCTAGGAAGGAAATTACTTACCGTCAATGGCTATTTGCTGCCAATGACTGCATATAGATATATATGACGGCGTATGACTGTATATGCCTTCCGAGGACTGCAGAGGACGGCTGAGACGGCGGGGGATGGCCGTCTTCTGACAGTAATAGGGTCCTGCAGGGCCCGGCAAGCCCCAGGGTTCTTTGCAGCATTTCTGATTACAGTACCGGATGGAGAGTGGAGCACTCCATCCATTCCCCACATCCTTTCAGGGCCCTACCGGGTGCCCGGCCAGGGCCCTGGACGCTTGCGAACACTGAATTATCATTATATATATTATGCGCTCTCGATGAACGCATGAATGCATATATATGGAGGAGTGTTGACTCCCCCATATGACACCCTGGGCCTTTTGGAGTGGCGTGACATGGTCAAATGTATATGCCTTTAAGTATGTGTGGCCAATGCTAGGAGCTACATAACTATTTATCCAAACCATTGCCTCCCGTTAAGAACAGACCGGGAATGAAAGCCGAAAGCCCCCGCTTCCTTGGTTCCTAATGAGTTGAAATCGACCTTATCAAAGCCGGCGGGAGACGACCCTCAATACACTACAGCCCTGTGGGATATTTGCTGGGATGAGAAGCCAGTCACGGCTTTGTGATTGTTCCTGATAGGCGTGTGTTGTGTCATCGGGCAGCATCTCTTCTGCAATGAGATGCACGGCACTGACGCCGAATACCAGGAGTCGACCATCCGCACCGGGACAGGTCTCGCATACCAGCTGGGATTCTCAGTGGCCGCCCTGGTGGGTATCTCAAACGATCGATGGGTATGGCGCACCACCCGCACCCGCTTTGTCCCCCTCAGAAGCATAGATAGTCTGTTCGGAGCCCTCCAACATTTTCTGTTTTCTGGATCTCACCATCGTGACAAATTCGAAACTATTGACGGCGTTGGCAGTCTTGAAATGGGTGTTCCCACTAGTGACAGTCTTCACCCCAAGTACCATGACCACTGACGCAAGTTCGGTTCACTGGAGCGTCCCATGCGAGATGCCCACGATATCGTTCTTGGGGCCTTCAACCTCACCGTTTCTAATGCTGCTAATGACCTTCCACAGTACAACAAGTGTGGGTACGCTAAGACGACCGCCCCCGACGACGACAATGGTGAACAAGAGGACGGCCAAAGCTGGACCGCCAGTATCGATAGGTTTTTGCTGTGGGAGAGCAGCCCGGCTCACCACTCAACCACCTCCTCCGTGGTATCCCCATGTCATCCGGTTTCCCCGTCTCATTCCTTCCCACCTTCCCCCAACATCCCCCCTATTCCTCCGCTTCCACGATGTCGGTCGACCCCCCGAAGCACAGCACTTTTGGTTTTCCGACCTGGGAGTCTCCATCGACGGCCAGTTTTATATGAGCCCTGAGGTTGTTCGATATTTCACAGTCTCGGCATAGTCGAATGAAGTAATCCTACGTCGCACACACTGTTTCCATCGGTAGTGCATGATATCGGAAGATATGTCTGCTAACTGCAGCTGTGCATACAGGTTTGTCGGGCCTCGATTCAATGCATCCAGTTCACAGAGCTTTCCCTGGTACTCGGCCACATTTATCTACGCACCGGCGAGAAGTATATCATCCAGTTCAGCGCGAGTCATGGTACGGATATGGATGACAGAGCTCCCGACCTGTACTCCGGACCAGTGACAAACTGTACACTCCCAACAGCATGTGGGCGCTTTATTCACCCTGCTGCAGCCCGGGGTCAGTGTCGAACGGAGCGCAAATGAGACGCTCACCGAGGTGGGTCAGGGGCTCGCCATCTTGCTTCTCCAGGCCCTCCCTGAGTTTATCAGAGGCTATGTTGTGATCACATACGAGTGCCGCAGGCAGCTGAAAATTAGACATTGAGCATACCGTTCGCCGTCAACTGTGGCAATATCCGCTCCACTGACCTCATCGATTGAACCGGCTTGATGAACGCCAGCATGGTCGATGGCAGCCAGACTCTGGTGCACAATATGGTCGTCCCGTTGACCGCTGATGAGGGTCTTAAGATCTCTGATAGGATCAACACGACCTGCCGCGAAACGTACTCCCAGAAGAGTTACATATACACGCCCTTAGTATTAATTGTGTTGAGGTCGGTCGGCGTGCTCTTTTCTGCGTTTGCACCAGTGTTGGGAGCTCTGGCGCTTGGAGAACGGCATTGCAAGTGACTATCTGTTCTCGACTTCCACTGGATGACGAGGAACTCAACGGTAGACCGAGAGTTGAGGTGTGGGTGTCTGGGAAGGTGCTCCTTCCGGAAGAGGTCTGAGGATCTAAAGCCCAATTTTGGGGGCTTTCGGTCAGGGAGAACTATAGAAATTGTATTAGACACGTGTGCATGGGAGTTTAAGGGGAGGTTACAAGATCCAGAATGGGAGAGATTACTATTAGTAGTTCTAAGACGTCCTGCATGCCTAGGTGGTGTGTATAGTCCATATAACATTCTTCAATGCCTAATTATCACTTAATTCGTTAATAGCATTCTGAATTGCTTTCCGGTGTGTTAGCCTTTTTTGCGCTGATTTTTATATACAGGTTGTTACTAGAGATAACATTGATCTCGATGGAGCTGTGGTTTCCTTTTCTTCGGGAGTAGGTATATGGTTTTCTTAGCTCCTTGATTGTTTAATTTGAATTGTTCATTGTAATACTAATGTTTAAATGATAGACTCGGTTGATTTCTTCTTGTGCCCAGCGAACTTATTTTTTCCATTGAAACTAATGCTACAGGGCCTTCTAAATATGGTTAACCTGATTAAGTACGGGCAAGTGGGGGACCAAAGGCTTTCAGGTTTTACGCTGGTGTATAACATTGTCACAAACACAATCAATTCCTAATAGAAATACCTCCATAGTGTGTCAGAAGGATCATAGATGTGAAGAAATCTGAATTAGATTCGTAAATCTGTTATTCACAAAAATGCAAAAATATGTCCATATTTTCAGAGGATATTACTCATGGATGTTAATATGTCTCCTAGGATGTACGTAATGAATCTTGATGTTAGATAAGGCCTTTACTAAGCTTTGATCGACGCAATGCGTGAACTTTGATATGATGTCCCACCCAACGTAACTACAATTGGGGAAAATGAGGTATGATTAGTGCTGTAGTACTATGGTAGTGACACAGTTGTATTGTAAAGACTACTTGCTCAATCCACTGGATTTATTTCGATCATTGGCGGAATACAGTATTTTAAAAAAGAGCTTTATTGGAAAAGGAAGGTTGTTACAGAGGACGGTTTGTGAAAGACAATTAAGGTGGGACGGCATTGGTATTGCACTTACCATATTACTCTAGCTCGATGCAACACTTGCGGTACGGTAGCAGACCAATTTTTTTGAACAGAGAGCTTTTTTGTAGACACGATGTTTATATACTAGTTAAGCAAGACCACGGAGCATGTGCATTTGTAAGTTTACTACCGTCATACCGCTGCACTGCCAGCTTTGGACTACTTACACACAGTAAACATTCTAGTTTGAAAATTGTCGCGCCACGGGTTGCTGATGAATACGTATCTTGAAAAGAACTGTAGTACTACCGTAGCAGTACAGTTTCACTATAGTATCCATTCCATAGTACTCTCGTATGGGTACCTGTTTCTGGACGATTTATAGATTCGTTTTTTTTACACTTTTTTTTAGAAACTAACTACTTTGGGATAGTCACATCTGCCAGTCACTAGTACCATTTTAGATTGACTGAGTTTTTATCTTCGGATCACAATGTCACCACCTGTAACTTTGATTCAAAAAGTTCTATATACAGAGTCTGGTAGAATTAATGCAAAAGAACATGAATTATGGAAGATGTAGTTTTACATTGAAAGATGGTTTGTGTTTCTAGTACCAGAATGTTAGTAAATGGTGAATATCAAGACCTCCTGCAGTTTATACGAGTTGCAGACAAACGGACGCGTTATTGCACTAGAACCGACATTACAAACACATGAAAACAATAGGAAAACTATTACGCATATACATACTTCTAAATGTCTCTCACTATCGCAATATCAACGCTTCTCTGGAGATCACAAATTAGCAAGGTTATATGTAGATGAGGATGTGTATGGATAAAATGTTACAAAAGCATTGGATAATGGTGGTGAAGTAATTGATAGTGTACTTGTAAAGAAGAAGAAAATAGGAAGGCGCAGAAAAAGAAGAAGGGGACAGGCGAGTTACAGGTGCCAATATCAATTCTTTTGCCGAAATTGTTTTGGCTGTGCACTTTGGCCAGAGGTAGAGTTCTCATGTATCTGTGTAGCTGGATTTGGAGGCGCGAAGAGATGTAGCGTCATATTCGGGAGCTGTGGGAACGTGCAGAAAGGGCATAAAATGACGTAAATTGTGAAGTTTTGAGCGGGAATGATGAATTTGCGCGCCTAGCTGAATGCACCAGTTCGTCACGGTGAAGTTTGTTTTTTTGCTGATGTACCAGACTCAACTCACCGTTATTACTGATTTCTCTTCTAATTGTAAAGCCCTTCTCCCAATATACTCCTCTTACCTTATTCAAAATACCAATATAGCTGAAAAGCTCATATATCCATATTTCAACACATAACTAATACAGTTATATACCGGTTCCCGCAACAGTTGGGAGGAGAGAGGCCCATTGGCAGGCAAACATGTACAGAAGGAAACGAAAGATATACAACTGAAACACACCCAAAAACATGATGCAGCTAAATATGGTGTCAAAAATCAACTGAGTAACGAAAAAAATGAGATAAGCAGTTTTGAAGGTAGCGCAAATGAACCCGTATTCTAGCTTCATATTAATGAGCCATCATTGACATACTCGTTGACAGATTCATCTCCATCCAACTCTCGCTCCAGTTCTGGCTGCAGTTCTATTTCATTCTCGTTAGCGAGAATTGGTTCCCCTTAGTATTCAGCCATTAAGTTTTCGCCGTCGGGTATAGTGGCGGTGGCGCCATTGTCGTCCTCATCGTCGGAAAATGGAATGAATATTTCATCGTAACCGAGCAGAACCTTGTCTTTCCGCTTGCAATAACGAACTTTGCCCAGTGCTACCGGAGGCAGGAGGATAGCAATATCGACCCCGAGGTCCTTGTACTTGTATCGGATTCAAATGGATTCAACTTTATCTATACAGAGAGTCCTGTTGTACGTGAAAGGATATTAATGGGGTAAATGAGAGTACATGTTCAATGTCAGTCTATATTTCTGCATAGATGGCAGATAAAACCTGCATTAATGGGAGCTTGAACATTGTTTCGTATTGCCCTTTAGCTCTCGGTTGATCAAGAGTCATGTTCCAATTAACAACCGCACGTGTGGTCCCCATGAGCCTATTGAAATTCTCAAAGGTGTAGTGGGAGGTATATCCATCGTGGAGGTTCTTTCTTTCCAGCCGTATGAGACACCTATTGTTTTTTTAAATCATCGACTATGATTATCAACCTGGAAATAAGAAGTAGAAAATCAGTTCTTACGCTAACTGAGGACCCGGTGACATGCGTCTCTGTATACTCGCAAATTCAGATTGGGAGGCTTTCCTCCTGCTGCTTCATCAAAGATTTCAACTACCTGCTCGTCAAGTATATGCAAGTAGCGGCAGAATTACAGCCGTGATATGGATATAAATGCGTTCCGGAGCTCACCTACATGCCTGAACTCTTTATCGAATCTGCTGCTGTCACATGCGCGATTTGTTTTCTTTCCGATATACAAGGATGTTTTTAGTGCGGCTTGAATCTCTACCTCACTGCAACATTCGGGAGCCTACAACTGGATATATCAGTTTATAGACAAAACCACTGCCTGGCAAAAATCCATCGGAACTCGATACCCCTTTTTTTGCCACACCCTCAGTATCATCTGACCCTTCTTCCACGTTCCCCCCTGGGAGCTCCTCTTTGGCTTGAGAAGAAAGGTAATCATCCTCCTCCTCCTCCTCCTTCTCAGCGTCTTCTTGAACCAACACTAGCTGCATCTAGGACGCCTGGTGCACACGCAAACTCCCAGCCTGTGAGCGCAGATGAACCGGTGTTGGTATGGGTAGGATTTGGCGAAACACCTAGGGACACTGGCGGCTGTCTGAATCCTGGATGTTGATGTGGGGGCAGTTACCCCTCCTCCAGCACAATTTTTGGGAGTTACTAGATTACGTTGTGCCGTTCGGGGTTGTTTTTTTCTCTGTGAATTATCTTGAGACTGCGATAAAGTGAATTGAGATACGCCTGAATCTTTCTGGTCTGGACTCTGTGAACATGTGGGTGTACGCCTAAAGGTCTGCTATGAAAAATCAATTGGAATGTCAAGGAATTTAGGTCAGCATGGAGGGTATTGGTCAAAGGTTTTACGGGGATGAATAGTAATATTTGAATGTTGTGGGAAAGCAGGGGTTGGACTAACGGATTGACGAGCGTTTCAATTATTATTCGCAGTGCTACTAGCACTGGGAACCGTTGTAGTAGGCACTATAACTCGGTAATAGTAGGCACTATAGCTCGGTAATAGTTTGATGCACAATATGAATAGAGGCATGACGTCTTGAACAATAAGAAGGAATTCAGTGTTTACTTGTACTATCAAGGATAAAAAAGATTGTGGAGAAGGTTTGTTCCAAACTTCATTGGATATTGTATATAGAACTCTTCGAATCGGTAGAATTAAATGTACATTAAAATGTCTTGAAGTTTTTTTAAGGGCTTTCAATTCTAATTGGTATATCTCTTTCAGCAAGCAAAAATACCCTATAATTACTAATTGAAGTAAAATGGTATTACTACGGCATTTCAAAAATACGTGAAGGCTATCTTACCGTATTTGTAAAAAGCTGTAGCACTACTACACCTGAGCGGCTTGTAGCAACCAGTCGCTTTGTTCCACCAATACTGTACAATCTCCCTATAAGAATAGTGTCTATAACGATATATGGCCAATAAGGATACCAGCTGCCTGCCGGTTTTTTTTGGTGTGGAAAGAAGAATATTATGCTATGAGGATATCCTAGAAATACAGAAAATATTTGTATGGGTATCCTTATAAATGGAGTAGGATTAGGTTGATGTTCTTTCACCACTGAGGCTTCACTTACCCGTACTTGTTTACCAACTCATAAACTAGTTCACCTGTAATCTGTTGACTTGCCAGTTCCCTAATACCTACAATGAAATCACTCCGGAAAGGCATAAATGAAGGTGATAAGAAGCAATTGTGTGAGTGGTTTAAAGATGAGTTCAGCAAAACAGGGAAACGACCACATTGGCAACGGGCTCAAGCTTGGTTCAGTAGCACCCATGATGGCCGTGTTTTGTCTCAATCATCTATTAGCACAATTGTATCTAAGGGATCTGCGGATTTACTAGACGGTCCGATTGAGCTAGAGCAATCAAATAAAAGAAGCGGCGTAATGTAGCATGGCCAGAGCTTGATGAGACTCTGTATGAATGGGCGAAGAAAATAGAGAGGAGGGTAACGATATCTGGGATTGCTTTGAACGAAAAAGCAGCAGAATATTTAGTGTAATATATCCTAGTATGTATGGCATATATTCTCGTATGTATGGCATATATCCTCGTATGTATGGCATATGTACCTTTTCTAGAGCAGGTTATTAACTCGGTCTGATATAGGTGAAGCCCTGCCAATCTTTTCTGATGGCTCATTGGACCGATGGAATAAAAAACATAAATTCAAGCAGTACAAAAAACATTGTGAGTCCGGGAGCGCAAGCAATGCTCTTAACCTTGGATTAGGTCAAATCAATACCATAAGAGATTTATTAATACAGTATAATCTTGATGATGTTTATAACTTCAACGAAACTGTATATTACTAACCCATACAAACAGATAGGCGTTTATGCACCGAGTAACTTGATAGAACTGCCAAGGACAACCTACGTAACACAGTTGGTTTTATATCGAATAGAACAGGTACCCACAAACAACCAATTCGTATGACAGGAAAATCTTAGGCTCCAAGATGCTTCAAAAATATCAATATGGAATCCCTAGGAATTCATTATCGAAATAATGAAACTGCATGGATGAAAAATGATATAATGGTCAATTACATAGGTTGGTTTGATTGAAAAAGAATATAATTGTCGATTATATACTTTGGTTTGATTGAAAAATGTGGGGAAGAAAACTAATTCTTTAAATGGATAATCTTTCCGCACATGAGTTAGGTATTGCTATGCTGGAGGGTGAAACAGCTTTACAGAATACCAGAATTGTATGATTACCAGCAACTACTACTTCTGTATAGCAACCTTTAGACCAAAGCATTATTCAAAGTTAGAAGTCTCATCCACGCAAAAACTAAGTCAGAAATATGGTAGGAGAGGCGGAGAAATGAGAGATTGGACAGATACTACCCAAAATTACCTTATTGCAGGATCTCAGGTGGGCTGTGGAAGCATGGAATCATGATGTCAAAATATCTACAATCTATAATTGCTCACGAAAAAGTACAGTCAAATTTTATGTATCTTTGTACCTCTCAACCACTATTGCACTAAGTATAACACAAGCAAATCCGGACCTTCAATTTCCACCTGAGTTCGGCCTATCACCTCTAATTGTGGAAGATCATTGGACGCTGTTATGGTAGAGAAACGTGAGCAGGAACAGATCAGAAACCAAGACTTCAGTGTAGAAAAGAGTGAAGAAGAAAGAGGTTTGAAGGTTTTTGAACAGAACGGCTTCATTCAACCTAATATTGATATGGGTTTATCTCAATCCTTCTGATGAAGGTGTTGAAGACAGTGCTGCTTTTACTGATGTAAGCGTCCGCAAATATTCTATAGATATCTATACTAATACCTATTAATAGGAGTCATTGATAGCTACTCTTAAACAGACAGGAATTGATGCCAGTAGAGTCAATGAAAACTCATCTCAGAATGAAGTAGAAGAGGCGGAAAATCAGAAGGCAATTGTCTCTTCTAAAAAGTTAATTAAGCACCTAGAGGCGGTAGAACTATACTTTCTTCAGCAAGGGGAATCAGATCAATCATCAATCAGTGCTATAATTCGGATCAAAAGATTACTGGAGGCAAAGAGAATTGCCAGCATGGGAAAGCACGCACAAACAAATCTTATTGATGATGGTAGATTTAGAAAAATAGTGAGAGATAGTTAGGTATATACTACAGTACGCACTATTCATAAATCTTTAGCCTACCCGTCTTCCGCTCTTCGAAGATCATGAAATATCACTCGGCTTTTCTACAAGAATCTATACTATATAAGAATATATTCTGATCCCGCCATGTCAAATTTTCATATTCTTATAGCGAGATTGTACTGTATGACATTCGCAAAATACGGTAATACTAAAATCTGATGTTCCGCTCGTAATTACTTGCGACCATATGCCTTTGGAGATGGTTTGTTGCAGACTACATTACCACTATGGGGGCTTGAAATTAAAACATCCCTCCGGCTCTAATCAAACCACATTTCCCGCCATTGTATTCTCCCTCTCCAGAACTGATATAATTTCTTCTATTTAGTCCCATGATCAAAGCTTTAATATTTCGCGTATCTATCTATTGTCTTTATTACATCCTCCATTCTTCTATTCACACTATCAACCAACATATCAAAATAAATCTTCACGTAACAGCTCCAATGAATGAATAGGAGTTCCCTCTGGGAGAATTTTAATTTCTTTAGAACATCTAGTATCATATGCCATATGGTGGTAGTTTTAATAGTAAAGTTTCTTGCAACGTACCCAATATAGTCACTGAGATTCAGGTCAGGTGAATAGGCGGGCCAGTGTTTGAGAACATCCACCTCATTCTCCTCCAACCATTGTGTGGTATTTTCGACGGTGTGTACCTTGGTATAATCCTGTATCGAGATTGAGCTGATGTCATTCTCCCATACCTTTGCTGATATTGAATAAGGAGAAAATCAATAGTCCCGTATATGCCTCTGCATTCAACCAATCGTATTTCCCCCCATTACTCCATTACAGGTGCCCTCAAGTCAGCTGCAAAAAATGTGCACATAATGTTTGCAACCGCCACAATTTTCTGACACTGCCAATAATTCAGGAAGGTAATTTTACCTTTGTTGTTCTGAAGACCTGAGACAAATTGATCTTCAATTCTCACCACACTATACACATGACTGCACAATACCCAATTCTCGCCCGAAACAGTCGAATTCATATTGGATTTGCACCATTGCAGGAGCCTTCATACAGCATAAGGACTTAGCTTGTGCTTGTTAACCATTATGTGCTCGTAAATGGCAAAGATATCAATAGTTCTCTTGACCGTTTTGACAAACATTGTCCGCGGAACTCTGGCGCAGTTATTCTTAGTTGATTTTCCTCCTTTTTTTAGTGATAATAAGAAGCTGTCTCTCATTTTTTACAGTAGTCACTGTTCTATTCTTATTTAACTTGATACAAATATATTTGCTGATAAAGGTCAAACTCCGCGGAGTATCATGTTTTTGTTAGCATTTGAAGGGCTATTCTATCCTTTGGACGAATGAGACATGGGAAAATCTCTCTCATGCATTAGGTTGGCTGGGCTGACGGAATAAAAAGAAATATATCATGTGATATTCAACCTCATCAACGTGTAGTGTAATTTTGAACCCGCAACTCAACCACAAGCTACAATGTCAGCGAAAAGAGCTCGGAAACCCCAATCCAAACGCCAGAAAGTCACTCATAATCCCAGTATAGTGTACGGCAGTCCAGATTCTTTTGTACCACTATCGTACATTGAACACTCCAGCGAAGCTCGAGTACCGGACGACCTACTAGTAAACCTTGAACCAGTTTGTTTCTTTAATCTTTTTTGGGATGACGAAATCTTGAGTCGGTTAGTTGAAGCCACTAATGCTTATGCTAGACAAAAAGGGGGCTCAGGAAACAAAAATAAATGGCGACATCCTATCACTATACCGGAATTCCGGGTCTTTTTAGGTGTTACTATTTTAATGGGTGTGGTACGGGTTTCTTGTATCAGGAGATATTGGACATTGGGTTTGATATCCAGTGCCACTATGAGTTCAGTAAGATACTACCAGATCCGGCGTTTCCTTCACATATCCATGCCTCTACCGAAGAGTGCACCTAGTTTACCACACCGTATGTAACGGGGCGAGGGTCTAGAAACAGGACGAGGAGGAACCGAGGCGAGGATCGACTCAGGATACGTTCAGGGCGGGACAGGAGATCGGACTTGAATACCGATCGGACAGAATATATTGGACTAACAGAATGGCTCCGGCTAGTATGACATATCAGGTGAGACCAATTGATACTGAGTACAAATGAAGATAGATAGATAGATATGTTTATATTGCTTAGAAGCCTAATGGCTTATCGCACTCCGACTACCCTAACTACAACCTCCGCCGACTAACCCAAGCGAAAGACGAAAAGGAAAGACAAAGGAAACGTAACCGAAGACAAAGAGTAAAGATGGTAAAAATACATAAGTGTTCGCATCCGCGCGGTAAAAGAGGAAGGGAAAAAGGAAGAAAGGAAAGAAAAGAAAAGAAAAGAAAAGATGACCGGACTTCCAACCTAACTATTTCCCATGGCGTGATCGTTCTCCACTGGCGCCGGTGCCGGTGCCGGTGCCGGTGTTGCTGGAACTTGAATGGTGGAAGCGATTGGGGTTGGGGCCGGGGCCGCGGCTGAGGTCGCGACTATTACCGGAGGGACATTGATGAGTGCCGAAGCAATCTTCTGGGGTCTGCTTTCGTTGAATCGTGTTGCTGCTCTTAGTGTTGCCTTAGCCCGCTCTGGACAGGCTCGGTCGATGGCTTTGTGGAAGCCCTTGCAGTTGTAACATCTGATGGGCGAGTGAGTGCATTGGACTCCTCCCGAGCATGTCTTGCACGGGTGTTCGTCTGTGGTGTGATCTTCTGCGCAATGTCCGCATCGGCCTGTTTCATGTTCGCACTGTTCCTGGCGGTGCCCATACTCAAGGCAGTTCCTGCACTGTGTGTCCTCTCGGATGTTGTAGTATGTCTCGAGGGAGCATCGGCGGTCAAAGAGGTTAAGAGATCTAAGTCCTAGCGACTCTGTTGTGAAGCGGCCCGGAAGGGCGATGAGCATGGAGGAGTGTTCCTTCCCGATCCTTTTCTCTGGCTTAGTGATCCACCTCGGGATCTGGGCAAGTTCGAATTTTTCACCATAGTTGTTTCTGATCTCGGATGCGACCAGTTGTCCTGCGTCTATTCCATCCCCGATTGTTGTCGGGATCCCGTGGAGCAAGAATTTGGACCATTTGGAGTTGGCCCTGATGTCAATCACGTAGATTCGCATCCCCGTGAGTACGTCTTTGATTTCGTGTTTGTAAGCGAGCACGGTTTCGGCGGAGGTGTCAAGCTTGGTTTCAAGGATGATGTTATGGTTGAGGGATTTCCTTGCCGCAATGAAGTGGCATTTGGCGTCTGGGATTCCGGCATTGATTTTGGCCCGGATTTCGGAGGGGGTTTGGTTGCAGGGGGCTTGTGGGGATGGGGCGTTGCATTCAACGATGATTTCTCGGTTAGCCCTAGAGAAATCTGGTTTGAACAACGGGTCTGCCTTCTTTGCAGACCTCCGCCTCTGTACTAGCTGGAACGTGTCTTGGTTAGGGTTGCTAGCCCGGGCCACGTTAGCAAAAGATCGTTGTTGTGGTTGTTGTGGTTGTTGTGGTTGTTGTTGTTGTTGTTGTTGTTGTTGTTGTTGTGGTCGGGCTCTGGTGGGGCCAGGGGCGGGCGCTGGGGCGGGCGCGGGTGCTCGGGCGCGGATGATGGGTGTTGCAGGAGGGGGAGGGGGAGGAGGGGTGGGTTTGTTGAGGATGAGGAGGGTTTGTCCTTGGACCTCCTTTATCTGTTCGGCAATTTTGCCTTGTGCCTCTTCGGCCTTCGTAAGGAGGGGGTGGAGGGACTGGGCAATGTTTTTGTTTATGTCCTCGATGGATTTTCTGAGGATGGAGTCAGTTTCAGCTCTTAAGATCATCCTGCTCTGGATGGCATGGAGCGTTGCTGCCTGGTTTTTTTGTTCCTTGATAATTGTTTCCTGATTAATTATCAGTGGGGCGAGGCTGGCTGTGATGGCATGTCTGATGGCCCATGAGACGTAATTCATGTCCATTTTGTTGTGCGTGTCATCCGGGACTATGCTGAGCCCGATGTAGTCAACCCTAGGGACGTAGGGCTTCGTATAGTCATTATCGGTTGCGAATATGGAGAGGGGGCCATGAGGCTCCCCTTCTTCTTGAGTCGGTTGGGGGGAGTCGAAGCGGGGTGGCGCTGGGGTGCCGGGGGGCGGTGTTGACGCGAAGAAACTAGAGAGCGATGCTTGAGAGTTCATCGAGCCTTGTTGATATCCTGATTGATGTCTTTTCCTTCCTGTCGGAGGGGTAAAGCCGGGGGCAATAGGGGGTTGGTTTGAAGCCATGTTGACTTTATTTTGTGGGTTTGTTTCGCTTACACAACAACAACGCGACCGTACGGCCGGAGGACGAAATGGCTCAGCCTGGTATGGTATACCAGGGTAGACCGTTACGCGAGAAGAATGAATAAAGAAGAATAAAGTATACGATAATCGAAAGTGTTTGTAGCGAGGTTTACCGAGTGCGAGAGAAATGAAGACGTTGCGTAAGGAAAGAAGAAGAGAAGAGAAACAGAAACGAAGCGAGGGAGAGCCCTATAATATACCCAAGGAAATCCTCCGCTGACTAATCCCAATGACTCACACCGTACAACCGAAATAGAAACCCAAAACCGATCCCGATCTTTCCTTCCGCAATCCTGACCCGAAGCGCCTAGCGCTGACCATATCCTTCGAGTACCTTCCTAACTCATCCCACTTATCCGAAGCGATAGCGATCCTTCACTTAACAACCCGATTCCGCAACGTTCTCGACGGCAGGACAGGTGGGGGCGGTCGTGCCGCGATACCGTAATTGGTGGTTCAAACTAGAGCCTCTAAGCACACATCTACGTCAAAAGTCACAACAATATTTTTTACCGAGTACTCACATATCTGTTGATGAGATGATGATACCGTTTATGGGACGTAGTCGACATACTGTTCGTATCCCGAGCAAACCGATTCCGGTCGGATATAAAATTCTAGCACTTTGCGACAGCGGTTATACAATGAACTGGCTCTTTACCTCTCGTATAGAGTCTATCGCGGAGCTTGAACGAATACCTGAGCTATCTCCCACTTCGTCTGCGGTTATACAACTATGCAAGTGTTTGGATACCCAGCAATACAGTTACGTTCTGTATTCAGATAACGCATTTTCAACTATTCCTCTGTTTCAAACCTTACGCAAAACCGGAATAGGAGCTTGTAGTACAACTCGTATTAACAGTAATGAGTACCCCGATGTTTTAAAGAATGACACCTCTTTGAAGGAATGGAATGCAATTAATGGGTTGGTCGTTACTGGTAATGATAACAATTCCGTACTGTGTACGCGCTGGATGGATAACAACATTGTTCGTATGTTAACTACCATACATCCATGGGGAGAAAGAACACTATGACAGCGTCGGAAGCCAAGGAATACGAGCACAAATGCAACCATTGTCAGAAAAGCGTTCGGAAATAAAGAAAGAAAGGCCTTCTATATACCAACATTTATCGATGATTACAATCTCCATATGGGTGGCGTTGATTTGGCAGATCAGAGAAGAGCGGCATATACTACTCATCAACGTGCACGTCGTAACTGGATTTGTTTTCTTTTTGCGTTCTTAGATATAATTGTGAATAATGCTTTCATATTATTCAAAACAACAAGAACTCGAGAGTTCAATAAGCTTCTAGACACCGAACAGTTAACTTCATCGAACATCCTATGTCATCCTTTGGCACAAGACTATTCCGCAGAACTATTTCGACGTATGCTTTTTAAACAGCTAACGGCTACCACTTGTCTTAAAGGGTTACGGGTTTTCAAAACGATAGGTAAATCAAAAAAGAAGGGTCCGTCACCTACCAGCTCATCTCCGAAAGACTCAGCGAATCTATTTCACCAAATATAGCAATCTCAAAACCGTTGCGCAAAAGACAGTAAAACAAAGCTCCCTCTATGGTATCTCTAGACATTCGTTAACAAAACTATCACATCGCCGTGAATGCGCTGTCTGCCGTTATGATTTTAGACAAAAAGGAAGCGGAATATACTCTGAGTCTAGAGGAAGATCTCGCACAAAGTTAACTCAATATGAGTGCAATATTTGTTCGCCACCCACAGCACTCTGCGGGCTCTCAAAGCCAAACGATAGTCTAACGATTAGTGAATGCTTTCAACGTTGGCATGAATCAAATCATTTAAGGTTTGTAGTACAATATCAGAAACCTACCTTAATTCAAACAGTACTAACATGCGGGTCGAAGGTCACGGGTCGCAGGTCGCAGGGCTGGGGGGTCGCAGGTCGAAGGTCGAAGGTCGCTGGTTCAAATATCATGAGGTCGAAGGTCGCGGGGTCGAAGGTCGAAGGTCGAAGGTCGAAAATTGTAGAGTTCTAGTGTAAGTTGCGGGTACAGAACTTGAATGGTTGTGAACTTTAAGTTGTGAATATTCAATATTGATACTAAATATCTATTCGCATCAAGCTGTAGTATCATAAGTTCAAGTTACCGTAGTTTTGATATCAAGTAATTGCACTTTAGGTGCCAAGCCAGCCTTATGCATGAGAGAGATTCTCCAATGTCTCATTCGTCCAAGGGATAGGAGGTTGTTAATACAGACAAGTAAACCTAAACGAACAGGTTTCATGCAGCAATATTAGTAATTACTGCCATCACGAACGCTATCAAAACCCCTTACTTATTATCAGAGAGCCTTGAATACCACAAATTCACAGAGAGAAAATCCAAATCGATGGTGAATGTCTTTATTTCTGGCTTAAGTTGCTGGATCGCATGGGTCCAATCCTCCCCTTTGAAACCTACTCCTTTTTTACAATAAATATCACTACTAATTATTAAAAAGATCGTTGCTACACACTGGATGCAATCTCGATTCATTTATTGACGTAATTTGTACTGTACCAGTGGCTGCTTCGTCTACAATAAAAGGTTATGCCTTTATTTACACATTTCCGACACATTTCTGGAGTTGGTAGACACTGCGCATGACCTGCATTTCTTATTAATTGACACTGTTTCTTGCGGGAGGATGGGGGTTCGTGGGGAATGTTATCAAGTAAAAAGGTCACAAACACCATTAGCAAATCCGTCACTACTACTCCTCGTACCAAGGATACTGGGTATAATCGTTGCTTAAACCGTTAGTTAATCTGTCACGTAAGCGTGTTTAAAAATGTTACAACTTGGGCCTTTGCAAAGATCACCCTCCGCACCAATACTCAGCAATTGTCTGTGTCCTTGGCTAAATAGACATTTTCATCAACAGATATGGATAAAGCTCATGGTTTTATAACGGGGTATTGACTTAGTTGTGGGTTTGATATACAGTTGGGAGTAGGAACGAAGACAGGAAAATAATAATATCAATAAACCACGAGTAGGAGCGGCACTTGCGAATCTACTTCGAGAACGCTTTCTCCGGGCGGTAATTCCTTTCAACTATCAATATAAGACTGGATGTTGTAAATAAAGACAAATAACCAAAAAAAAACCGAGAAATGACAGTACAAAGACTCCCCTTGAGCTCCGTCCTCCCTCAATGCAATACACCTTGAACATACCTCGTTGCAACACCCGGTACTCAATGCAGATACACCTCCGGCCCCTCCCATCTTTGAACCCTCAACCTACTCTCCTTGCACACCCTCTTATGGTCGCCCGCCTCCCAATCCCTCCGCTGGCACCCCGGCCCGCAATACCACCACTCTTTACAGCGGGCACACATACCCCACATCCCCACTCTCTCCTCCACCTTCCCACAGTCAATAGCATCACACGCCCTCCTCTTGACCTCCTCCTCGCAGCCCGCTAGCCACCCCTTCACCGTCTCCCCACCCCACAACTCCTTGTTGCGCATATGGTACTCCGCCGCGTCATCGACGCGGACACCGGTGAACTTGTCGTGTAAGCCCCGAGGCTGCAGGCTGAAGCAGAGGCCTCTCAGGTCGTATGCCTTGATGGTGTGAAAGACCCCCGCAAGAAGGAGAGGGTAGTAGTACGGGTTGGAGTGGTGCGCAATCCGCAGGATGCTGGTCGTGAAGACGCAGGCGCCGTAGAGGTTGAACGAGGCAAAGGCGAGGTGGAAGAGCAGCCGGGACTGCGGGTGGGGCTCGAGGTTCATCGGTGGTGGGGAGCCGGGGTCGAAATCAAACTGGGCGTAGCGTTTGAGTTCTAAAAAGAGATGATATGACGGAAACTCTGTTAGTGGTGTGCGTGTGAAAGTAGAGCTTAGGGAGCAGAGAGTGGGTGGAAACCTTTGGATGCAAGGCTGGGGTCAAAGTCGGCATGGGACTGGCAGCCAGCACTGGCGCGGTCAAGGGCACAGAGACAGAGGTTTAGCGTTTCGAGGTAGTGGCCGTGCTTGAGCAAAGTCAGAGAGGCATCAACCTGTGACTCTGGAGGAAGAAATCAAGAAAGGTCAGCCAAGATCCCGCCAACGAGTTGTCTGAAAAGCAAAGGAACACCACCCACGTACCGTTCGTGTATAGATTCGAGGCCCCTTTCCACTGTGGCCTGACGGAATTAATGGAATTAATGCACTGCTCATCGGGGCAATCATCCAATGCAGTATTCTTCACCGGCGGACCGGGCCTGGGATGGGAAGTATCTCGTCAGTGGATTCCACACTTGATGGAAGGGAATGAAGTCGAGCTATAGGGTAGTACATCTTTTTCGGCGGTCGCGAGCGCTTGTGGCTGTGTCCGTGCCCATTTCCATGGTAGTTATCGCACAGTGTATCCAGATCTTTACCATCCATTGACGCAGTAGTGACATCCATTGACGCAGTAGTGACATCCATTGACGCAGTAGTGACATCCATTGACGCAGTAGTGATCAGGGACGGTAGTGATGCTGAGGTATAACAACAAGCGTTGTCGTGTGGGCTTATATCTATCCATCGTTCGTGTCGCGGACATGTGGGTGGCCTGAATCCTGCTGGCCTGATTTTGGGAGGCTGTAATCATCCCTAACCCTACCCACCGAGAGACCAATGGAAAACTCTCTTCGCTTCGCCGAAACCCGCCCGCATGGCGTGCCAAAGGGAGACCCCACTTGGTGTACCTTCTGTCACTGCCCGCCCCGGCAGAGATTAGGCCGCCAGAAAGCCCACCCACTCCGTCGTTCGCGGCAGTCCGGATTATAGTGCGTTATTGAATGATACTACAATCGTCAACTCATCGAGCAAGATACCATGTCGCGCTGAGAGTAAATCCAGATAGCTAGCTCAGCACTTCAAACACATCCATATCAACAATGCTCGCGTGCAACCCATACCATCATGGACGCATTACAGAAAGTAACCGCGAGCTATGTGCACATTCAAACTCCAAGGAGGGGAGGCCGGTGGCGGAGGTGGTGGGAGCTGGGATGTAGTGGGTACTCGTAACATCTGAGCGAGTGGGGATGCTATCCGGCGGGTGTTTGTGTTATTCAGCGCGCGGATGTTGGTGGAAACATTTTATATTCATTATCCTCGCCACCGACATGGTGTAAAGATAAATCATGGATACGTTGCTGTCCCCAATCTCCAAACTCTCTATACTTCTGTTTAAACCCTTTGATATCTAATTCATGGCCGGTATTCAGACCCGTTGAGATTCAATGAAAAGCCCAGGATTCCAAAACCCCGTTCTCTGTTAGAACTCCCACAGCTAGCTCAGGGTGTCGCTATACGTATGCTTGGATTAACTGTCCATTTCCCGAATTCTTCTATATTATCACGTATCATTTCGTTGGGCGATTTATCAAATGAAGTATATATACAGAACGGCTGCACTATACTATGCTAGCTAGTACCATACTGGATATAACATGAACATCCAGAGTTTTTTTGGTTGGGACGCTGTTGGGCACATTTGTTGTTATGGATTAGTCAGCTTGCACGTGACCACGTATACAATGCTTTTGTAAGGTGTCCACAGCGGGACTACCTCTTAGTTAGATGTCACTTCTGCTTGTCTTCTCTTTTCTTTTTGATCATCATCATTGTCGTCGTCGATAGCGTCAATGAGTTCTTTTCTCTGTCTATAAAAATACGATTTTATTCATTTCATAGTTTGGATCGTCGAGAAGCCAAGCCTGAAAACAAGAGAGACTGAACACAACTAAAGAAACCGGCCAACAACGCCTAGAGCCAGAGTGTCGCGACATTGGTTTCTGACGATCGATTACCCAATCCGGCAATGGTTTCCGAAAAGTTGCCAAGATCAGATACTTGGCGCTCCTAAACGAGAACCTCTCGCTCAATCCAGAAGCAAACCTCCTCAATCAGGCAATTGAGTTATCCAAACAGGCAATTATGCGGCGCGAGATTGGTTAAACCCCCACCAAAAACTCAGATTTTAATAAATCCATAACTCCACCACCACAAACGAAAGAATTAATCAGACTGTCCCACGCTTTAGAGGAGATGCAGGACCATCGAACACCAGAGAGAAAATTAAAATCAGGGTGCGGTTCGGAAAGACATGAGCGGTTAAAGTTGACTCCCGAAACCACACCACTCCGTCGCAAGGTCTCCCCAACCATACATGTCATACATGTCAAGTGCAGGGTAGATAGAACACAATTTTCCCACTGTGGGTAGCCCGTATACCACAGGCTTGTTTCCGTTGTGCATAACGCGAGTTGTACCTACACCCAGGTAGACAAGGCATGCCTTCAATCCAACACGCGTTCACCGCCCGGTCTTGCGAGGGGTTTTCTTTGGGGCGGGGGCAAAGCATACTCACTCGTTGCTGAACTTGTCGGATGCCATTATTGACCAATCCCCACACAGGATTCCACCGTTTTGATCCACGCGCAAGAATAGGCGAGAATGTGCGAATTTGCGGGTTGTAGGGTTGAGATGTTAGGGCTAGGGTTGGGACTTGGTGGTATACCCGCAAGTGATTTTCGCTGTCATCCAAACATGGGCTAACCGGTAAAATACATAAACTGGGAATTCATCGGATCCAGCGAAGATTGCACCGAATGAAGCACCGAATCAAGTACCTCATTGGTGTAAGTAGGTAGGTAAGTGGGCAGCTAGCTGTATATATGTATATATCTAATTGTGAAACTTTACCTGCGTATTAGAGCTTTTTAGTGAATGAGGTACCTAGGTAGTTCTTATATGGGTACTAGAAAGTACGAAAAGAGTGAAAGTATTTAGCTCATGGGAAACAGGGTGGCTGAAGTACTTTATAGGAACTTTAATGTCAAAACAGAGACAACGCTTTGCAAATCCATAGATAGGGATGCAAGTAATGAACAAAACAGAAAAAAGAGTAGAAATAGGCGCTAAAAGGAAAACTATGATGATACAGAAAACCCAATAAGAACCCCACATAAAGAAAAGAACAAGAAAGGAAAAAATAAACTACATTGGAAAGTTTGATATCAATCGAAGGACATAAAGTACATGCAGTTCATGATCAACAGAGCGGGTAAAAGAGAACGTATGAGAATTCATACAGGCTGATTTTAACACATCTGAATATATGATGATTGTCGTTAACTTAACTGAATGTTATGTACCGAGGAAAGGTTTGGGCCTAACGGCTTGCTAGGTGCCCTAAGGACTGGCCCCAAACTACGATCTTCTAATTCAAGAAACCGTATACCTGGATAAACCCAAACAAGATCTCCCTAGGTTTCTATTGTCCCTAGTACGGCGAACAGACCGAGAACCACTGCCGAGCGCCGTTACGTTAGCTCCGCAGTATCTTCTCAGCAATTCTTAGATCATACCACCGGTTGCACTCAAGATATAAGAAGACACCGCCATAGCAGCCTGGATATCTCCGGTACGTGCGATCCATGCGATCGCGGTTACAATACTCATTATCAACGGTACTCCGACAAGTACCGCAATCCTCTGGGCATCCCAATCGTCAAGGAACAAGAGGCCGTAGTCATGATGGCGGTCTTCTCCGAGCCCACAAATAAAGTTGACCCACACATCCTCTGTTGATATGAGGTTGGGATTGATGAAAAGGGATATGAGATCACGTCGTAGGGATGCATTCATCCGCACAGGAACAGGATCCTCATCGTCGGTGTACTGAGGCAGTAAGTGTTACCAAGGGTAGAAGGTTACATATTGTTGAAGGTGTTCATCCCGCACGTACCTCGACGACTACGATCTGTTTAAGCGCCCGGATAGACAGAGATCGTTGCAAAGGAGGCCGCAACCTCTCGTAATAGATCTTCCTGAACACCGAAAACAATTCTTGGTCGGTAGCCTTTATGCCATTTTGTTGGCTTCTAATGTCCAGTGTTCCAAATCTTCTCGCGGGGTACCTCTGTGCATTTGAATTGCTGCTTAGGCTGATAGAGCAGCTCTTAGGTCCGAGCGCCGGTGAAGGACTGCTTTGGTCGGTGTGTTCATTAGTCGGTGAGGGTTGAATGACGGGAGAGATCATAGGTCGACACGAGTTGATTGGATCATCATTCGGCGGGTGTATGTCACACTGGATATACTGAGTGCTACGGATTGTGGGTTGTGGGTTTTGCGGGTGATTTTGGGGGTGGGGAACATACAGCGACACTTTCATGTTTTGCCCGGCGTCCATCTGCGATTCTCTAATAATCCCACTCATGTAGGGGGATGTCAGTGGTAGAAAGAAGAAGATACCTTTTATGTCAAGGCGGTGGCGAGATATAGGGTTTATAAGTAAACCCCCAAGCTACCAACGCCCAAACACTATCCATATGGTAGAGCGACAATTCTGAAAGGCCTCGCTATCCTACCACTACACCAGGTTACCTTCCAACGGTACTTGCAACAGCCTGCCGCCGGTGCCTTGAGGAAGACATAGCCACGCCCGATCTCAAGGTAAACAATGAATAGAGTGGGATATACTGAGAGAATTGCGTCTTTATGCAAAGGAAGGCAGCCGATTGCCCGGCGAGATGATTAGGGCCGATACCGGTAGCTGCCAACCAGATGACGAGAATACAGGCGCGGCGCTATTTCTAATCTCTCCGAATTCCGCCCTGCTATTTCCCTAAGCTAAAAGAGCTCGAAGTACGACGTTTCGTAGGGCAGGTATTGGTGCATTGTCTGTTTACCTCCGACATGGGGAGGGGTCTGAGTCGGGGCTGTGATGGTATGACATGAGATAAAGACCCAATAACAAAGGCGCTGTGAGCACAGCGCATTCATTCCTGCGTGTGCAAGGCTGTGTATCGGCAGTGTATGTAGGCAGACATATCACTTCGGCGGATGAAGTTTTCAAATCCGCAGCCTGGACTGCAGGGACTAAGGTAGCTATGTACCTCCGTTGCTCTTAACGTTTGAGAATAACCATAGAGCAAATCAAAGATAAGCATGAGATACCTGCTTGGGCTAGTATGTGCTGAAAAAGGCAGGCTGCGAATTTGACGTTTCATCCGTCCAAGGGATAATGCACAATCAGTCCATGATGAGTTGTGCGCTGTAAGTACAGGAGCACTGAATGGGCTGTGTAGGCAGTTTCATAAGGTGAATACCATTGGCGGCGAGTAGGCTGTGCATCTGTCGCGTGCTGCATGGGCTGTGCAGGGTGATCTGCCGGGATAATAACACCGATCTACCCAATCGCGAGGACCGTCGGGAAGGTTCAATCGGCGGTGCTTGAAGGTGTTATTTGGAAACCAGAGAGGTTGTGGGGGGGTTTTAGTTCTCAGCCCACATATCCACGTAAAGGGCGGCAGTGATTACCTGTCTATTCTGGAGGTCGTTTCCCCGCCACTCCGGAGACATGACTCTGAGACCCCACCCACCTCAGCTTGGACGCTCCCCTTACCGGAGTGCCTCCGTTTCAAACCAAAGATGCCCCCCACGCACGTATTCTCAATGTGCAATACGATGACGGTGTGTGGAAAGGCTTCTTATAAACTGAGATGGCTCCCTTTCTTCCGGTCTTTACTCACGTTAGAGCATAGCACCTCTAGACAATTTTTAAAGCTCAACAAAAGAAATATCTCCCGTCCCTCAGAACTAATGAAAGTCCAGGCCCCTCTTCAAAACCGGGAATGCTATCACCCAAACTCGGAAGCCCACTATTTTCACAACGAAACCACTAACGGCCAAGTCCCAGTTGAAACCATAGTTTGGTTACGCCCCGAGGCGACACTGTACCATTGTATGGAATCAGAGCCCTACGTCGACCCGCACAGTCCAGGGCTGATTGAAGTAACCCCCCCCGCCTTTTGCCCTTTGCTCGTGTCCTAGATTTGCTAGACAGAGTACCGCAATGTATATTACTCACCGCGCAATGTACCAGGAGGTACACCAAAACGAATACAGGGAGATCAACAATAGTCAGATCATCCCAAACCACGGCCACTGTAACCAGCACAGACACGACGCCGACTGGGTCTTCAGACTCAGGTCGTCACCGCCACGGCTGTTCAGTCTTAACGATCTCGTAAAGGCGGTAGCACCGTCCATCTGTAGTGTGATCATCGCGAGATTGTGGATAGTGCTGGGAGTGTGCGATATCAGCACCGCGGTGACGCTCGTCAGTTTCATCTTGATTTCAAATGTTGGTGAGTTTTCCTCTGACATTGGGAGTAGACGGTTTAGCGTCTGATGCGCGGGCAACGAGCGTAGGTGTACTGATCCTCTTGGGTATCTCATGGATGTGCGAGCGTTAATGGATTCGGGAACTGAAGCTCATATCCAGGTACAAGTGGATGGTGGGTTTGGGCGGGTTGGCAGATTTACAGTTGGACTTATGGTGGAAGAGGCCACGTGATGGTGTCACTGGTACTCTTACACATTTTGAACAGGCACAGAAGACCGTTCATCTTATATGTCTCATTTCTTCATACGAATTGGGGCTTTCCCTTCTATTTTTTCATTTGATATTCTGATTTCGAACGTCATGTTTTTTCTTTTGTTTAATGCGGATTTGGGTGTCGACTAGTAGTTTTTGTTTTTGTTTTTGTGTAGGACATGTGGATAATAAAAGGCAAGGTGAGGAAGGAAGACTAGCCGCGGACGACTGGAGAACAATACAGCATAGTTTATTTCGATCGCATGGGAAGGGGAGCAGCTATGGCAGAAGAACGTTACGTCTATATATAGTAGCAGAGTCTTTGGCACTTTAATTGAACTATCCTCCGCTCGCACTCAGTAGAAGTATTCGCCTTGATATGCTTCGAGAAGCCTAGGCGGCAGTGTATAAACGGTGTTTATATCTAACCCTAACCATGAATTATTCACCGATTTCCTAAATGGCCACGTGTCCCTACCACTGTATCTTCAGAATGCTTTTATTTACTAGGCCTGATCTAGCTCTAATAGCATGGTCACTTCTAAATCAGGCTCAATAAATACTCATTATTAAATAACACAAGCACTATTATACGCCTACATAAGCTCTAGCACTCTATGGACATGAACCTAGAGATTTGTGCCATATCGTTGCACGTCGCTCATGAGCGGATAAATGGGGGTGGAGGACGGTGTGATTCAGTTACATAGACTATAAAGCGTAGAGCAAGCCCTGTAAAGTGTGGTCCTCATCCTGCACTTCAATTCCGTACCCATACTGTGGTGGCAGGGAGCGGCGTTTTAACAAGTTATGTGCAAAGATACCCAATCCCGGCGCCTAGGGAGTTAGCGGGGGTGTCGTGAGTGAACTTATCTATGCACACCACCCCCGCCCCCTCACCCTCATCAAACTCCACTCATGCCCATCTCATCCATCACCACGGGCTTCGTCTTCGGGCTCTCCCAATCCTCTGCAACCCCTCCCAACTCTCCGCAACCCCCCCCCCCTCCTCCCTCCTCTTCCGAACTCCTCACCCAATCTCCAAACCACGTGTACTATAGAGACTTTACCGTGATTAAAGAAACTATGTTGTTGTTCTCGGCTCCTTCGTTATTCTCTAATTGTGTGCTGTCCTCGATTCATCTTCTAGAACACCACCACGTCAGTAACACCGGGGTAGGGCGCGGTCCGGCGCTTGGCCACAAGGATGGCAGCAGTGACCACCAACAATGTAGAAGCGAGAGTTGACCTCACCAAGCTATTGACCGCCTGGAGCTTGCTGATGTCGGCGAGTTAGCAACGGTGGTCGCATTGTTAGAGGTTGCGAGCGGTGAGGTACTTGGAGGTGAAGGTGCAGCCATGAATGAAAGACGGGAAGATGGATGGGAGATGGGAGATGGGATGTCACCAGTCTTGGCACAACCGGATTTGGCTTGGCACTGTTGGCACCTACAGCAAACCGATGGTTGGGATATTTTTTTCTTAAATTCATCCATTTCATGCCGGCATAGAGAGAGAGCGAAGATAATATTCATTCCCGCCGCGCCCCTAAACATCAAACAAACCTAACTAAACCACCAGATCTCAAAATATCATCACACCACCGAGCACCACCCCACTCCACGCCCCATCATCATACCCCACCGCTCCTTCTCTGTCAGTGCCATCTCGCCCATCACCACGGCTGTTACAGGGTACTGAATGGTGATATCATACTGCTGGTTCTGAGCCACATATATCTGTGTCCATGGAGGCAAGGTCAAGGCCAGTTACAGAGGAAAAGTGGGGGAATAATACACTGCTCACAACACCTAGGTGATTCTCCCGCCCCACCCATTCACCACCCGACCAGACCACGAGCAAAATCTCTGTTCTACCAGCATCAAAGTACCCGTGCGCTACTATATTGATCAGCACGGAATTTGTCCCCACCCCCACAGTCCCGGGCCTAGCGAGCTTCGGCATGACCTCCCTCATTACCTCCGCCCCCTCCGCGCCGATAAAAAAAAGAGCCCAGAGGTCTCTATACAATGCAGCAGCAGTCCCCTCCCCGAGCACGGTGAACGGGATTACATATGCCACCTCAAGTACCTCCGGGCCGCGGTAAACGCCATGAGGGAGGGCGGCGGTGCACGAATGGGCACACCTCACCAGCTCCCTGCGCTTTACCTCCCCCGGCGCTAGGATTCTTATCAACCCTAGCTCTGCACCCTACCCCTACTCCCGCGGCGAAAGATGCGCCGTAAAAGCCGTGGCGGCAGCCGTCAGCGGTGCGTGCATCTGGCCTGTGATGTCTGGTGCCTTTTCCGGTGCCAGGTACGCCAACGCGGCGGTGTAGGGCGCGCATGTTTTGGGGTGGGAGGATGGCGCTAGGGTTGTAGACGAACTCTGAGAACTGGGTGTTGCTTGGAGGGGATCATCGATCGAGGGGGGAGACGGGGAGTGAGGGATGGTGAAGAAGGGGGAGATTTGGGTGAGGATGTTTGGTGTTGCGGCCGTAGGCCGGCGATGTTTGGTGGAGGCGGAGGCGGAGGGAGAGGCAAGAAAAGGGGGGGGCATAGGGGTCGTATTAGTCGCGGGCGGAATGCTTTGGCGGCATTGTAGAGGAGTGGTAGAGATGGCTCTTCGTGTGTTTCACAACGGTGAGCCAAAAGGGGGCTACTACCCGTCATGAAACTCAGATCACGCTCTGGGAGTCTCTTTTGCTAGGAAGTCACCTTCTGCGGGCCCGCATATGCCCTTTCCCTGATATCTCTACACTCTGTATGTACCAGGCGTTCTGAATATCACAACCACGTCGTGGGAATAACATGGCATGTCCGCTCCTAAATGTAACCGAGAAATGAGGCAAGGACGATTGCCTAACGCTTTTCAACAAATGAAGTTAAACGCAATCGGGTCCGACAGATTGCATTACTAGTGATAAACTTTAACTTGTCTGACCAGACCTTTGGCATCTATTCTAGTGGTAAAGCCTTGGGAGTTTGAAATTCAGCATTTTTACATTTCGAACGCGCCAAGACTGAACAAAATGGAACAATGTAATACCCGAGCTGTGGCAGTGAGGCTGGAATGGAATAATAGTCCAAACATCGCGCTGCCCCTTACGGCATGCACTAGTATATATCGACCACGGGGTAAACGACTTCATGGGGGCGCGTGGTGCGGCCAATACGACCGGATCTACGGATTGACAATCCTATCTATACGCCGGAGGGATACATTGTGTAGTTACATACTCTGAACTATAGCTCTCTCGCGCGCTTACCCATTGCCTGTACACCTCCTGCCCTCCCCGCAGGCCCATTCCTGCAGGCCAAGCCCTGCAAGCCAAGCTTGTAGCAGTCATTTGGTGTGACAGGGGTTTAGTGAGTACGATGAGAGCAGAATATATGTCCCACACGTAGGGTACATGTAGTCATTGTATAAGGTGCAAGAGCGGCTACATGTAAGGACAGGTATATAGATACATATAGATACATGCCCGGCTGACATGGAATGGTTCAACTCCGCGGAGGAGGTTTTATAGGACAGGACCTCGATCGCTGCTTGAGTTCATCCACCGCAACGGGTGGGGAGAACAACGTCAAAACGAACCCGTTATCCAGGGGCGGATCCACACTCGGTGTCTGGAGTATTCTTTGTCGACATGTGCTTACTTCCGGCGTTCACCATTAATCTTATGAATCGAGAGATCAGAGCATTCCAGCCCGCCACACAGCCGGGTCGTGGTCGCTAGTCATGCCGCGGAACTAAATTTAGCCAATCCCACTCACACCATCTATGACCCACTCAGAGTCAGCCGGCATGTTCCTCGCAGATTCCCGATTCCCAGTTCTGGCCAGGCCCTTACAGAACACTCCCCTTCATGCAGCGCAGGGGGGACTGAAAGTTCCTGGTTGAGTCGAGCCCTGATGTCGGTCTTGGTGGGCCCACAGGGTATTGGTGGTGTGGCTAACCGCGTGTGGTTCGGCATATAGTGTAAGTGGGGCAAGAGTCCTACTGGCTGAGTCAGCCACTTGAACATGGTTTCATCCCCGTCACCCGGGCCGGTCAGGACATGCAGGGAATGGGTGGTTACGCACTTGTTCCTTCTCACCTCGATATATAGCTCATGGCGAGAAACACCCTCATAATCGATATATGGCACCGCCGATCTGCCCCTATCCCGCCCTCATTACCGCGAGTGGGTGTGTGTGGGTGGAGAGGGGGCTCGTGGCTACCTACACAGTGGCATCTCGTGCTTGTTAGATACATCCGTCAGCTGCCATGCTTTCTGAGCATTGTATGATGAAGTAAATATGCAGCTGGTTTGCCCTGCGAAGCCTTGACCTTGTTCTTAAGCAGCAGGTGATGTGTTCGAAGAAACAGTGAAAAGCGGCTTGGGACTGTGTGTACTTCGGGGATGCATGTTCTTCTGCTGGGAAGAACCGTTTATACCAAATACGGAGATTTTCCAACACTACCAGCGGCACCGCTGGGAAATGATTTTGTGGCTGTACATTTCACGAATCGGAGTGGTATGGATATAGAGACTAGGAGGATGGCAGTGAAAGGGTTGATGCTTTCTATGACCTTTTGTACACATATACGTGGTGGTAATATTTGTAAAGTATTCCAGCCGGGGCTCCCCCTGGCTATAGCAGCGTACCCCTTGTGAGCGACAAGATTGGACTACTAAAATATGCGTCTGACGCGAGGTGAATACAGCAAATCATCAACCATCACCAACCATCACAAACAAAAAACAAAGTCATCTCCTCTTCCCGACTCTATAGTCAGGACCAGCAATCAATTGAGGCCTCCATTCACAAAAGAAAGATGGAAAACAGCAGCATCACCTGAAACCTCAGGAACTCTGGAAACAAAAAAGAGAAGCTAGGAAGGCAGACCAACCCAATTGGCAGCAGGCCGCCCATCTCTTTTCCGGACACCAAACAATGGTCACCATAGGGTAAGCAATGATTCTTGCTCCCACGGAGAATCTAGCTCCCACCTAAGAAACAGATGATAGCCCCGTCATCCTCAACCATCCTGGTCCCCAAAAGTACCAGTACCGCCATATTTACGACAATGCGACGAGGGGTTCACTTACAGAAGGAAGAACTTCCGCACCCTCCCTTGTAGCCAGTTCCCACATGACTCCTACACTCTCCAGTGTCAACACTTACGAGTAACCTCAATCATCTGTTACTCCGCAAGCAGAACCACTAATTCTACAGTATGACGGCGAACAGGGCTACCAGGAAAGCATCCAACGTTTGCGCTGCAATCACCAGTATGCATCTCACAGACACCGTTCTCGAACCAGCAAAAGACATTCTAATACATCAGGCGCCACCTCAGTGACATCAGCATCTTCACCACGAAACCTAGCTGAACGTATCACTCCCGGAAGATCTCTATTTAACAGAACTAAACAACTAGAATCTAAGCACAGCAGGAGTGAGCAAAGAAACTTACAAGTAGCTCCTAGAACTGTCCCTCTAATCACTATCCAGTGAGACCTGGCCCGACTAGATTCATACTATACCGCAAACGAATTTTCTGCTATGGCACTCACTATTCCGCACTACACCGACCACATTTGTTCATTTCTATCACTGTCAGAAACCGAGGCTCTCACCTCCAGCCTTGGAGGAGCTCGGGATCAATGAATTCAGGTACTTGTGAAACAGACAAGACAAATATCCAAGGTTGTTTTATCAGAGCTGTTGACGCTTGGAACTTAAAAAAAAAACACATGCCAAATCGCAGTGCCAGTTGCATCATCAGGAGAGGACCTCGATCCAGACAGGACGTTGGGCGGCTTAATCTTAAGCCCTCAAGTTTCTCAGAGGACGCTGATTCTCATTGTGCGATGCTGAGGTGTGTTCCACACCACTCTGGGATTAGCAATCAAGGCCTCTCTCGAAGCCCAAATTCATTAATATCCCCTCCCCTCACGTGCAATCAAACTTACAGAATTGAAAGAGGGTCACCATATCCGGGACTGGAGGATGAAACAATTGTGCCACAATGCGAAAATCCACCTCTATATATCGACTATCACCCACAAGTGTCGAAGCAGTTAGACAACAAGCTAGGAAAATGGCAATACCACGATAGCTCGAGGAATTTATGCGCATGGCAGCAGAGGACAGAAGGGTCACAGCTGAAGTCCTGAGAGTAACCACACCACTCAACACCGCACTACCCATAGCCATACAAGCACGAGAGCTATAAGAAGAATCGGCGAGCCCCCGGGCGAGCTTTTCAGCAAGAGTTGAAATCCTGCGCACATTCGAACCCGGTACTATGCTAGACGCCGAAGCAGCACAGCATTTTACAGAAATCGTGGAAGCATGGACGTGTCCCATAATCACATAATTCCTGTCAGAAAACAAAGAGAAGGACTAGTATTGAGGACCCCCGAAGGAAGAAAGACAAATTATGATGTTGTCAGCTGAAGCTTAGACTACTACCATCAAGAGAGATCTCCTGCCTACACGTGGTTTACCAGTCATTGGCAGTTACAACAAAACCTTCAGAATACGTAAAAAGAAACTACGACCCGTCTCCAGAGCTTTCATAAAGGACGAAGATAAACAACTAGAATACATACACAGCAGGGTAGCAGAAGCTCCAAGACTGCCAAGGCGACGTGGCAAAGTACCAGGAAAGGCAGCCTTATCCAGGCACAAAGCCCACAAACCAGTGGAACATCGCCAGAACAGGTGATGGCGCTACCCGGATCGCTATAAACCAGCGAGGAACAGCAACTATACTCCTCAAAGCGAAGGGCAGCTCGGAGCGACTCATACAACCCCCGCAATGACAGAGAATACAAGGTGCCAAGCCTGCAGCAATCCGCGCCCTAGAACAACTCCAAAACCAGGAACTAGAAGGAAACGCAAAGAGTCTAGTAGTCGCTACAAGCGCTCGAGGAAGCGTAAAATCATTCTTAGTTGCGGTGTTGGTGAACATTGGGACGCAGAATGAAAATTACGAAGGAGAAACTGCCTGCAAAGACCACGCGCGCCTATTACGCAATGGGCGGCGTGCGTAGGACGTATATCTGATATCATTATGGAAATTTGTATAGCTGGTAGGGAATGACGCTGTTGCAAGCTTATATACTGAACTCGGAACAAACTGTGGCGAGTCTATCTCTTGTTTGTATAATTAGTATCATAGGCGAAAATAAGCGGCACGCTTGCAAAATAGTTGGCTGGCGATTAGGCCAACTACTTGTTAACCCGTGTATAGTGATACCTATACCCGCTCGGTTATAGGATAAATAATCTAGTTGAGCAGCAATAAAATAGATCTTGAGCCACATGTGTATCGTGCATGATGATCGGGATAACAGTTAGCGAGCACTCAATCCAGAATTCGACTTGAAGTCACTACAATTTTACAAGTTTTTTCGTAAATGCCAGAAAAGTGTCTTTGCGGAATTAAGAAATAAAGACTTCAATCAAATATGACGCAGGATTTCTCCGCCACTCATGGAACGTAATCTACATATAGAAGGTATATAGATTAAGTTTCATGATTTTATTTGAAGATTAGAAAACTTATTTATAAATTAACAAATAATGAAAATTGACAAATTGCTTCATTCTGACCTAAAAACGATAAGAATTTACTTGATACAGTACGAAAAAACGGGGTAAATTTGGTACAGTAGTGCTACAGTTCCACTACTTTATTGGGGGAAATACAAAAATATCACGAATGCAGATTTAATTCAGTATTCCGTGAAATAAATATTTGCAAAGATGAGGTATTGAGTGCGCAGTGCTGTGTCAATTACAATACGCACTTGTGAAAATTCGGGAGCCATTCTGTAACATTACAGTGTCGCTAGAAATACCGATTATTCAAAGTATAGTGATGGTGTGGTAGGGGTGTGGTATTACGTAAAGTAAATATGCTCTAGAATACCATTCTGATACTGCACTAGTGTGCAATTCTGTATAATACGTATTTGACAGGGTACAGCATCCCTTGTCTTACCAAGAGAGTATTGTATACAGTAAATATGCTCTAGAATACTATTCTGATACTGCACTAGTGCTCGACTCCGTAGATTACATATTTGACAGGGTACAGCATCCCTGTCGTACCAAGACAGTATTACATGTAGTATAAATTATTACAGGTACCGTATCACTAGTAGAGCCCTACGGCACTAATGCGGTATCTTGATCAAATAGTGATACTGCTTTACTATCGCTCTGGTGCAGCATTTGACAACAAGAAATTGAGTAAATATTTTGCTACTGTACTGCTACCATAGCACTATACTACAGGTACTGTATCGCTACCGTTTTCTTTCTGCAGCACTACCTTATTAAATGAGTACCATAGCACGCTATATTTTTTTTTTTTTTCACAGCATAAATCATTTTTGTCACTGCATATCACGGCATAAATCATTTTTGGCACAGAATAAATTGATTAAATACTAAAATAACCTTTATTTTTAATTTGCTAGCTAAGCGATATTTTTTTCTCGCTGTACACGAAAATATGATAAAACTCACATTAGCGACATCGTTCTCTAAATACCACTAACCTTATATGACCTATACATGTATGTAATATTTGCACAGGTTCTATACATTTCCTTGGACGGTGGAGATTCTACCTAAAGAAGCAAACTGCGGAAAATTCGCGTATCCAAAACGCGTTAGAAAAACATTCAGGAGGGGTACATACAGAAATTTGAGATTATGAGTAGAAATGAAAATGGCGAAAAGAAACTACTGGCAGTTATGCTGTTTTAGCGAGAATACACGAAGAACTTGCCTTATATGACATGTATATCCTGTACGCGTGCCGGGTTTACTCTGGGAAACAGAAAATTCGGCGGAGAGTATGTATGTAATCGGTGTTTTTTCCATGTGAATACATGCGTTAGTCATTTGCGAGTCCAAACAAACACAAAACTGTAAGTACGATTAAACATTAAACAATGAGTATGATCTTCAAATGGACAAGTATTGATGGAAGTGGTGATGGAAGGGGTGATGGAATTGGTGATGAGGTGTGTTTATTTAGCAAGAAGGGTGCAGAATGTGGGCGTGGATCGCCCCTCTCTTATAGGTGTTAGTGCGGTGGTTTAGGGTTACTATGCTAAGCGTTTCTAGCCTCCTTACCTTTTTGACATTCACTTCTCCCCCTTCTCCGCTCTTCATCACATTCTCGTTTCAACTTTGTTCCCCTCTCCTCTTCCTACATCTATTCGGCCATTCAGGTCACTCCGCACGGCAATACCTGTTCACCGTGCACGTCCCGTACACCGACCCCCAGCAGGGGGTATTCGTTCCATCACGAGAACCGCCCACCGTACTACGTTGCAAAACATCAGTCTTTATTCACCTCTCTCCTCACGAACCAATGATTTATCCACACCTATCTTTATCGATTATTCTCAAGAAACTCTTGGGCGGTCGCAAGATAATAAAATAATGTCACAGAATTCACAGGTACTGCAGTCCTCACAGCAACAGTCCTCGCAGCAACAGTCCCAATTTGTGGATGCCTGGGAGCAAAGTGCTCTTGTCAGACGTTGAACGACGGCGCCAGTAACCCATTTCAACACACACCAGGCTTCCAGAGTATTCTAATCATGAAAGCACATTTGAATTATTAACCTATCGGCCTGAAACACCAAAAACACATCGTTGAATTCATAGACTGTATGTAGAAGCCTTCGCCAGTATAAGTTCCAGTAGTCTGACGCCGGTCATGCAGCGGGCTGTTCATTGAATTGAAGAAAGCCGCCGAGAAATGTGCCGCACAGGTAGTCATGCAAGAAATGGTGAAGGAAAATCTCCAGAATGGATTGAAAAGACCAGCATCCAACTCTAAAACTGAGAAAGAAAACTCAATACATTACCGCCATCTGTGTTGGTAATAGATAAGATTTTGCTTGAACTTAAGCGCAAAAGGGATGAGGGAGATGAAAAAGTCAAAACAAAAAGATCCAGTACAGGTTCTAGTGTCTAACCTACCAACAGGGCTCAATAGTTTCAGCCTAAGTATCTGCATTGGCGGTATTATTATTTTTTTCACTCGAGTATTCTCATTCTTCTTATCAATCTTGTAGAACAACCGGATGGTAAATGAGAACTTGATATACAATGTTGTTCAGATAGAAGAATAGAATTACTTTTTCAATCGCACTGTGAACACCTACACGGCATAAGATAAAATACATCTTCTGCTCGTCTGTAACTGTAAAAAACAATTATAATCCTGATGATATCAATAATATAAAAAGATTTGCATTAAACATTGTTGATTCTATGAAAATGGAAGCTGTGGTTGATGTATATTTTGCGCGGGAGGCTATTCAGATTATAATTAGGAAATTGAAGATTTTGCTAACGGAAATAAAAATATTTTATCAACCAAATTCCTCTAGTAATGGCACGTTTAAGTTTGTACTCCTGGTGGTCTTTGAGCTTGTTATATATGCCAATCTCCATCTGTTCTATCAACGGAGGTTTGTTTTCTACTATATTCAATATATCATCAATTGCCTCCTGATTCCGGGAAACAAAGTCACCGATAGCAGCATCTTCACCATTAGTGCACCCACGTACAGATCAATTTCGAATGATACCGTCATCAGCATCATCTTCATATCCACTTTCATTCGCAACAAGATTTTCTCCAAATGGACTTCTCTTGAGAACCCGCTGGTATGCATTTGATTTGGCAACAGCTGGAGTAATTGGTTTCCTGGTCCTGGCTCCTTTGTGCTTGCCTTCCCCATTTTTGACTTGCTCTTTTTCCCTCCATTTCTTGAATTCGGCGAAGAGAAGTATGTCATTTGGTGCAAGACCGTGGCTGACATTACCCATTCCCGATCAGTAAAGAGTTAGTTTGGATAAATCTGATGAGAGTAGTTGGAAATAGCTTTATGCTATATATGGTATTGTGAGTTTGAATAAAATATTTTGATGGATGGTTCTATTGTGTTTAAGTGACGGAGGAGAATACATACAGGCGGCAGTATGGGTGGAATATATTAGCCACGTTGCTGGATTTGTAGGTCATCTTTGTATACGTGTATGCAGAATCGAACGACCAATTTCCCATTGTGTCCTAGTACTCTGTCCCGGAAGTTCTTGTACTCATAGCAATAGAAAGGATCATTATTATCATATTCATCTCATGTCATACGATATACCACAACGGTGGACCCCGGGTGAAGAATGTTTTTGCTACTATCATTTACTTGATGAGATACCTCAGCGTCTTGTGAGAAGCGTTCATGGATCAGTTGATAGAGTCGTTAGGTACCCAAGAGTTGTATTAGTCAGGAGGTTTCTGTTGTCTCATATGGGATTCTGCTCAGTTACGCAGTGTGAGTCATTTGGGATTAGTCATCGTAGAATTTCCTTGGGTACATTAAAGGGTTCTTCCTCGCTTCGTTTCTGTTTCTCTTCTTCTCTTTCTTTTCCTTAAGCAACGTCTTCTTCTATATTTGTACTCATCAAGAACGCTTAGTCTAACATAGCATATCATGCTACGCTGAGCCGCTTCTATATCTCCGCTGATTACGAATACATACGCTGATTACTTATCTTCTCACGAATATCTTCCCACTTCGCTCGAACTAACTCGGCAGCTACTACTGCTACCTCTCGTACCCTGCGGAATACATACACTATCGCCGCCACTTGAGAGAAGCGTATGGTTCCAGCACCGTTGTCAGCAGGGAGTGAGAAATCAGGAGGGAAAGCCTAATCCAAACATTCTCGATTGAATACATTTCAGGATAGCGTGTTGCTAACTATTTGATAGTCTCCTAGCCTACAGGCATTGTATCACGATGAGATTATTCAATCTCAACCTGATAAACAGCAAGCACTTAACCTACTGCTCAACTCTCTAGTATTCATTGGCAGATGTATCGGTGATCATGAGCTATCTATAGAGCTTCACCAGTATTCAACGATAATGTTTGATTTCAGTTAAAATACATTGGACTAATAGGGAGACTGCCACGACGCCAAGGACGTAGTGTGAGCACTATAGTTAATTGAGAACATGCCCCCACTATGTTAATCGCTCCAAAGCCGAGGAAGAATGATGATCTTTGGGATAAGATATCATAACTCCAATTCTTAATCGATAGTTACTCTCCATAGGATAACATACAACCACATTCCAAAGACTCAGTGGGCCCGAATCGAAAACCTACACAAGGAGAGTGAGTTCTTATGAACAATGAGTCAAGAGCACGCTTTTACTCAGTTGGCCGCGTCAAACTTCCTAAATAGTGGGATATACAACTGTGGATCGTCAATTACAATTGATCACCGATGTAGAAATGGTCTGGAAGAGGGCATACAGGAAACAGGCATGTCCAACGAAGCTTCAGAATACGAGGCAACACAGTGTTATATGTCTCCAGTTGGTGTATATGAAGGGGATGAGAACTCAGATGATCCAAGCAGTGAACCAAGCTCCCCGGATTGTAGGAATGTCCCTGGTACACCACATGTCCTCTCAGATCACGGGATGCCAGATGAAAGGCTTCCAAATCTGGACAAGGTGTTGGAGTATGTATATACATGGCGAAGTGACACAGATGACTCCGAGAATCTACCTGATTTTCGTCAATGCATTAATGAAGGAGAATTAGAAGACAGTGAAGATGAAGATCTACAAATTTTCACAGACATCGCATATAGTTCAATTCCGAATATCACTATCCAAGAACCCGTCTTGAAACATATAATGTTCATGAAAGTCCGCATGGACGGCAATGTAGCTATGCACATTCACAAACGGCATATCAAAGCCGTGAAGAGCTTCGTATTAATCTCTGATGAAGCCACTGCCAGAACAGAACTTGGACTGCTTACAGAGATCCACCAGGTCGGGTATGATGTTTGTCGAAACAACAGCGTGTGTTCTGCGGAATATCCCAAAGCAATGATCTGTCTAATCTACAAGGCGAGCAGGCTCGATGTCCAAGGGAATTCGTATAAGACCTTCCATTATATTCCACTAATACACCCTCTACTGCTGATGTATAGTGACTCTAAATATGTCCGAACAACCATGGCTTACAAGTCTTCATTTCCAACAGCAAATGAAAATGTCCCAGGGTACACAAGAGACTACTGAGGCAGTCTTCTTTTCTCTACACAGAGATTGACAAGAGATATATGGACTAATCACAGAGACGTAGGCTTTATATTCAATACTGATGGACCATCTTTGTTCAAAGTAAGGCTATGCCGCCCTCCGGAGATCAATTTCTAAAAACTATGATGCTAGATAGGTTAATATTATGTATGGCTTTTATTACTAGTTAACCTCAAAATTCTACCAGCAGAGTTGTTTCTGAAGAAGAACCTGATTCTGTGCGGTATCATACAGGTACTTGTAACCCCAAAGATATTAGCTCGTTTCTTACGCCATTGGTAGATGAGTCTGTGTCTCTGCAATCAGGTGTGAAAGCCTGGGATGGGTAGTGTAAGTGTTACGGGATTTCGAGTGAGAGGTTGTGATGGAAGGACGGGTAACCAGAGACAAGCATAGAAAGGTATTGAGATGGTGTGGGGGCGCCTGTGTGCGACCACACCTGTACTATACTATTGGGCGGCGTACTCCGAAGAGTACGGCTGACGGCTGCAAGCTGTTCTCCCTTGAGAACATGACCAACGCAATAGTATGGCACAGCTTGATAGTCGGCATTTGTGAGTCAAAGGGATTACGCGAGATAGAATGGACTAGATAGAATACGGGCCCGGATAGAGGTGCCAATCATGTATAAATAGAGGAGCGGATTTCCGTGAGCTGAGGGGAGGGCTTTCTCATCATCAGTATCAGCGAGCAGAATCCGATCTACAATATTACTTGTTTAAAAGCTACAGAACTATTGTTTAGCTCTGCCATATATTTGATATCCCTTTAGAGTAAGGAAGCTGTCCAGCTACAGACTCATATTGCACTGATATCTGGCGACACAATGGCTATGGCCAAGCTAATTAAGTGAACAGGACCAAACAGCTGACGCTGCTGCAGGTTCTGTGCCATCTACGGAATCGGTCAAGGCCATGTATACTGCCCACTATCGCCCCCTTGGGACCGTTCCTCTGTTACAGAGAAGGAAATATCGTAGGTAGATCCATCACCTCAAGAGGCACAGCGGGGCCCCAAATCCAATAAGCAGAAGCGCAAGCATAACAAACCGAAAAAGGGCGACCACTACCGAGAACGATCTTCGGATACATGCAAAGTGCCGGTATGGACGGAAGAATAGATAAGGCAGACTCATGAGGTGCTAGTGGACGAGAATATTGCTTGAGATAAGCTCTTGGGCACTAACGGAGAGCCAATCTTTTGTTGCCTGAAATCCATCGTGTATTCTTTGTGTTTCCCGCCTGATATCATGCATTTGTTTGACGAAAACACAACCCGGCTTTATCTTGCCCACTGGATGGCCATATACTAGGACAAGGAAACCACTGCTTTGTTGAAAAGACAGGGAATAGAGGAAGATCAAGACTTCAATAATTTGCAAGCATTTTCTGAGATAAATATTGACTCTCAGGAGCACAATGAACCAGTGGAACATGGTTCCCAGGCTGATTCCCAATACACCCCGCAGTCAATACAGTGAAACCAGAGTGAAGTCCAGTCCCAATCTGTTATAGCTTCATGGGATGTAATGGAACAAGCTATGGTGGAGTGAAGAGAAGTGTAGTCGCACTCGTCGAGGGATGAGTCATGGGTATTCTATTGGTTTCTATTCGGTTCCGTTGTATTCTATCTGTTTTCTTACGCGATTGTATTTGTCATATTTGGACAGGGGTTATTTGGTTATACAAAGAGCCCTGTATTTGCTCTCTGTCTAGTTTCTCTTCCTTTCCTTCTCTCTTCACGCAATCTCCTGTATTTAAAGAATACAAAGACTTTATTCCTCTATAGTTCATAGTTCAGGATCTTTTGGTCTAGATGACCAAAAGGGTTTCAAGATACTTCCTTTGCTTAGAGTCTACCCATAGGCCTCATTCCTCGGTTGTGTTCCATGGAGCTCCTCTGTTTTGCCTACAGCACCTACATAACACAATCGCAGGCAGGATCCTTAAGACGGAGGATGTTTCAAGACACAATCGGTGGTGAAGGTGCAGACTTTAGAATATCTATCCCGACAGCGTTTGATAAAGCCTTTAGGGAAATTAAGTATCATACAAGTCATAAAGCGACAGAGCTGATGAACTTCATGCACCTAGTGTCCCCAATTGTCATGAATCAGCGACTTCCAGCTGAATACTATGAGCACTGGCACCAATTTATTTTCGCAACAGAAAGGTCTCGTTGATACTATCTAATGACCGCCAATATCAATGAGATGGAGGAGGATACGATACACGCCGTGACAGGTTATGAGCGGCTCTGTTACAAGTCCAAGACGGCAAGGATATCAAACTTCAGAACTCACGTGTATGGTATTCTGCACCTATCCACCGCAATCAAGTGTGTAGCCCGAACCCAATCTACCATCAGTATCCCATGGAGCGGACGGTTTGCACAATCAAGGCAACGTGTTATATTCATTCAGCCTCAAACTGCAACCTATCGTTGCAGCTACCGGATTGCGAAAGATAGAAATACTTACAGTTCATTGAAATTGTAGGTAATCCATTCTCGAAATGCATATAATCAGTAATCAGTGTAAAGCTCCTAGAAGGTCCCAAGGAGACCAAAAACAAACAACCATCTGGGATTTCGAAGAAGGATAAAGTGGCTTACCATGTGCAGTACCCCGACCGCTTTTTGCATGTACCAAAAGAGAAAGGAAGACTCACTCAGAACCAAAAGGCAAGTCTTCGTCAGTTTATTGCTGACAAGCTGGGCGTCCCATGTCGTGCCATAGACAGCAGGGTTCTGCTATCAGATATTGTGGTACTTGGGTGCAGGGCCGTTGCAGGGAGAATTGTGGGCATTGACTGGGAATACAAAGTCGTGGGCTCCAAAATATCCAACTCCAAGCATGGGGAAGCAAGCAACAGCCTGAAGCGTAATGACTCCTGGGTTCCCTACATACTATCACATGAGAATAATAATGATACATCATACTTTAGAAGGGTCATGCATCACCTGCAGCATACCGTGACAGAGATACCCAACTCCGCTGAATGTTCCAGAGAGAGAACTGGTGAGCCTCAAGTTGTTCTTCCAGAATCCGAGTCCTACTTGCTTCCATATATTGAGTGTCTTGATGTAGGCAGAGTAAAGAACCTGAAGCTGGTCTACCGGATACTGTCTCCTGGTATCAAGAAAGAGTACGTGGATCTGAGAGATGTGTAAAAGCTTGTGGGCGTGATTCAGTCTAATGGAAAGAAGTTTTTGGTGTCCAGAAGCTTTTGCTTCTGGCCAAAGAAGGGATTCTGTTTCCTGGACAGGAGTAGTGGATAATTAACATGTTATGCTGGACTAGTACTGGTGGGCAGACCTCATGAGTAAATGTAGCCTCAAGGCCGTCATCTATTTTGGCAACCGCATCAAGATTTCTAAAATTACCAATAAAGATATTTGTAGATTCTTAATAGATTGTCGTAACTAATTGTTAAGTGTAGGAATCAATTCACCGTTGTTAAAAGCCTCGAAATCCAGTCGCCATAGTAAACAGACAGTACGGGTGATTGGGAGAAGGAAAGGTGTTGGGAATGTACTTTGTAAAATAGGAGATAAAATAGCAGGTGAAAGGCGTAAGGAAAAACGTACACAAAAGATTATGAAATCTGTATTGAAAGACATAAGAAAAGTGCTGGTGAAAGGAGAACTGATAATGGTAGTGGAAGGAGTACCGAAACTAGTTGTGAAAGCCATGGTGTAAGCTGTAGTGAAAGCCGTAGTTTAAGTTGTAGTGAAACGGGTACTGAAAGTCATAATAAATGCCTTAAAAAATCCATTGTGTAAGTTATAGGAAGGGCGACGTGTAAGTCATAGCAATGACGTAGTGAATGCCATAGAAATGAAGTAGTGTAATCCATAGGAAAGCCGTAGTCAAAGCCGTAGTGAAAGAAGTGGTGAATCACGTGGTGAGAGACATAGTGAAAGGGCTAGTGAAAGGCATAGTTATAGTTGTACTGAAAGAGATAATGAAAGCGGTAGTGAAAGTTGTAGCAAAAGTGGTAGTGAAAATGGTATTGAACAGTATAACAAAAGCGGTAGTCAAGACGGTAGCGAAAGGAGTAGTCAAAGCTGTAGTTAAATCCGTAGTGAAATGAGTAATAGAAACCGTAGTCCAAGGGACATTGGAAATTGTAGTGAGAGCCGTAGTTCATTCAATGTACATTTTACCGAGAAATATAAACAGCAAAGTTATATAGTAGGTTGTGAGAAAATGTTACTGGTATTCCAGGTTTTGACACAAAATCATCAGCAAAATTGTAATCATACTTGTATCGAACTCGTAAGCAATTCGTTTCTCATATTCGATTCAAAACAGTGCTGGATAAATTGCCAATAAAATTGTCATAAATAAAAGGCGTAAATCTGTTACTATCAGAAAAGACAGGAAATGCAACCAGAAAAGTCATAAATAAAATATTGAATAATTTCGTTAGTAATATCCTTAATGTAAACTTATTTTAAAAGGGCAGACAATAAGTCGTTTACATAGTCGTTAATATAAGTGCAAGTCAACTCGTTGTATAGTTTTAGATTGTCCAAAAACTGTTGGATATATTGTATCTTAAATCGTTGATAGTGTCATTGGCATGAACAATATGTGGTGGAAATGATTTGACAAGTGGTTAGTGAATTTTTTTGAAAAGATGTTGCCTAGATCCGACTTGGTACTCAAGTGGTCGAGTATAGTGTTATTAAAGTTGTTATTTGGATCTTGATAGAACAGATAAGCATTGAGTATGTAGTTAGTCAATGTATCCATAAAATTGTCATCAAAAGTAAATTTGATAGGTAAGTTGAGTGATATCATGAGATATCTTATTCACAAACTCCTTGTAACGGGGGTGCTATGATGGGGCACGACCGTGACTTCCGTTCGGATGAGATCCATAGAAAGTAAGGGTACCGAGTTATGGTGGGGCTCGTTCCGAAGCAATAGAATTTTGTATGATAGAACGTTCTTAAGTCAGGAACTTAATAACCTTAAGGGGTCTCTTCGCTAGTAAAGATCCGCTGATGATGAGAGGCCAACCTGGGGCTTCCCGGGTTCTTTTTCTGACGGCTATCTGCCTGTCAATAGTCGGGGGCACAGCGACTATTTCCTATGAGGGAGAGTGAGGGGTTGCAACCACACCTCGGAGGAACTTCCTTCCGAGTCAAATCACGCAATTGTTAAGTGGCGGAGTCGGGACCCTAAGAACTAGCGGGTAGCCGATCCGTTTAATGGTCACGGTTTCTAATAATTATATAGAAGCGATTTGGGTATTTTCAAAGCGAAGTGTTTGCTTTGGTAGCTTGGATTGCATCCTCACTCCCAAAGATGCACCGGGGCAAAATCAGGGCGTTCCGTCGGTTTGAAGCTCCGGGGGTTATTTTTGGGGTCCAAAACGTGTTTTTTGAATTGACACTCCCATCACCTCCGGACCGCCGACAGGATCCTTTCTGACGTGCTAAAGCCTATTTTCCGAGCATCCGTTGCGGAGATATCGCACCTCAAAGTTCAGTTGCCGAGGTAGGACGACTTATGTTTAGGGTCGCCCGACCTCCTCCGGCATTACTGTCTTTTTGCTCCAACTGTATCCAGTCCCTGGTTGTGACTTGTAGGAACTCTTACTCACTAAGATCTCTACTTTCCATACCATGAAAGATAGAGGCTGTCCTGCTCTCGTCTTCACCCGTCGATGAAGAACAAGTCGCAGTTACCTTAGGGTCGGTAGCTTAACTGGTGGAACAAGTATCTTTGTAACGGTCCTGATAGTGGCTCCGTTACACTCCTGGGTTAAACTGTCAGTGATTGCGTTATCAAATATCTTGACAGTTCAATGGGTAAAGTGATTGCACGGTATTGTGTTGAACAAAGTAACGGTCAAGTCATTATCCAGGCTTCACCGGATCACAACACATGCGGTAATATTGTTTGTAATTGTGTCATGAAATACGCCGCTAATCTCTGTTCATTTGGAATATATTATCAAACAATTTGTATACAAAGAGGTTGTCAGCTAATGCATCAACTATTCTATTAAATACAATTGTTTGTATGCGCAAAGTGTTGAAAATGAATTATTCGACGCATTATTTGTCGTAGTAGAGTGGCAGATCACTGCATCAAACGCCGAGTGATTCACGAAGAATCACTCGATCCTGTACCCGCACCAGGTTAAATTTTCTTTTCCTTTACTTCAACTTTCTTTTCATTTACATGCTTAACCCTATTCAGTTGAGGCCCAAGAGGAATATAATATACTACCTGGTAGGGGATGGTCATATCCTCAGTTCCTCCGTATATCACTACGTCACGAGTTCTCAAGTCATAGTATCACTCGCCATGTACTTCATGGTTTATGACTCGACCACTCATACCACGCCCCAGCTGAGAAAGTTAGGGATGGCAGAATAAGACTATGGCCTATGAACTCCCCTTTAGCTCATCACGCGAGCGATGCATATATGAAACATCACTAGATCTATCCTTCGCCACATGTGTCCTCCCGTGGTGCCTTTTGCTATTTCATTTTAATTCATCAACTCCGGTGGTACTTCCATCATTTAAAGACTGGAAATGTATCCCTGTGCAGCTCGCAGCACGCTCTCTTGATTAATGAATGGCACGGGCGAAGCTGTTTACTCTCCTTCCCCGTCAACAACTCCGCGCTGATAATACTCACCGTAGCTCGCAGAACTTGGATCGGCTTGGTGTGAGATGGACGGTGAGGTGGGTGCCGTTTGTTTTCTATTTCCCCTGTAGCAATGTTTAAGTGTTTTTTCCTGCTTCCAAACAATTACCACAACGTTCTACATCTATTGGAATATGCTATATCCCTTGATTGACGCGCCCTAATTATCAGATCTAGGAATGGAATCATTCGAGTGAAGATCATCTGATCAGTGGATATAACCTATGTACATGGTTATTTCTGCTCTGTTTCTTATGAATCCACTGGGCCTAGGATTGATAACAAGTGCCAGGTATTGTTACTATGAGAGGAGGTGGGAGAAGGAAAGGGTTGTAACAAAACTGGGGAAAGCCTGAGCGGAACAGAAAACGTCTGGTACTAAACAAAACCTCATAACTAGAAGATATCGCGTTTATATACTTTATAGTCATTCTAATTTTATAGATATACCCCTTCCACTCCTCTAACTATCACACGCTCCACGCAACTTCTCATCCCCACCGGCGATACACCGATGAATACCTTTTTTTTGATCTTTGCGATCCCTCCACCCCGGAGACACCCCACCGGGCTCTAC
>VOVZ01000043.1:69332-88754 GCA_008079325.1 Morchella conica | reverse complement strand
TGGTAGTGGTCATTCCACTACCCGCAGCACAGCAGGCACCATAGGGTGATACATTCCCACCATGGTGCTGTTAGTGGTCATTCCACTACCCGCAGCACAGCAGGCACCCTAAGGTGATACGCTCCCACCATGGTAATAGTAGTGGTCATTCCACTACCCGCAGCACAGCAGGCACCATAGGGGGATATATTCCTACCACGGTAATAGTAGTGGTGATTCCACTAACCCTAGGATAGCGGGTACTATCAGGGGAAATGTTCCCACTAGGGTAATTATAGTTGCCCCTCCACTAACTCCAGAACGCCTCATTACTCTGGAAAGGTGTGTTCGCATTCCGGGATACAAGGAAGGCCTGTATAACTGTCAGAAGCATTCAATTTCATCAAATATAGGTGGACATACAGAACTCACGCGGAATCATGTATTAACCTTCTCCACATTCATCCGATGTTCAGCCATCATTCCTATTTCTTTTGTACCTCTCGAGGAACACCCCCGTATGCATTTCTGCTTTACATCCTAAATGGGTAGAAAACCGTCAGACGCGTTCGAAGCGATCAAGAAAGGTGAAAAACATTAACATAGAAATTCAGTTGAAAAACACACCCACAGAGCCGGGTTCTTATCTCCCCTCCCCCGCCAGGGTACTACGGTCCTTCAAATCCCCACCGGGTTCGCATTCTGGGACCCATGGATGTCTATGTTGCTAGTGATACAGATCTGTTAGTACAAACACTTTCACCTACAATCCTTTGCAAGAGAACTCACTAATCGGCCGCCCCACCTTCACTCACAATTCTCTGTCAATTATCCCATTATTGGCTAGTTCGCATCCCGGGATAGATGGAAGAGGTCTACGTATAGCAGAAGCTCTACAGTTTATTTAGCAACCAATCATTCCCATCAAAGCAGAATCGTGATAGAAACATACAAAGTAGCCCAAAGTGTTTTGTCGTTTTCCGGTAGCAGTTTGTGACAATGTCATTTAACCTGACATACGATGAATACTGCTGAGCCACCAGATGCTTGGTTTTTGATAATTCCAGTGGCCAGATTAGTGTTGGACGTGATAATTTGCCATCAGACCTATGACATATTTATTTTTCAGTCTGTGATGGAGTCGGGTCTTCCTCCTTTGGTATTTGATAGATCAAGTTAAGAGGCAGCGGATCCGAAGTAATGGGCATGGCTGTTTTGACTGGGTGGGATGAATGTGATGAGGTGTCGATTCCACGGGGAGGGTTAGTGGGGATATAATTCCGTACTGGGAGATAAGGACAGATTTCAGAGATGGGAAAGGAACAGGTGGCATTCATCACATAACGGCATCTACCTCTTTAGTAAGGGTTTGGGGCTCAGGGTGTTCCTCCTGCTTACCTCACCGTGCCATTTGTGCTTAGAGTTAAATGCATAGGATTTGCTTATGAAGGGACGTTCTTTCACACTACATATGACAGAACTAAAACATCCTTCTTACTCGAAATTTGAGATGTTTGTACATGATAGCCCCTGAGTTTGTTATAAAGGTTCCTACAAGTTCCGCAAACGTGGAATCAATTGGACGCTACCAGAGACGTGGATGGCGGCTCAGGTAAGTGGGCATCCTTGCATGTTTGTGAGAAGGACACACGACCAGACAGATTACAGAACGCCTTATCCTCATATCTTAACACACCCAGCTTTGAATAATATTGGTTCGGGTGATCACCTGTGACGTGGATGTCCACGGCGGTCCAGATACTCAAGCCATGGCCATAGCCATCATCCTATTGTATTTTATTCCTCTCAATAGCATGTGCAAATATATACTAACGCGAGGTCGTTGTGGGTACTTCATAGGGAATATATCGATAGTGGCGGGCACTGAAAAACGAAGGATCACCTTGTACGAATGATATGTTATGAATCACCCGCTCCTTGAGTATCCGACCAAGAGCGGGTGGTAGGATATCAATACTGGTGTCACTCGGTGGTAATACCCATGTTCGGATGTCACTGGGTCTAGTATAAGCTTGGGAAATATGCTCATGCATGTTCACCGTAGCTATTAGCTGACCACGCGCACTCACCAAGGAGGCGATAAGGGCATGATAACTCGCTAGAAATGGTTTTCGCTTGAACAAATAGGAACATTCGATGTGTGTCGGCACCCTCAGCTTAATAGTGGCCATAGTTGGGGGAAAACTACTGGAAGCCGCAGTTCAGCCGAGTCCGGAGGTGACGAGACGACACGGGAAGGACGAGAGCAACTACCAGCTGTCTCATCTTACAAAGGTAGCAATGTTCCGGATATTGAGAGACAGATACGCATAGAACAGATCGTTTAAGCCTTATCGTTCTTACTACACCATGAATGGTTTTACATCCGGAGCGGTACCCCGTGGCATCTGGCTAGGGGCTCGGTGATAAACAACGAGACTTCTATCAAGATATATATTATACTCCTTTCCAGAAATCCCCGTTCAAGTTCGACAGACCTCATAATAAACTTGCAGGCTACTGCTACATATCGATTAAGCCGTTGCTGCTTTCTTACAAGTTCGATCTGTCATGTCGTTTTCACTTTTATTTCTTTCGACTTTACACCCTCCCATATACCTCCTTAATTTGCGAATATCGAGAAAGGCCATTTTCTGTCTATGGAGGCATTGGTTCCTAATCTGTCGCCCCATTCTCAAGGGTGATGAGGATGGATCAGGGCTATGGTACTCTATGGGCGAGACTGGGCTTCATAATTCGCAAGGACGCGAATCCAGTACGTAAATACCTCCCGGCAACACATTCCAAACTCAGGGATTTGGCTCTCGCACCACCGGACTTGCAAAGGTTGTGGATAGCGTGCCTCTCCCGCCACTGTGTCCTCGACAGGCCCTCCTGGCCGACAATCGTTCCCATAAATCGCTTGGCTACTCTGTCCTTAACTTTCCTCACTTTCCTCACCATCTCTTAATCCCATCACGACATCCGTTCTTCCCAATAACCACTGCGGCATCAAAGTTCAATACTGCACCATCAAGCCCGTACCGTACCATCACAATGTTCTCCTTCCTGGTTGCAGGGGATCTCGGGGTCATCCTGCATCTTACCCGCCGCCTCCTCCGCGGCCGCATGTCTCTCGCCTCCTATCTTCGTCATACTATCCGGCCTTTCCTCAATGTGCTGCGATCTACCGTCTCGGTCCTCTGCAGTGTCTTCACCGTGATCCAGATCATCGAGATGAATAAGCGCCACCCTCCGGAGGCCGCCAGCCGCATTTCTTGTGTTCAATTTGATTCCCACACGCTCAGTCTGCCGCGCTGGCTAGAGAGTGGCCAGTATGACCGTGCGACCTTTGACACGGAGAACGTGAGGACCATTGTGGGCATGAGCTGCGAGTATGAAGTTCATGCGGTAACACCCAGGAACTACGCATGGCTGGGGGTGCAGAAACAACCGAGGAGGGGGGGGGCTCAGGGACAGAGAAATGGACACCGGGCGAGAAGGCAATTTGGCGGAAGACGAGGTGAGTATCTTTGTGGATTGGGCTATGTCTTTGATGCCTTGACCGTCTTGTTGCTGACTACTTTCTCAGGTATGCTAGGTGGAAGGTAGTATGGTGGATGTGGGCGGGCATCTAGAGTAGTGCTCGGCCGCGTTTGGCCAGGAGCTCGGAGGTACCTGGACCTTAGTTAGGGTGTGCGTTATACGCATTTCGACACCATCTTGCGTTTGGCTCGATAGATTCAAAAGTAAAAGTGCAGGCTTTGTATGAATTGAATGAACTTATTGCTCTCTTCTCGAGAGTTCAGCATTTCATGCCATTTCTAGCTACTCTCATGTCTCTCCGTTTTGCACTCTCTTATATGATCCTTTCTACAGAATATTGATGAATTCCAAACTCTGTCAGCAAGTATTTGATCTTCTTTTCCCCACAATCCTTGTTGGAGGTGAAGCGGATGAGTGAGCCCCATGGTAGTGTAAACTCAGTAGATCCTGTCTATTACTGCCGCTATCTGATCTGCCTTGCTGTGACTTCATGCTCAACTACCAGCTGCAGCCTAAGAGTTCCAGGAGAATAAATAATCTACTCCCCGCCCACAACCGAATGTTCTGGCACAGAAGGCTTTCGAGATTATACCAAGGCCAAGATCCACGAGACATCACACCAGCGCATTTAAATTTAAGATCATATTGGCGAGTACCTTCACCTACTTCATTTCCGAGCTAACACCGCATCAACATCGCAAATAAACCCGTTCTACAAGTCCACGCCTCTCACTGTATCACGTTTCCGAAAGACACCGTCTCCACGACGGGTGCAAAGTGGAAAGGCATTGGCGTCCCAGTGTGAATTGAAGTGTTATTGGTCCTACATTTACACGAATACAATACCCTGCCTATAGCCAGCGTTATAATGCCCATAACTCCCACGCGTGCTGGTAATGCACCCCGTCCGTGGCTACTGCAATGTGATATAGTGAGCGGGCAGTCAGTCGAAGCGGTATGTACATCTTCCCAACGAATCGAGCTCAATCTGGCTCGGGTTGTGGAGGTATACCGGGCTCGAGCATATCCTCCATCATCCCGATTGTGGGCTCGTGCCCATCACGAATCTGGTCCTAGTCCTCATCCATCTCCATCATGCTCCGGAGACTATTTTTATTTCTTTAAAGGATGAGATCTTCTGGACCCCCCTCGGCGCCGCTGGACGAGGTCGGAGTAACCGGGGGTATGTGAAATCGGTGCTTCAGACGCCCCTAGTTGTGGGGCTTGGGGGTGAGAAGGATATCAAGCAGCGGTTCCGAATGCTCATCCTCTCTCTTTATAGCTATCTCTGATACAAAAAGGGAAGCCTTACAAGATATCAACTTAACAATAGTCTTGGCTTATGAAATGTGATTCGGTGAGTGGCATCCGGAGGTGCAATCTCGGATACAATTATCAACCATAACCACAGATCAAAGACTCAACCTACCCCGCATACTTTTCCTTTTTCTTTGGGTCTAATGTCTCTATCTGGCTGGCTGGGTGCTTACTATAGAATATGGTAAGGGTTCTCTGTGTCAAGGATTACGCCCAGTGGGCTGTCTACTTGTCCCTCCTCAACAAGACGATATGCAGTTCCGCCTGTCGATAAAACGCCATGAGAACGGAGACATCTACACCATTGTGATGAGAGGAGTAAGATGCGCATCTCTAGATCGGGCATGGACAGTGGGCCCACGGATGTTCTGCCCACTCAAACCGATCGGGAATATCACAAAACGAGGTAAAGAAATTAGAAAATGGGTCTTGGTCGTTGCCATATACTTCTACTAAACAAAGATTCTTTTTATTTTAGGTCGAACCTCACTCCCCCGGATAACTGGGCCAACCAACCTTTGCTTTGCGATGGTTCAGCGTATTAAGTTGAGGGGCATCAGTTGGCTGTATATCTTCGCCAATCCAAAGGAAATTGTTATTTCCTCCAAAGATAAATCTCAAATCCCGGCTTTCCTAGCTTTGAACATCGAGCATCGTATGTCTTCCACTCCCTCATTTGTCTCTCGTGGCTTTTCGGAGGCCTAGATTCTGTGTACTCTGAGGATGGAGTTCTATCCAGAGGGAGGTAAATGGAATGTAGAAGAAAGGGTCTGAAAACCGGGAGTTCGGTGAGTAGAGCTGGTACTACGACTTGTCCATATTTCTCCAGTAACTTTGCGTCACATCATATTCGGGAGAGAATATTTATAATTCCTGGTCAGAAGCATGATACTCCTGACAATAGGAACCATAGCATCAATTCTGTGGTCTCAGCCACAAAAATGGCTTATCTAACCTGATACTATATTCGGCCATCATTGTTAGTCGAATGGCTGCATATAATTAATGAGTGGAAAAATGAAAATGAAAATAAATAAAATACATTCTGTCACCCGTCATCATTCGGTAAGTCTCTGATTAGTAAGCTAACTTAGTTCTCCAGCCAGAAGTGATATCCACAATTGGGAAGCGCCAAGATAAATGTTGAACAAAATCTGTATCTCTTTAGTTGGTGTCTCACTGCATGTCAGGTTTTCGAAAATCTTGAATAATAAAACCTCAAGAAACAACCACCAAATCACCCTCGAACGTTGGTAGCGTAGTGCAATAAAGAAAATATGAGGTAGTACCCCCGGCGGAGCAATGAGACACAGGCCTAGCCGCTCATGGTTTTGTAACATTGATGTTTATGTTGGTGGAGTGGTAAAAACTGCACTACTAGAGCATGTATGTGGAAATTCTGTGGTGACTTAAATCTTGAACTCAGTGTCCTTTGGTTCAGGATTGATGGGGTTCTGGGGTTCTCCATCATAGACCAGAGATATGGAAATTATGTACGCTAAATCTTCCGTATCATGAGAGGTTGAAACTGTACTCTTTTTGTATGGGTGTAATTATGTAGCTTTACGGTTTGTGTTCACGGAACGACAGACCGCTCAAGGCGGAAGTGGGATCACACAGGCTCTTGGCTCACAACCGATCACTCGGATGATGTAGCTGATTAGTAAAGCAAAGACAGCTTCGTATAGTCGATTCTGTCTGCAAAGTGCGACAACAAAATAGTCTGAGAACGAGACTACAAGTAAGCTAGGTATACATCTATGTACATTATCTTACGGAAGGTTACCTCCGTCACAAACCCCATTGACCGCCGTGATCATCCACCTTGGGTTTAGCAATTCTTTCCTTAACCACGACTCAGTCATATATTACAGTTCCGAAGGTGAGATAGGACGATACATGTTCTCCGCCGAGTAAGCCGGGAGGCTTGTGACGTGTTTCAAACCTGTTCATTTAGTTCATGCGCGGGTCTGTTCAAAACTATGCACACCTACATCTTATGTCCAGGATATCCGGGTAGGTGGGTTGTTGATTTGGCGCGGAATCACCGGGAAGAGAATCTAATATCATTACCCTTCTCCTTCATCCCAAGTATTGGTGGCTGCTGGCTCAAATCGCGGGTCATAGGTATTAACTGAGTTGTTTTATCCCTTCTAGGGACCCCCTGATACATACTCATCATTCATCACCGAAGAGCCTTGCGGTAAACCGAGGCGAGTGGCAGATTGCCTGCTTTATTCTGCTGTATTCAAGGAATCGACTCTGCCTCGGTGGCCCGCAGTAAGGTTATTTTTGTGCTGGGATATTTCATGTTTATGTCCTTCACTCTACATTGTCATTCTTGGCCAATGGGACCCGGTGAAGGGTCAGAAAATGCTAAAACGATTCCATATCACAAATCGAAAAAAACCAGGAAGTAAGATATAAGGTGAGATTTCCAAGTTAAGATAAAAGAACCTCCGAACGGTAAAGCATCAGACCACATCAACAGTATCAAAAATAAAATAACTTGTCCTCAAGTCACTAATAACAGCACATGATCTGTGATAATAGACGAAACAGGGGGAAACAATGAAGATTGAGAGTACGAGAAACATGACGCTCCCCTCCATATACCAGCTCTATTTAAGATCTTGTTCTAAATGCGCCTTCCTAAAAAGATGCGTCCCCCTCTTACTGCCCGCTGTCCCTCAGCTTCTTGTAATGTTTGGAACTACCCAGATGACCCTCTAACCCCAAAAGAAACAACTCTCGTTCACAAACGTTACAACGGAACTTGTTCCCCATGATCGTCACGTGTGGCGAGTTCAAGGCTTGTCGGGTGGCAGCCACTGGCTGGGGTACGGTCTGCGGTGCTATCTGACGTAAGATATGCTGCGGGGCCAATACTAGCGACCCATTCCAGCGCGGTATAGCCGACGGCACCACCTGAGACACAACACGCGGTGCTACCTGAGGAGGCACAAACTGTAGTGCAGCCTGGGTCAGGGCCGGTCGTGCGGGCTGAGACGGGGCTGGCGGTGCCGATTGGGGCAGCATCGGGGTTGACGGTGGGGGCAGGGCTACCTGAGTACTCGGCCCGGCGGCGCTCTGCTGAGCAGCCAGATTTCTCTTATGCTTCTTACTATTCATATGATCCGCCATTCCCACCACTTTCTGTTGCTTATTGCAGACCGTGCAGAGCTCCTTCGGGGCCTTTTTCTTCTTGCGAGCTTTGGACTTCGGGGGCTGCCAGGTTCCCGCTGCACCCCCAGCTGCAGCCTGTGCTTTAGCCATTTTCGCCTTGTTCCTTGCTATCCTGGCCACCGATTTCTGGTGTCTCTTACTCACTAGGTGCGACTGTTTTTCTGCCATAGCCACACTCATCCTGCAGTGGTAGCAGTGGTAAAGACTCAAGGGCGCATTCTGGGTGATTGGTGCCTTCTGAGTGCTTGGTGCTACCTTAGCGCTGGAAGGGCTAGAGCGCTTGATGGCCGGACAGAACGTCCTTCGGTGGCCCTCGATCGATAGGCCGAAGAGTGGCTCGTTGCATAAATTACACGACCACGGATCATTTTCCTCCTTTTTATCCTGCCCTGTCTGAATCCCCTTCCCTTTGTCGGTTGTAGGTGGTAAGGCGGCAGCTGTGGGTGGCCTCGATGATTCTGCCTTTTTCCTAAGACCTTCCATGCGCTTCATATATTGCTGTTCCAGCTCCACCCGAGTGACCATCTGCAGGTGATCCGCCCCCTTCAGATGTTTCTCTTCATCAATTGGCGAATAGAACATCCGGCAGATGTCGCAGTGGAGGTCCTCGAGCTGGGCCTCCTGTATACTAGCCATAATAGTGTGTCTTTCGCTCTGTAGATGTACCTCCTTGCAGATAGGGTGCACGGTCTTTGAGCACAAAGTGCACTCCCAAGTTTCGACATCGTCAAGATGAAACTCTTCCATGCAGAGATCGAACTCGGCGGTGCAGATAATGCAGTAGAATGTTTCTCTCAACTTGTACTCGGAGGAGGAGAAGCAGGGCTCGGGTATGTCGGGGAAGGTTTCGTCATAGACGTAGGGATGGCCGCCATCATCCTGCTGATCGGGCGCCGGTGGTTCGTCTGGGGCTACGAGATGAACTCCCTCCACAGGTTGCTGCTTCCGGAACATGCGGAGGTGCTCCTTTCCAAATATGTGCTCTTCGCGGAGGAAGACCGACATGTCTTCACTGCACACCGTACACCGCCAGATGGGCACATACGCCAACTCGGCCGACAATGATGCCGCAGTTTCACCAGCCTGCTTCTTGGCTGCTCTGATGTGAGGGCGGGAGGCGATGTGGTCGTCGTGCGCAAAGATGTTGACTGTTATATTGCAGATTCCGCAGGTCCAAACCATCCGACCTTCGTCCCCCTCGCCGTAACCACTCTGTCCGGCCAAACTATACTCCCCCTCCTCCTCCCCATGGTATGTCCCATCGTCATCCCACCACCCTTGCTCCCCGGAATAATCCTCCTCTTCGAATTCACCCTCCTCGCCCTCCTCCTCCTCGCCCTCCTCCCCCTCCGGTTTACCTTCCTCATCTGACCCACTCTCCTCCTCCAACCCACTGTCTTCCTCCGATTCACTCTCCCCCTCCTCCCCTACCAATCCATCCTCCTGCGCCCCTGATATACCGCCAAACCCATCCGGGGAATGACCACCCACTTCGGCAACACTCTCGACGACGACCGGCGAAGCGACATTAGACGCCATGAGCGCACTCTGGAGAGCTGGCGCGTTAATAGAATTGTATACGTATGATATCTTCGAATATGCACTGTGTGTTCGTTGTGTTTGTGGCGCCGGGAGTACTAAACTGGGTATGTAAATTGGCTGGTAAGTAGCTCTCTGTGACCACTCTGAAGACTTTCTGGGTTATCGAGGCGCTGGGGCAAAGAAAGAGTTTGGGCGACTTTGATGTTGAGCGGAACGGATGTGGGGGTTAAGGTACGTAGAAGGAGAGTTTTGTTGTAATAGAGAAAGGTGCCTATATATATACTCTATATCTACACTGCACACAAACAGTGGCACAGCACAATTGGGTGGAACACATTGGCTCTAGCCACCGTTACTGAGGGGTATCCCTACGGGCTTCTGAGTGGTGCTCCGACAGTGGGCGGCCTGAATATTGCAACCCTAACCCAGCACGCCTGGGCGGCTGTATGCAGCTTCAGCTGATCGCAGCTCCCCACCATCACTGCTGCCTAACTGTGCAGTAGCAAAAGGCAAGGAACCTCACACCCGACGGTTGTTATTGGCCTAATTTCCCGTATCTCGCATCGGAGCTTGGGTGTGGGATTCGTAAACTAATCGATAAGACTGATAGCCGTATGGAGATCTCGAGATTAGATCTTTGCGTGAGCCACCGTCTTGGCACCGACATCCGTGCCATTTCGGAGGAACACTCACTATATGCATCTGGCAAGTCTGTTAATTATAACCATAGGCTCGTCGTCCCTGTAAATTACAGTCAGCTACAGGTTTATAATCAAATACCCCGGTAGTCGAAGGAGGTTGAAATTAACACAGAACTGATCCAGCGATGGCTAGAGCTTCCCTTGGCGCCAAGCATTGTGGCTTATGTCGCTTCGCAGTCTCCATGCCTTTAAATAATGAGAAGTGGGGGTTCTGGCGCTGACGTCGTTTACTGCCACCACTGCCACGTGTCGGGAGGTGGTGCTCCCGAGGATGTGTGGCGCTGGGCGCTTATGTAGGTTCTTGGTGGGTGGCTGGCCTTGGTGGGGGTAATGAGGTTACACTTGTCAACACACACGTCTGATCTACTCTGGTCTGGTCTTTTAGGCAGTCTGATGTCATTCTGGGAATATGGCTAGTAGTACGCGCGCGTAGTTATAACATTGATACATATCCGAGGTTGGTATTATCCCTTGGGCGTGTGAGGCACTTGCGAAATCACTCTCATGCATAAAGATCATGTGGTCTCGAAATCTAGGTTAAGGAACCGTCAGGTAAGCTGTTCGTTGTGTTTTCCAGTACTTGTAGTGCGTCTACATGCCGAAGACTTCCTGAATAGATGACGCTAATGTATAAGAGAGGTTTCGCAAGTGTCTCACTCGCCCAAGGGATAAAGGTGGGTGAGGTGGAAGTCTAGCTCTACTCTACTCTAGATACATATAGAGTATATAATGTTATTACTTAACTTATTTATCATGGGATTTCCCCACGCTACCCGCAATAGCACCACGTCTGTAGAGAGTGCGCTTTAATTAATTACATCAACTTTTCGGTCATGGTACAGCGGGTTATCAAAAATACTGGGACGCAACGGGAGTGAATGAACACCACAACGACAGGCCATCAACCCTGCCACCAACGAACGGTGATACAGGATAAAATATGTGTAGCACCCCTTATATTCCTTACTATCATTTGCCGTATTTACGGTCTGTTTGTGGTCGATTGTGATTGAGAAAGTATCAAGTATGTATCCCGCTGCGTCCCATCGTTTTTGACAAGTCGCAACAATATCGTCCCGTTTGCGGATGTTACCCATTGACCAGAAAGCAAAATATCTCGCGCCAATATAAGAGACATGGAGCGCATGGAATCTAGGCGAAACCCTGACCTCGTTGCCCACACCTTTCAAATATGGTGAGAGCTGTTGCTGTCTGCAGCCAATATAATACATACCCAGTAAGAGACTTCATTATATAAATCCGAAAAACCGCGGAAGACCTGCCCGCAACCTAGGGATAAGAAATTCACAAGCTTCCGTTAACATACACTCTTCCTTATCGTTTCCCTCTCCTCAGCTATCTCAGAGCTAAGATGAAAACCGCGACCGGGCCCATCGAGTGTACCAATTTGCGTATTCTGGCAGCATTGCCATCATGGACCCTCCTCCTGCATATCAACTATACTCCATGAGCTCCGTCAATGTGTGGGTAGCTCATTCAGCAGACATCAGAAATAGGAAAAGTGTTGGTATATCTAGCGATCGTAACCCTAACCCTGAATTAATTGACATCAAACCAGCGAGCGGCTTTAGTTTACCCTATAGTACAGAAGCACTAGGATGACAGTAAATGTGTGATTATCATGCAGAAAGAAGAAGGGGCGAGTACAGAAGGGAGGAAGGAATGGACGGTAGAAGAAAGAAAAAGGATTTTGCCCTCCGCCAGCAAAAGAGTTCGCAGCCATAGGACTGTTACTTCTCTATCTATATAATATCTACGTCGGGATTGAACGCTATCCAGTGTGTAGTGTGCGAACGCAATATCACACACTAACCACTAGGCCATCCAATCCCTTGCTCACTATAATTTCTTTGGTGTATTGAGTGTACGCGTGTGTACTAGTAGGCTCTCACTTTACGCTAGCTTGGCAGGGCTGCATTGGGATGGCCCGGAGATGGGATGGCTCCTGTTCGTATACGAGAAAAGGTTTTCAATACCAGTGCTTTCATTGCCGGCCGTGACCTCGCATACAATCAACTTTTGAGACATACCATCCAACAGCACGTCCTTCGAGCTTGAATGTCTTCTCATGAGCTCGGCAACGAAAGTCAGCACAACTTTGATCTTTAACCGGAACTGAAAAAGAGAAATGATCTGCAATTCCCAAATCTTGGATTACAGTCTTAAAGGTATCGAAGGTCGCAAAGCAGGTACCGGGTTCTGGGGCGGGCATTGTGTTTTGTTGTAAAGTAATCGGGTGTTGAAGTAAGAACAGTCACGGTAGAGCTCAATCACGCTATCCACTTCTACGGGTTGGGGCGGGGGGACGGGCTGTTGGATGGTATGTCTCAAAAGTTGATGGTATCCGAGGTCACGGCAACGAAAGCGCTGGTATTGAAAACATTTTCTCGTTCGTATACACTGTCATGTAGGGGTGAGCCACCTCGCGGCCGCGAGGGTTTCTTACAGAAAAGGGAGGAAAGGACGGTAGAAGACAGAAGAAAAAATATTTTTCCTTTTTTCCCCGCCAGCAAAAGAGTTCGCAGCCATGGGACTGTTACTTCTCTATCTATATAATATCTACGTCGGGATTGAACGCTATCCAGTGTGTAGTGTGCGAACGCAATATCACACACTAACCACTAGGCCATCCAATCCCTTGCTCACTATAATTCCTTTGGTGTACTGAATGTACGCGTGTGTACCAGTCGGCTGCCACTTTACGCTAGCTTGGCATGGCTGCATGGGTGTGGCCTGGGTGTGGAATGGCTCCTATTAGTATACTAACGTTGGGTAGTAGTATTTGCCCACCTCCAGCAGTTAATTAATTTCTCACGCCCACCTCCTCCGGTAGTGATCAAGCTATTTCCGTTAATTATATGAGGTATCTCGACTTATGCCAGCTCCAATCTGCCAGCTCCAATGCTACCTTATTCATCAGGCGAATTTCAATGTCAACTCAAATTAATTAATTCCAGCTCCAGTTAATGCCACTCCAGTATTGTCATCCTGTTAATTCCACCCGCTGACCTCCCCCTCTCCTTCCCCGCCCCTACACTTCCCCCTCCACCGCTCTCATACCACCACTACCTTTTCACGCACACTACTCATAGTTAGATTATTCAACAATTAGATTTATTATTAAATTATACTGTCAGTATCATTTTATTTTGGTCGGCGAGCCGGTTGCCATACAGTTCAGGATCAGGATCAGGGTCAGGGTCAGGGTCAGGGTCAGCTCTCGACCAATCAGAGGGCTAGTAAGTTCACAGAATAAAGAGCAGTTCGGGACGTTGAGGGTAAATACAAAGAATCTGATAAGCAATCTTGCTGTGAAATATGTGTGTCTATCTTATCAGATGCTCGGTATTTATGGTTGACCCCCGGTACATATTAGATGTTTCGTGTCGCAGGGCCAGACTCAGGATCAACTCAAGCCGGCGTCTGAGATAAACAAAAAAAAAAAAAAACTCAAGCCGGCGTTCGATGGGTGCTCGGCTTAACGGGCTCACAGCTCTGAGGTTATGTGACCAGCAGTGTACATCGCGACAATACAACTGGGAGGGCATATGTGAAGCATCCGGACCGATACTAGACCCGACGCAAGCGGGGCAAGGGTTAAAAAAACCCAACGAACCTTCCGATTCCAACTTCCAGCGCCCAGAGCGACGTCTCCCGGCACTGGATGAAGGGGGGACTTACCACTTACTCTTCCCGATCCATTAGAACTCGGGTACGCTTTCTTCCCGTCCCTTCACCCTCGGCTATCAATTGAAGGGTCTTGTGTCATATTGACAGAGCCATCCCCCGATCATAACGCCTTCGGCCTGTGCACCTCAGTCTTTCCTTAGGGAAACCAAGAATGTCCCATTTCATCAGTGTGATGCGCCCGAAGTATGGTGGGAGCATCTGTTTCGGAGGACACGCCCAATAGAGCATTAGCGAAAAAGTTGAGTACTAGAGGGGGTAACATTGTAACTTCAGAGACGGTGATGGTGATGGTGTGGATGTTTGCATGTTTGTGGGAGTTGATGATGAGGTAGGAGAGTTAGGAACCTACGTGTGACTATAGTGTGGTGTAGTGTGCACGATGGGTGATATATAGGTTGGCCTTATCCAGCGCTGCCTCGTGCACTTGGATGAGTTCGAAGGAACCCGGTAACAGTGTATTGGCGTATGTCCTAAGAGCTCGAGCCTGGTGGAACATTAGTAATAAGTCGAGAAAGATACAGCTGGGCGATTTATAGAAACACATAACCTCTAATATGTATCCTTACTGGGAATTCTGGATGCTGACTTACATGAATTTCCACATGAGAGCTCGGGCCTAGTAGTTCCAGAGCTCAAACATCTCAAGAATTTGGCTCCACACTTCGAGACACCTTGTGCCCATAACTACATCAACAGCACCGTCACCGTCACCATCACTATAATCATCATTCAAATGGTATTCGAACCATTAATGTCTGCAGTTAGCTGCCACTAGAAAAAGAGCAGTCAGCGCAGTATCAGGCAACAGGAATAAAACTGATACCGTATTGGGGCGGTATTGTGCGAACCTGCTACCACTATATAACTTAGTGTTTTTAAATTAATGTAGTGGTACTGCGTTGTCAAAGACTGCGGTAGTTCATTTATCTATATTCCTGAGATTGTAGTTTTAATCGATAGACTGACCAACTCAGAAAGATGGGAGGAAGTAGAGTGAATTACTTGCGTAGACATACCAGAGACCAGGGAGTTGGAATAAGAGAAGAGAATGGGCGGATCTCATCCGTGTCATGCTGACAAGGGACCTTTATGCTGCTACTAGTAGAGCTCCCATGAGAAGCTGCATGCTGCATTTATCGTTATAGGTCAGCAGCAACTGGTAGGTAAAAGATACGGCTCGATAATCCCGGTGAGATTATAAAGGGGGAGGATAGGCGGACAGGTTTCTGGGTGGAAGGAGCAGCAAGATCTCGGCATACATCTGACCCCATTGTATTGATGGCTGATGCCCACCAGAAACTAAAATGGGCTCAGCCGCTGCTCGATTGTAGAGGGGACCATCACAAAGCGGTAAATGGATACAGGTACCGGAAGTGAGAATCCATTGACATGAGTGTGGGACCAGAAAGGGCGTTGCAGGGATAAATGTGGTAGAACAAGCCATATCAAGTCCCCGTGCATATAAGATACATTTATCTGTATTAATTGTCGGCCAGCAGTTTCGTCGACCAGCAGTTTCCTTGCCACACAATTTATGCATAAAAACCACTTCCATTTCTCTCCAGCTGATTGTCTTTACACATGCCATACCGAGCGGCAATTTCAGTTGTTTTTTAAAAACACTAAAACCGATGTGCACTGTATTCCAAAATGTAAAAATGTATCGAGATGCTTTTTATTCTTAACTCCAAGAATTTGGTGTGTAGGTGGCCGACACCCCGCACCAGAAACCCCTGTTGACCTGCAATTGGGAGTCAAAAGGAGTCGTCATCATTCCTTGTTGTTCTACTTGGCACTCTGACTTATCCTCTCATTTTCCTCCTCCCCTTTTCTCTCCTCTCCTTTCCTGTCTCAGATTCTCCTTCTCTATTTTTATTCAGTATCATTAATCACCCAAACGAGTCTGCCTAGAAATCGACTCATTTTGATGGTCTTCGGTTCCCTAACGCCCAAGCCTCAAAATCCCCTGGGAGGAACCTCTTCATCCCAAAACGATCTTCAGAGCCGGCGCTCGACCGCTGGTCTGTGTCAAATTAACACCAGGTAGGTTCCCACAATCCTATAAACATTTCCATCAGGAGGTACTCATCAGTTGTTAGATGGATCCGACCCCTGTTCCGCACAAAAGAGTCCTTGCCTCTTTTTTTTTTCTTTCCCCATTCATTGGGTGTTTTTACTCTGGCATGAAAAGTAGGTTTTTCTAGCTTCATCTTCCACTTCTATTGTTTTGTGTTTTTTATTCACATGTATTGACTCTAGCTCAAGTCATAAAACATGCCATTCGACACCACGGACGGGCTATGGCCTATTTAGCACGCTCTCACATCCTTCGGCGTATCATAGGAAAACGGGGCTTCGCCCAATGGTTTGCCCTCCGTTGAAAGGTGAATATTATTTCCCCAGTCAAGCTTGCCTTCTCCCAGGCTTATAATCACAATGTTTGTTTAATTCAATCTGCTAATCGGCCCTCTTTACCAGATGTAAATCCGAGAGGATCCGCGGGGTCGGAAAGGAGTGTTGAAGACTTGCTCTCTACCAGACTTCAATCCGAGAGGATACGCAGGGTTGGGAAGGAGTGCTAAAGCCCTGCCCTCTACCAGACTTCAATCCGAGAGGATCGCCGGGGTTGAAAAGGAGTGCTGAAGCCCTGCTCTCCTCCCCGGTTTTCCATCTGACCTCGGTGGTGGGGGAAGGGGCTGTGCAAGGAGGGATAGCTCTCACCAACCTGCTACCACTGACTGGGCTGGTGTTTGGGTCCCATCGAAATGGGCAGGAGCCTCACTGTAGGCTAGGGTATCGGTACCCACCACCATTGCACCAGCAACAGATCTGGGTGGCGGGCACAATATGAAGAGCTGGTATAGCTCCTTTTACACTGATTTCCAATCTGCAAATATATCAGGAATCTTTGGGGTTTGAGTGCTAATATTTCTTCTCAAGGCAACTGTGACGCTGGATGTAGCGGAGTCCTTGATAACGAGGTAAGCAGCGGAAGGTCCGTGTAGAGAAACACGCACCCCTCACTCTCATTTCCGATCTCTTTACTGCGCTCGCTAATCACTGGCTTTTCAGAAACAGCACGAAGAACTACCGTGCAGTATGAACACAACGATGGTTGGGGTGTGCACCCTGTCCTGCAGACATATCTGGTGCGGCGTTGGTAGAGGGGAAACCAAGCTGATCGGTTTCGCCTCAGTAGCGGTCTGAGCAGCACTCCTCACAGCACCATGATCACAGCATGCTGCTCGAGCTCCCCAAGCTGAGCCCTTGTGCCCGCTGCGCCAGCCTAGCCGGGTCCGCAGGCCCGCAGTGGCACATGCGTATACCTGCTGCATCTTTGTCACAGGCCGACACTACCTTTGGATGCATCCGGGGGTGGACTAGTCTTGCTCGGGAGTAGTTGGGAAACCAGAACAACCAACAAAATGTCACAGGACACTCGTCCTAAGCAAAAACCCAATGTATATATATATATAGTTGAGTTGTTAAATATGAAGTATCTTGTTGTGTTCTGGCGTGGGAAGGTGTGGATGATGTGTAGATAGCCAGCTGGCGGCTTGCCCGCACAAGGACTTGTTTCATATTATGTCTATATGCAAGGACGAAAGTGACACTAGCTTTACGTCATGATGCTGTGCAGTAACATCCGCATCCTACTTGTGGTTGTGCTACGTAATTGCTCTGTTCCTTGACTGTCAGAACTTGGGTGTTGCTCGTGGTGTGCACACAGACACACAGACACACACATCCATCACTTTCCCGTTGCTGAGGATGGGTGACCTGAACAGCCATCACAGGAAGCCTGCATGCAGAATGATGTGATATCTTTCCAGTACAGTGCCATGGCCCTTGGCGACCTCTGTGTGTGTAGCGCTGTGGTGTATGTATAGGATCAAGCTGAATCGCAGCGACACCCAACGCCGTCCCTCACCCTGCTGCTCGTCCTCCTCCTCCTCCTCCTCCTCCCCGCTCGTTCTCGACCGCACAACAGCGACACCCCCCGAACAGCGATGGCTCGGAAATTTTTCTAAGGTGCTACTATCACTACTCTTTACGCTAAGTCGACCAATAAAATTAAACGTACAGGTTTATTAACTACCGCATTTCACAACCAGCAGTGTCAGTGGCCCACAACCATATACCCCAAGAAACGCCCACAAACAACCCAATCCCACCCACCAAGCCTCACTCCCCCCCCCCCCCCCCCCCCCCATCCCACCGCAGCCATTCGTTCTGTAGCACCCCCTCAGCCTGGGGAGGTGATATCCACTCCTCCATCTAAACCGTTACTTCCCATCTGCGCTAATGTCTGCCGCCATATACACCGCACCCAAAGCCCCTCCTTCCTGCCCTGCTGAAAATCCTCCCACCCCGGGTTCAACAGGTAAGAACTGGTACCACCAACCAACCAACCAACCAACCCAGCTATGCCGTGCCCTGCCACGCCCACGCGCGCACCCGCCACATCGGAATAGAGCTTACCGGAACCAAAGACCAAGAATTATAATCAGAATTAGAACTACCCACCGACGCAGGCCGACAGCGGGGGGAAAGAAAAATGAAAAATGTCCTTTGGAAAAGTGGCTGTTTGGGGTGTGGTGTGCTGGAGTGTGTAGATTAGCTTTTCTTATTCTGTAAATATAATGATTATAACCGCTCTTGGCCATTGGGGGAGCTCTGGATACTCTTTGCCCGTCGTGGCATGGCACCCATCGGTGTCTCCGACGTCTGTTGTGTTGTGTGTTCTCCGTGGTCTGTGGTCTGTGGTCTGTGGTCTGTTGTCTGTGAGCATGCTGGGCGATGCATATCGATACTGAACCCTCCCTCCCCCGCCCCCCCCCCGTATTCAAAGACTGCTGGACACACCCCAAGCTCAGCCAGTAAGCAATCTCAGTATAGCCACCGCGCCATTCCACCGCAACACAGCAAAAAGCACTGTCTACAACTCCGCCCCCAACCCAGCAAGGCCCCATCAGATAATTTACACCCCCCCCCCTACCCTACCCTACCCTACCCTCCCCCACTCCACCCTCGCGACGACCAGCACCACACTCCCGCAGCACTACCCACCTACCTACCTAACCCCCCCACGTCCCCACCGCCCACCACCGTTGCCAGTGGCGCCATCCGTCTTCCCACCCCCAGCGCCGCCAGCCACCAGCCGTGACACGTCGCGAAAGAGCACAACAGCAGCGCAGCTCAAGGCCGGCCACCACTCTACATAGCAACGCTTTACAGTAGCTGCGAGTGGGACGCGGCACTTGGCGCCCTTCTGCCCCTTCTTCACCGCTGGCTGGCGAGGCGGCACATCCCCGACCGGGCGCGAAGCGGCGAGTGATCGGCCGTGACCGAGTGATTGTGTGTGATGTGTGGGCTGCTGGCTCTTTGTGGGGGGTGCAGTGTCCTGTGGGGTGGGGGTTGGCGGTACGGAGTGGTGGGG
>VOVZ01000043.1:22641-60566 GCA_008079325.1 Morchella conica | reverse complement strand
GGGTTAGGGTGTTCGTTCATTGTATGAGGAGTTCCAGCTGCATTCAAAACCGGTTTTCATTCTCATACATTCCTCATGAGGATAGAATACATTCTAAGTCCTGCTTTGACGTGCTTACTATGACGGTATTTCTTTGCCCAAATCGTTGTTGGCTGCCCAGAGCACGAGCTAGAGGTCAGAGATAACACAGAAACCCGGAACCAACGTCATGTCAATGTAACAATAAGGTTGCATGTAGTCTTACGCGATCTAGATGTAATCAAAGATATTATGCTCTTCTCCTGATCCGCAATCCACTACTCTTGTTGTATTTCCGGAGGTGGTAGGTAAGTCGCAATGTTTGGCTTGGCGCTGCTTCCGACACCTCCGGTTAGATTGTATGTACCAGGGGGTCTTTGTATTTACCCACAACGCCCGGTTCAGATTTAAAAAACATACTATTCTACATAATCTCGTGCCTGTGTCTAATTCAATTCCGCGCACAACGAAGTAAACACAGACTGGGCACGACATTATATTCTTCACAGCTTCAAAATTACGTATTATATACAAAGGTTGTGGAGGACTATTGTGGCGTTTCTATCACTCGTTTAGATGCGCCGCGGTAGCTATAGTATATACATGTAGCTATGTACATAGGTGCCTACATTTACGTATAATCAACTGATAAAGGCCATATGCGTGTTCGTTGTATTCGAGTCCAACCCCCTCATACCTCTCGAGCTTGCTTTCTGTAGGAGTTGATCTGGGGTTTGAGGAACCTCCCCGTAGAATAACGCCAGAAGTACATTTAATCGATGAAAGCTCTCTCTCTGGTTGAGCCCCAAGATGTCTTTTCCGGAATAAGCCGAGGTTCATACATAATGTATACGTACACCTTGCACAGAGGGAAGCTCAAAGAGAGGTCGCCTGGTTCAAGCTTTTCCGGGATGTTAGTGCATGTGCTAGTTCTAACAAACTCATCAAAAAGAGATAATGTTACACCGTTCTGCTATCTGATCTGGGTGGGAGGGGGGGGGGGGGGGTACTCGAAGGACCCCCGAAGTCTCACCATCATGATTCCATGTAGGAGCAGCTCCAAAATAGGCTCAGTATGAAGAAGGTCCATAAACGAATATTTCCCAGCTGAATCGAAGTGAAATCCGTCGCTTTACGGTATTTAAAACCTGCAGGGCATGCCAAGGGTTGCTTCTTGGCACCTCCGCGGCGCGTGTTCACAAAGAACTCCCCAAAACCTAAATTACTGTGCATTAGATTACGTATACCAAGGGTACATGTACTTGTAGATAAAAGAAGTGGGGAGCTGGGAGAGGCTTGGCTGCGAGCCTGGCGCGCGATAGCCTCTCTTTAGGCCAGGGTGTTCATGGTTGCTCGACGGGTGTGGGATACATCTGGTTTCACACCGAAATTGCACAAGGTCAGTAAACAAGAATATCACACCAAACTCGAGAAATTAATCATCTTCGATTATATCTATTCGGAGATCTGCATCGTCACCTACCAGAATGTTCCAGTTGCAAGATCAACATACGCACACCTCCGTGGTACAGCTATACAGCCAAATCAGGTTCTCCAACCCAGCATAGCCACCACGTCTATGGTTCTGGTACATACTGTGAGCTCCGTCTTACCTAAATGCCAAATAAACGGGTAGGGGTAAGCCAGGAAAAGTATCTTTCATTAGATGAGGTACTCACGGTCGCATAGCACAGGTATACCTAGTCTGGTGAGCCCACTCGTTCCGGTGCAACAGGTCTCGCTGCTGTAATTAAGTAGTTCTTTTAGCTAGAACACTACGACACCCAACATTACCACCGGTAAACCCGGATACTATATCCGGTAAACATGTCTCCCGAAATGAACATGCACTGTAGTAGTAGATCGCGCTTATGGAGACGTCCTTTCCAACCGGTAAACGTTAGTGAAAGCAAGATTCCCTTTGGACTTGGGTGCGTGGAAAAACATACATGAGTATGGGGCTAGATTTCATAGGGTGTTATGGGAAGGTGTGATGGGTGTTGGTCCAATAAGCACCTCCGGAGGCACTTGAGTATTTGTCGAACACCTAATTAGAATACTACGCGTTGCTAATACCATGGTTTTTGCCTCTACCCAAATAGGTCCATTGTATTAGTTCCAGCTCTCAATCATGTTTTCTACCTTTTCCTTTACCGATTTCTATGGGAGGCGGAAATTGAGCGCGCAGTTGAGACAGGCGTTATAAGGCGAAACAGTGCAAGTGACTACATGCAAAATTACTAAGGTTATGAAGATTGACTCAAAGTTTGGTTGACTACTAGGGGAAGACAAAAGACCAAAGTCTAGCTCCATCTAGAACGGCTTCCTGTCATGGCGAGTGTTTTCTGGATTCGTCTCGTGAGAAAACATACATATACCGGGGGTCAACCATAGATACCGAGAATCTGATCAGATAAACACGCCTGATTCACTACAAGATTCCCTTATCAGATTTTTTGTATTTACCGTCAACGCCCGGTCCCGATCCAAGATCAGGTGCATATTTATACTATTTTAATGGTACCCACACAACAAAAGCTTTTGTATACTGGCACCGGAACATGGTATATCACTCGGTATCTCTTCGTAGCAGCTGGGGTTTCCCAGTGCAACCACCGATATCCTCCAGGGACTTGAGCTTTCTGCCTAGGAAGAAGCTGGATGAAGTGCTGCATGTGGTAGTGGGTGAGATGCACGCGTCTCTGGTGGGTGGTCTTGCTTAGATAAATCCTCCACGGGCCCAATATATTGCGCAAATCTTAACGCCGGTGGACAAATATTAGCCGTCTGCGCGCAAAGATGGGGAGGGATGAGCAGCCTATTTACTTGATATTGGTGGGTTCGGGTCTTGGACGAGAGGCCGTACTGGTTGGGGGTTTCGGCAAGCTTTGGTTTGTGCGCAGGCCATCAATGATCGCGGCCACACGAAATTTCTTTCAAAGAAATCTGCGGGTGGATTCAACCCAATGAAACCATCTTTGCTGGGAGACAGTTACTTTCTGTATGTGCACAGTGCGGGCATAGAAAGTGTGGGTAACTGCAGGTGAAAGGTGATCCCCGTACTTACCTGATCCCCGCCGTTACACCCAATGATATCGTTATTGGCTCATTTCTTGGGCAGTTAGCCTACATGTTTTCAATACCCGCATGGGCCAATATTCACTTCAATGTGCCCGCAGTGCCCGGCGGGGTTATTTAAGCACCAATTCGGGGTTCTCCTGTTCCAAACTTCAAAGATAAAAAATCTATCCCTCATTAGTTACTTTTATTAACTTATTGCTGAACTCGTTCCTATACGGATTCGTGACTTTAGAATATGAATGAGAATGTAGAAGAAGAGAGAATCCCGGAGGTGGTTAGCACTGGGATAGAGGCTCAGGGGGCGATCCCTGCTCCTGACACCGGCCTCCCCCCGCGTCCCCCTGGTGGGGGTGAATCATGTGCACCGGTGCCGGCGGCTCGGGCCTCAGAACTGCGGATCGCTCGTGGCGGGGCCAAGAGTGACCGAGTTTGTATCGAGGGGGAGTCCCATGAGAAAGAGGATGAGGGAAACATGGGGAGCGGGGCAAAGTCCGACGGAGGAGAATTCAGTTCTCCGGAGCCTTGCCATCGTTTCAAGGGGCGCTGGCGGGACTTAAGGTCCTTGGGTTTAAGGGCACGAGAGCATTCTTAGCCCATGCATGTAACATTAGTCAGCAATAGTCATGAATGTTGATCAAATAGCATTCAATTTTAATCTCACAAACATTCTCGGGTTTTGATAGTAATTCTACTGTGCTGAGAGCAACCAGCGTCTTCAGCTTTACGATGTAACCTGTGCTGAGCGTCTATTCTTGTATAAGGAGCTTAGATAATGTAGAATGAAACCGCGTCACCTCCATCTCAAAATTCAGGTCAAATCTCCTAAGCAATACAAAGGAAAGTGAACTCCAATGCCAGCCAGTCTAACCTTGTCGCACAGTTTCTATTCTATATCTATTTTTTGGTCCAACTCATTCATTACATCCACACCGTAGTCTATGTTAATGTATCAAGTGCCTTGGGACTGCTCATTCTCCTCCACCTCCTCGCACAAGTACCGGTATTAAGAAGCCATCTATTGTACCAAGAAGAGGATGCGTTTTCGCTACCACAGTAATACTGGATTTCGGAAAATGAGGTTCTTGTGGAAAATGCTGCATTCATATAGTATTTGTAGGTTATTCAATAGTAACATAGTAGTGTGTGAGCTACGCATTTTCTCAAGACTGCCGATTTCGATGTTCTGGTTGTACTATAGTATTTCTACCACATTTCAGGAAACATTACATATGTACACTGTTTTAGAGGGTGCATGCGCTAAATGATTGTACAGCGGGGTTTTGTGTACAAGTGTGAATACTTTTTTGAAGCCCAACAGCAAGACTGTATTCCAAAATACGATTCATCAGTTAACTTACACTTCAATTCATCTGACCCATGAATGGGCTTTATAGGGTTAGTGAATACTCTGGAAAATTATATTTTTCATGTCCATATAGCATCTTAGTTCCGGTTTAACGTAGAACAGCTAGATGGGATAATATGTTTCAAATTGATAATAGCATTAATAACAATTGCGGTTACTATGGCCAGGGTGATCATGATGATGTCTTGACCACCCACAGATACGTATGCACCATGCCCCCTACCGGTGGACCTACACTAGTACCACAGGTCACAGAAAATAACTAGCGTGTCCGGTATATGAAAACATGGATCGATATTCTTGCCTATTCTTGCGGTATCCCTACCATATTTCTATAAATGCCGTATTTGAAACTATCAGTATTTGCTATGAGATACTCATAAGTTTAAATACCGCACTCCTATAAATGAGGGAGTAAAGCCACACTTCATGAAATTCGTATCTATCATGGATTTTAACGGTATTGAAAACACCCCCCTTTTTGGTACCGTAATTTAACCACATGATCGTACCGTAGATATCCACTCTACTCTTTTGTAGTCCGCCCCACCCAAACATTGTTGTCCTTCCCTTCGTCCTTTTCCTCGTCCTTCTCCCCCTCTCATGCCTCCACTTTGTAACCTCTTTCCAGAATGCCAGTGCAGTTTCGATGCCCGACTAGTCCACGTTGTCGCACAATTCCTCTCGGAGGTACGTACTATACATTGCTATGGTAGAATAGTGATATGGAGGACGCAGCATTCCCGAAGCCTAGTAAAAGCTTTATGCGACCTTTATCGTTCCCACATATATATGTAGCCGCTTCCACATCGATATAGAGCTGATTAAAGCTATAGAGATACCCACACCATCATATGTATACTCTTTAAACCACCTGCCTCAATATATATTAGCGGTAGTGCTTCCCGTGAACTTCTTATACAAAAGCACCAAATCACATCCAAGCCGGAGAAAAGAGATATCGTCCAGAGACATATCAGTTCACTCGCCCTCCAGCGTGTTCTTTTTATGTAGTCGATGGTATACCCTCTGTAAACTTTCAATAAAAGAAAGGGGGAAGGCCGGGGCTAGCGACATATAGCTAAAGCCAAATGAGGGCGCGCATATACGGAGGGTTTCCAGTAGTTTACCGGTGACCTGGTTCAAACGGGTTTAACTAAACCATTAGCTTGACGGTTGATGCAGTTTTCATCCCCGTCAACGAATGGTTAGAATTGGTTAGAATTCCGTAAAACCAGCTATACCGACAGTTTAGAGGATTTATACCACCCATGTTCGTATGATTGAACACCCCAGTTCTTAAGCTCGAACACCCGGTCCCTGAGCGCGAACACTCTGTTCGAGATGAAGAGTGGCTATTTTGAGGACTGCTATCATGGTTAAAATGCCAACGCATATACCACGGTTCAGCCAGTTAAACTGGTTCTAACTGTCGAGATGAACAGTTGGTACTATTGGTACAGTTTGAGACCCTTGGCTTGATGGTCGTTGCAGTTTTGTTATATATCACAACTGGTTCTGAGCACCGGAAACCTTGCATACATGGTGTGTTGAAAAAATGAATGCTTGAGCTGTAAAGACCTTATCTCCCTTATGCAAACCAATTATTGAGCACGTCCATACGCCATGGCCACATGCAACATAGAGACGAGGATATCTACCTACGAGGGTTGAGGTACTATGCAGGTGAAGTCCAATGTCAGCTAGCCAGTAACCGGTGAGCTTTGGTTCGCTTCCTTCTGCTTAGGCTATTTCCATACACGATGCATGGTAGAACATAGATTTTGTAGGGCTCTGCCGAGGGATCTGAGATATGACGTGCGCTCTTCCTCCACTCTTTGCTCCCTCCACGCATGTTCTGTTCTGCTAATAGGCGTTGCTTATTCACGTGTCATGTATCGAATCAATATCCTACCAACATGAAACCTTGCATACCACGGATGTCTCATAGATGGGTAGCTCATCGAAGTGAGATTTAAGGTATAGAGCGAGGATCAGATAGAGTATCACTTTCATTCGAAGGACCGACCGGGAAACCGGTACCGAGAATTCATTCCACTTATTCAGGATTGAAATTTGTATCTATTGTTAGTGCTATATGTCTCAACTAATCCCTGTGGTACAATTGAAAAAAGATGACTTACCGAAATATGAGGACATATCGTCCCATATAGTGATATCCTTTCAAACTGTGTTATGCAAAAGAAAAGACAAGCTCGAGTCCTATCGCTGAGGGAGGACATGTCATGGAAGGCAGCACGCGGGCGCAGCAGCTAGCGACAGCAACTCGTAGGAGCCGCTAGGAGCCGGCTAGAGGCTGCAGGAATAGCACAGGAGGCCGCCAGTGCGGCGAGGACTGCGAGGACGGCGGGGATCGCGGGGATGGCGGGGATAGCCGGATGGCGGGAATGGTGGGGATGATGGGGATGGTGAAGATGGTGAGGATGGTGGGGATGGTGTGGACGGTGGTGATGGTGGGAACGGTGGGAACGGTGGGGACGGCATAGACCTATGACACAGGGGTACTAAAAAGCTCTAAGTCGCGAACACCCATCACTGGCCCACACCTATTATCATCATCATCATCAACATCATCACCATCAATGCATCATTTTCAAGTGGGGGTGGGGGTGGGGGTGGGATAGCTCGCACATTCCCGCTTTCTCCAGACTCATGTGCATGCATGTTATTCTTTAATTATATAAACAATTGTATTTCCTAATTGCTACAACCTCATCACGACAGAAGATGATTTTAAGGTGCTGTTGATGCAATTGAATGATTGTTAATGGATTGTCATGATCATAATCGGCACTTCTCCTACCAGTATGGTTGGGGACGGCTGTAACCGGACCACTTTCGGGGGTCAACTTCAACTGCTAATGACCTTCCCCAACCACACCCTAAAAGAATATTCTCTCTATTTGGTGATAGCCCTGCTTCTTCTCTACAACCTAATAGAGCCAGATTAATTTTATATTTCGTTGTGGTGGAGCCATTAATTTTCTAAAAGCTTGGGTTTTGGTGGGAAGCCAAATGAATGTCACACCCTTAATTGCCCCTTTGGGACAGCTATATTACTTAATCAGGCTATATATATCCCGATTGGGTAAGCTTGAAGGGGTCCTCGGCGTCAAACTTCAGTCTTGGCATATCTTGGCACTTAATCTCGGCCTAAAATGATTGATTAATTACCAGATTAGGAAATGATCTTCAGAGAACCAATGTCACAAGTAGTCCGGTTACAGGCGTCCCAACCATAGGATAACCTATCCTCCTAAGAGAATATCTGGATATCATATTCAGCCAAGCCATTTTGAGGACCCCTGCAGACTCCTCCCTAAAAATCCCTTTGAGATATTTGATATTCTGTATAAGGTTTCTGAGATATCCGGATATTCAGGTAACCTATCTTTTTGCCCAGAATCATGTGATTTACGCTTTCTCATCCGCAAAAAAGGATGATCACCCCGTTTACTTCAAAACTATTGTACGATAGGGTAGTGTAGTCCATAAGGAAGGGATTCTTAATGACGGTGCCTCGGGATGGGGAAAGACAAGTGCAGTCTACAAGGAAAGTATGCCTGACAAGCTATAGGTGCTGGTCATGGAGGCTTGGGTGATGACAAACTAATTATTGATCGTCATCTCTGGCCGTCACTAAAGTACCGGACATAATCAACTAAAACACCGGAAATCTCCATCACAGCCTACTTCACTCCTATGTTCATAATCAATTAGAGACTTACTGGTGAAGAGATAGCGCCTCTGAATTTAAGGTGGAAGCTCAGATCCAATCAGTTGCGTCGCGACGTCGATATCGAATAATATTAAAGGGGTATCGGGATCGGGGTCTTGAGGTTTCTCTTCCATCGGGTACTTAAATGGCAGGTGTATATGTACCCTGGTTTCTAGTTAATTATCTAATTATTCAAAATATAACGACGGGAAGATTTCGGACTAAAGTGAAAGCTCAATTGACTTAGGATTGCAGATCAAAATGGTGTTTTGAAAGAGTCGTGTGGAATACTTCTCATGCTGATGAATGCTTCAATGACAAGAAATAGTCTACCAAAAAGAAATAAGATAAGCAGAGTAAAAAGAAGAAAGTTTCCGACGCCTCTCAGGATAATGACAACCTTCCTACCTGTGTTGTGGCCACCTGGAGTCAACACCTTTGAAAGTAACCTATTTACGCCCACCTCCAGCCATTCAAGGAAGACCTTTATCCTCGAAATATCGCCATCTATAATACAAATCAACTCACAAATCAACGGAATAGTCCCCACAAGTATTGATGATAGCTTCCATAGGTAGCTTTCGGTCGGGGTCGGGAAATGTCTATTCCAATACATAGCATGCCATCCACCATATGACGCCGGAAATATAACAAACACTATTGATGTAAGTCCTTGGATGTACTTATTGCGTCTCTGACCGCTTGAGGTATCACTACTAGCTCTCTCGTTGTAGATATTGTGCGTCCTGGGCTTAGATACAAGGAGAGGCATCTTTTCGTCATAGGCAGTTTCGTTATATTTCTCGATTGCGCCAATAATTTTCGAATACTTGTCAGTAGCTACTGCTCTCGCACCCGAGTGGAGATTGATGATGTCTGTTCTTTGCAAGACAATGTTATCGCTTTTGTTATTATTATCCGTGGTGTTATCTAGCGACAACTTGAGCTGGCCGCCAAGGACGATATATTGTGTAGGTCGGACCTTGTGCTCCAGTGGTTGAGGTGGTCTTTCGCTGTCGTTGGGTTCCTTCTTTATGATCCTCATTTTTATCAAACTATTTGTAATCATGGATAAACCGGTAACTCTGTATTTGCCCGGCGTCGTGGGGGGCTTCTCCCCTTCATTTCCACCAAGAGGAGATGAGGCCGTCTGTCCAGGACTTCCTTTAGCCGTCTTTGGGATGGAACCGTTGCCGGTGAGAAAATATATTTTGTCCACCGTTCCTCGCTTTCGTGAGCAGTTTGATGTATTCCCTCTTTTAAAGGTATAAATAAATTCTGTTTCAACGCCAAGCTCCCCTGTCCCATCGGCTATCTCGCTTTCACTTACGCCGCTATAAGGGATATCTGATATAACTATGCTTAGGGCAGATAGTTTTCCAAACGAATGTGGGGCCAAAAGTACAACGATCAGACTTGCAAGCTCGGGGTCGTTGATCACTGGAATCGGGTCTAGGATGTCCAAAGGTTTATCCCACCATATCCCGTATGTAAAGATTGTATAGATAACATGTAGCACGACGTGTGACTCAAGGGTTGTTATGGGAATGTGTCTTAACGCTCGCAGCAAACACTGAGTGGCCATCCAAATGATTTGGAGGAACACCCAAACCTTGACAAACAGATCCGCTTTGTTCTTGTCTGCGATGGACTTTTTCCGAAGAACCTCTGGGGCCACTAGACCGTTCTCGGAGAGAAATAATAGGCCATTTGGCGTTAGGATATTGGCAAATTGCGAGTAGTCCTCCACCTTCCCAACTGAATACCCGCCCATATGCACAAAATATGATCCCTCCATATCAAATATATGTTTACTAGATTCAGAGCTAGTTTCGTTCCTCTTCTGCCATTCTGCTCGAAATCTTCGTGCCTCACGGTGGTCTATTAGTGCTGCTAAGAGCAGTGACTCAGGAAAGAACATTCCAATGATAACTAATCGAATCTTGTTGAGCCCCCGACGAATAGTCGAGATGTTAGTTCGAATGTTCGCGTGTATGGCGTTCCATACACAGAGGATCAGCGTGGAGACGCAAGTGTGAAGAATACCGAATGTCCCGCGGCCCTTGGGCTCAGTCACCCACGAAGTCTGATAGCTCTCTTCGGTCGAGGAATTTTTGTCGATGGGCGCCGCTGCGGTGGCCATAAGGAGCATAGCGACAATAGACCAGGTCGCAATGATGCCGGTGAGGGAACTCATTTTGTCAAGCCTTTCTCGGGGAAGCTGGGTAATATGTATATCCCCAAAGATCCAGAGTTCAGTGTGATATATGTCTAAAGTTCTATTTGAGGATGAATAACGTCTGGCGTGTGGGTCTGTCTACTTCAAGGTTATTAGCAAGCCCAAGGTCTTTTGAAATAAAGACAAACCCACTTACATCATAGAACACTAATTCCTCCCTGATTAAATTGGAAATAGGGTGCTTCTGGGCCTCGACCCTGAGGTATAAACTTTCGAGCCACGTGCACCTAATATGGTGCAGGAATGATTGTTCACCTGTTCCTTCTTTCTTGTATATATCGGACAGCCCTAGTCAATGATATATGTTATGTTGCCTCACGAAGTAGTATTTCTAGTGTTATCTACGGACATTAGTTAGATATATAAGGGTCCACTGGGGGTGGGGAAAAGTGGGTGTACCTGCAGCTGCTTCTTAATATTAACGGTAATGAAGGATAAAAAAGACAATCAAAATTACTTATCAAATCGGCGCTCTAGGGCTTCTTATAAGGGAAGCCTCTATTCGATAATCAAAGCTCTATACACTGAGGCTCCTCAAGCAGATCTGGAGGCGACAAGATAGTACAAGATCACTAAGACCCAGCTAACCTGCGTACTTCACCTATCTTTACATATACTTAATTAGTGAATGATCAATCAATCCCTGAACTCTCCTACCTTTGCTTCTGTTTCTATCCGATACCGGAACTGCGCATATCTCATGCGCCTCTTCCGATTGTGCTACTATATCCTCCCTAGGACCATCACGCCAAGGAGACGATTTATTTTTGTTAAATTCATTAATTCACCAAGAAAAAGCTGTATGCTATACTTTAATTTAAAATCCTAAAGGCACACTATTAGGGGTTTGAAATGACAAGTAGGAAGTCTTTTTCCTGCTAATCATAGATATGAGACGGGAGTGGCAATCGCGCAGTCTGTTAGATCGACATATATATGTATATGCACCTTAAATGCAATATCCGGAGAGAATAATAATTGACGGTGATAGGAGTATCCCAGGTCATTATACAGAACTACTAAACAGTAATACATATATTCTATTAGCATTGAAGATCTTGGGACTGAGAGTGGTTTCTAGTAGATGTTAACCTGGGTGTATAGGCGTTTTTGGTGTAATATAAGATATATGCCTTCTATAGGAAAGAAAGTAGTAGATATAATAGATTTTTCTCCACACGATCGTTGCACTTAGCTTAAGATAATCCTAGCTCAACAGACACCTCCCAGTGTTCTCCGCCATCTGAATTCATGCATTGAGATCATTAATTCCACCGCTCCGCCGAGGGAGACAACGTCCCATGGCTCTCATCCTAGCTCAAAGAGAGTCGCTTAACCGTTCTCTGACTCGCTCGCTCGATGACTAGAGCACTAGACCACGGGTACCTACTGTCTGGGCAGGAAGCACATAAGTATATACTGCCTCGCCCATATGATGCGATAACAGCCGTTTTAGACTCTCAAGGTACACTTGCCAATGCAACCCAAATGGTGGCGGGGTGCGGGGTAGACCGCAGCTAACTATTCTATAGATACTGCCTGGTGTGGCGGGTAGGGCGGTGAAGTAATAATCAGTACGACCTCATGACGGGTGAAGCGTCGGAGAACCGCCGCCCAGCTTATATCACTTCAGTTCCACAGAGAGCATAGCCTGCGCTTTGACGTCTTGATGCACAATTATGTGTTAATCAACGGCATCCTGTCAGAACATAAGCCCCGACATGTGCTGTTTCTGAACACGTAGGACTTGGAAACATTTTTGAAGTCTGTACCCACATGCTCACAGGTTTGGGGGTGTGGGGCTCTCTAAGCCGGGCCAACCGTGTCTATCCGATCTGCAGTTACATACATGTGCGGGGCTATGAGAAGAGTCAACGGATTGATGCATATGCGGAATAAAGATCGCCGAACTTCCAAGGTGAAATTATTATTACCTATTTCGAAAGCGGGGCGGCTATGGCTACACGGAACTGGCTTTAAATTGTTATCTATAGACAAGGCTGTGTGTACCCGCAATTGTATCGTCCAATCATTCGAAGCCACATCTAGGAGTGGAGCCGGAGGAACGGAAGCATGCATCCACTGATGACGGGTCGTAGTCGTTACCGCCGGCGGTGCACTCAATTAGCCCAAATTGCTGGGGATTTGGTAGGCGGAGGAGTTCATGTGGAACGGCGATTCCATAGAACGGGGCATACTGGAACTCCGCTTTCTGATGAAGAACGTATCCAAGGCCACATGCAGGTGAGTTTATTATCATTCAGGTCTTATGAGGCTCTGGCTAGATGCCGTCAGCGCCGCCATACAAGGCATAGACCACTTGATACGTCCGTTAGTACTGGTACTTTAGTTAATACTGCCATCATGAGCCTGCCAACATGTGCACTTGTCAGCCTGCCGCTTTGTGTGCCATGTGTTGACGGTAATAACGGGGCTTGGCTGTGATAGATGTGCATACGTCGGTATTTCGGGTGGGGCTGGAATGGGTCGGTGGTACCTCCGTACTTGTAGACTCGGAAAGGTTAAGCAGATTTGACCTCGTGCCCAGTCTAGTATTTGTGGTTGCTGTGCCAGAAACTTTCGCAGAAATCACGTGACTGCCACGGAGTTAGAGGATGGAATCGAGCTCAGGGTAACCTTAAGTAATTGAGCGCAAAAATACACTAAGGAGATGCTGTAGTCAGCCCCCTGAGCCTCGGAACCTCGGCCATTGCAATGATTGCTTGGCAAGAGCTAAGAGCTGGAGGTATACATTGCCAGTGCAGTGGAACGCACTAAACTATGGGACTGCTGTTACGGCTTTTACTGCGCCACCTGTTCTCTTACACAAGACCTCGAGCCTCTCCCGCGAGATGCAGGCAGTAACTTGGGGTTGTTGAGGATTCCAGAGATTTTTCCGTTTCCATCTAGAACATACCAGAGCAACATATACAAAGGGATTCAGGAGCACGCCAACACTGAAATAATCTTATTTCCGTTCTCATGTTTAGATACAAGTACATACATGTACATACTACTCCCCCGGATCCCCGGACTCAACCCACGACAACAGCCTCTGCGCGAGCACACTATGCTACAGACTGTTTGAGTTCATTTTGCGCCAGTTGACAAATAGGTTTAACGCAAACACCGGCACCTGAATAACAAGCACTCAAGATACAAATCCCCCGCCAGAAACCTCTTCGATAACCGCCGTATCTAGCACGTATGCTATTAGGAGCCCAATTCGAAGACAACAAAACGGGGGGGAATTGGTAGGTCTTTATGTATTAAAGCAGGCGCCTTCTATGCCCTTTTTCCCCCAATCCCCTAACCTCTTTGTCGCAAAACCGTGGTAAAAACGGAACGCGGAGGTGGTTGGCGAAACTTACGTGCACCTATATTCTCACACCGACCCACTCGCCTCTTTTCAACACGGCGTATTACACTTACCGCAACGGTTACTTGACTGATTTCGCGGTAATTGTGGATCGGATATGATTTTCACCGTTATGAAGTGAGCGTCAGGGATCACCCTCTCAAAACGTGGTCACAGACAGAAACTGCAACAACTAGGCCCCATGGCGACAGGACATCACTCCTCCGAGGTACTTTACCCCTCTGATTCTCTGATCATTTTTTTTGCTTACATAATCCATAGGGAACAATTCTCTCTCTGGGTGTTGGCCATTTAGTAGACGTTGGCTGTGGGGGTTGTCTTTTTGCATGCTTGGGATTAGGAGTCCGCATGTTTCCGCGCTTGAGATACCTCTTAATTTAGCAGTCCCTTTTTTTTGAATACAAGCTGGGAGTCTATCGATAAATACTTCCACGGAGTGGATAATGACCCTCATCTGTTTTCTATTCCAGGTTTCGGTACGGCTTGATATGTTGGCTCATTTCTCACGGTACATTCTGTCTCTAGCTAAATTTGAGCGATCGAGTGATATACTGTGCCCAAGGGTGGGGGCTGGGGGGTGGGCTCGGAGGTGATCTGGACGCAAACTCCTGGAAGGAGGAAGCGAAAACAGCGAGGCAAAAAGGTATAAATACAAGTAAGTAAGCAATACCTTTAGAACGGCTTATATAATGCTGACATAAAAAGGCGGGTGGCGCAGATCTCCTCTGGTATGTCTTGATTCTTGCTCTGAATGTTCCGCGGATAAGGACCCGGATAATGTGGAGACTGGATAGTATCGGTTTGGACTTAGCTTTATGCGAATTGGCACTAACATAAGTCTACCTATACTCTAATTAAAGTACGTACACTCGCACTGGGAGTCCCCAGGACTATTAGATTGGTGGTGTCTAACATTTTTTACATAGGTATCATAAAGCGCAACAATTCCTTACGAGAGTAGGCTAGTTGAGGTACTGAAGAGTATCTCTACTATGCTAACTCACTTGGGGGTGCAGTTAAATACATGGACAACGGCAGTGAGGAAAAGTGATATTTCTTGATTGTAGATTAGTTTCATCATTGAATGAACTCCATCATCTCAAAGGAATCACGTCTGTATATTAACAGTTTAACTCCTACTTCTATATCATGGTAACTCCATGCTTCACTACCTGGCGGGCGACACTGGTTTACACACATCACAACGCTATTCACACGGGAGGTGCTATACTAGATTCTAAAGGCAAAAAAGGTTGGATCACATAACACGATGATTAAACAAACTAAACACTATGTGGTTTTGATATTTATAAATTATTATTTCAACGTGAGAGGAGGGCTCGCGATCGTTATCTATGGTATCCCCGTATTCGTTCCCCCACTGTCTCCACCTTCCTGTCGGGGCTGGTCTTGTTATCCACTACACCCGGGGCTATTAGCAAAAGCGTACATGTGATATAAAATGATAGGATGTAGGTTTTCTTACGTTGGCCGCAGCGTACCGAATAATTGAAAAGACGAGGCGACGGATATTGTTGAGTGTTTTAACACCCCTGGTGCTTAACATGTGGCTGTGATCGAGGATGCGATCGCGGATGCGATCCAGTTTTTGAAGGGCGGTGTGACGAGGCTTCGGATATGCTATTTGATCAACATTCATGACTATTGCTGACTAATGTTACATGTATGGGTTAAGAACACTCTCGTGCCCTTACACCCAAGAACATTAAATCCCGGCAGCGCTCCTTGACAGTATGAAAGATGCCCGGAGCACTGAATTGCCCCCCGCCGGACTTGCCCCGCTCTCCTTATCTCCCACATCTTCTTCCCCGTAGAACTCCCCCTCGAGGTAAACTCGATCACCCTTGGCCCCGCCAAGAGTGATCTCCCCATGTTTCCCGCATCCTCTTTCTCATAGGACTCCCCCTCGAGGTAAACTCGATCACTCTTGGCCCCGCCAAGAGTGATCTCCCCATGTTTCCCGCATCCTCTTTCTCATAGGACTTCCCCTCGAGGTAAACTCGATCACTCTTGGCCCCGCCACGAGTGATCGGCAGTTCTGAGGCCCCAGCAGCCGGCGGTGAAGCCGGTGTCAGGAGCAAGGATCGCCCCTGAGCCTCCATCCCCGTGCTAACCACCTCCGGGATGGTCCTCTCCCCTTCTACATTCTCATGCATATCGTATGCCTATCAAACTAAGCGTAAGAGAGTAGGTTAAATAACACGTCCGAATAGGAAGATATGAAGGAGGTGACGAGGCTGCAGATATTGTTGAGCGTTATCGGGGCGTTGGGATGTGCCCAGTGATAGTGGGCCTTGATTGGTGGACGAGGCTTCGGAGATTGGTGAGGATGATTGGGGCGTTGGCGAGTGTCCATTGACGGTGGACGAGGATTCGGAGATTGGTGAGCATTAGCGGAGCATTGGGATGTGTCCGTGATGGCGTGCCTCAATTGGTGGACGAGGCTTCGGAGATTGGTGAGGATTAGCGGAGCGTTGGGATGTGTCCAGTGATGGTGACCATCAATGGGTGGACGAGGCTTCGGAGATTGATCAGGATAAGCGGGGCGTTGGCGTCTGGATATGTCCAGTAATGGCGGACCTCAATTGGTAGACGAGGCTTCGGAGATTGGTGAGTATGAGGGAGTGTGGGAATGTGTCCAGTGATGACTGGGACATGATTGTGGTGATGTCGCAACGGATGACATTGCGGGCTCGGACGCTGTTGCTCGGTCGGACGATGCGATGAGGATGTTTTTTTGTGACAGCGGCGGCGGGCGGCCCTTATAACGATGGATGGATAGACGCAATGGCGTGGCTCCCTTCTATTATTGCCATAAACTGGTTCTTGGAGCGAAAACTATGGTTAGACTGCAAAGTTCTTTGGCTGGACGCCTTTCTATTGTTGCAATATCTGTTTTTGGACGAAAAGTGACCGAAAAGGGACGGAGCAATTCTGCGTTCCAAGAAGATACATAGTATTCCCCCGCCTCGCTCCACCTTGGCAGCCGTTTCGTCTATTCAATGCGCTGCAGCGGACGACAATAGGAACCAATCCGACAAAACTTCCAATTGTAATTACGTTAACTCTTCTACACTTACTCAATTCTCCTCCCATGAAAAACTCAAGGACAACAATAGAAAGGTAACCTTACCAGAACCTCTGTTGAAGCCCCAAAATACCTTTATTCTATTCTTCGCGTCCGCAGCCATCACCCAAGCGCAGGCATTTGCGCTTTCAATGGTTCATTGAATGTGCGTTGACCACTAGCTCCTCCCTGAATTTGCTTCCACATCTAGGCAATTGCCAGAGGAATAATCCCCGCGGAATCACCCATTATCCCCCCTCTCTGCACCTGTCTAACACGTGCACAGCGTGCTAGGAAAATAACCCCCACCCACTGGTATCGATATATTCCCGGCCGCAGATCTCCTAAGAATACTGGCAGTAGACGCATGAATAACATAGAATATTAATGCTCATCCAATGTGATGTGGTAATGAGACACGTTCCCATCACTCGCTGGGCCAGGTTTATTTTGCGTATCATATGTTCTCACTCGGTTGGGTTAGGTTTCATGGCGAGCAACACCTGGACGGGCGTCTGGCGTAACCCTCAATGAACACAGTGGTGTGGAAGACCGACGGTGGCTTTCCACGGTCTCGGTTACGGTAGGAAATCATTCTGGGTCAAGAGCTGATGTTCTGGCCGTACATGGTTTTGGGTACATCAAAACATTTTATTTGGACCTTTTATTTGCATGGTGGTAATAGCGAAGATTAAACGTGCCACATCTTTGATCATAGCAACCGACCTGTTGTACCTTCTCACTCGAGCAGCCTGACGGGGAGCGCAGGGAGAGATATCAACTTCAGCGTAGATGGCAACATTGGGTAAATAGCGAACACCTCTACGTCAGGTAACGGTGTGTTACGGGAGATCGAGTGAGAGGGTATGATGTTAGGAAGAACAGTTAGCCGGAGACAAGCATAGAAAGGGATCGAGGTGGGTCATTGCATGTACGACCACGCCTGTATTACACTACATGTAATGGGCGGCACGCTCGGGAAGCGGTGCTTACGGCTGCAGGCCGACCTACTTTGAGAAGTAGATCGACTCAATAGTATTATGGTACGGCCTAATAGCTGCCAATTGTGAGTTAAATGGATTATGCGTCGGAGAAGGATTAGCTAGAAAGCGGGCTCTGATAGGGCTTCCCTCAACGTGTAAATAGAGGGGCGGGCTCCCACGAGCGGAGAGAATTATTCTCATCAACAGAGAGCGGAATCTGGTCTACAATATTACTTCAGTCCAAACGCTACAGAAATACTGCTTAGGATTGCCATATCTTTGATATCCCATAACACGGTTTGACATCTGTTGCTCCTCCAATGCTTTTGAGATAAAGCTGACGTCTCATCGTGAACAAAATCACACTCGCAGGAGAACTCTATATCTGAACCGGATATTGTGGCGGATAAGGACGTGCTGGTATATAAGAATCGCGGGGATAGAACGCCAAGCACATATTTCATGGGAATATGGGATAAAGAGGCGCCGAAGACCTATCTCAACAGCTATGAGAGCATAATGTTTTAGCCTTTTATCAGTCTATCCGGTTTCTTGGCATACAAAGAAAGAAACGATACCCGTAAAGGTTATAAAAATACCTGCCAGCCCGGGAATGAGTAAAATATTCTTCTACATCTTTGAACTTTGAAACGAGGGCGGTATTCACTCTATGTCTAGCTAATGTATTTCCTTGCTGGGCTGTGGCACTAGGGACGCTGCATCAAACATTTTGTTTCCAGCCATTATTGTAGCTAGGATTTAGTACCCGCGGTGAAAGATCAGGACAGTATTGCGCCATTCAATGCAGCTTCACGACATGAGTCTTAAATCCTAAGCCACTGCTTTTAATCAAGGAACAAGGTTGATGTTACGCTTCACAGTGTATTCTCCTAGGTTCAAAATCAGGAGGAGGTGGAGCATTAAAGGGTAGGGTGGCATGGATTGAACACTAAAGAGTCTCTCTGCAGCCATTTCCAATTACATTGGTAAGTTCTGTAACATCTTAAATCTATATTTGTCTGCCTTAACCCGAGGTCCGTGGTAGGAGGTATCACGATAGATTATTTCCCGAAATTGACCTATCCCACTACAACTTGTGATCTCCCATGCCCAGTTAGGTAGCGTTCTATGAGGCTTGAATCTCTATAGAGATTCCCGTATTATGGTTAAATTTTAAATATTTACAGGCCGGGTTAAGCTCACTCCCATCACCTTCTATGCTCTCAGTTACATAAGAAGTATTCTACAGCCCCATCAAATCCCGTAGTAAGGCTCTCAGCCTATACAAGGAGAGCATCTTTGAGTGAAGTGCTCTTCTCACATATTCCCCATTGTTCATCCTGTTCCTACATGCTTCGCGGTGGCTTCATCGGGGTGAGGGACCCTGTGATCGACAATGGTTTGCTCCCTTAGATAGTTAGTTAATTTATCCTAAATCGGACCAGTGCCACGAGAGTGGAAAGAATACCCTTGTGGGAGGCTTTTATCCCCCATAGGTTGCGGGCCAAAGAAGCAGAGGAGCATCCGACGAAAACACGTACGGCTGATATCCCGAATATAGCTCCTCTCTGAATAATGCCTCCACAGGCCACGCACAGATGCGCTGTGGTGTCTCCAGAGGGCCAGATGTCCTGTGGGTGGTCCGTTGTCATGTCATCCCTCATGTGTGTCAGACAGACAGCACATGCCCCGATTCCTCCTTAGCCGAGTGCCCCACAGAAGGAATCCACTCTACTCTGCTTATAATGTTAGTACATGTGATATGAGGACTCGCCCTAATATAAAACTTACACTTTCGACTTTAACTGTGGAAGTCTTTCGATGACCCAGCACGTCGTACCTGGCCCTCTCCTCAGTTCTAATCTGTTAGTTCGCCGTACTCTGTCGTCATCTTTGTGGGAGCTAAATACCTATATGTGCTGCTAGCTCGAATGTATTCGATGACACAATTCAAGTACCCACCCTCTGTAAACTGATTAGCCACAATTTTAGAGGGGTATGCCGACGTAGAGGACTCACTTAACCAACCCCAGGCACACCACGAAACGACTCCCCATCACCAAAAGTAGGAAAAATGGAAAGGAGAGGACGAAATCAAAGAAGAGAGACGCCACGAAGCACGCAAGAGGCAACGATATGGCACGCAGAAACCATTTCCATACGCCTTTTCAGAGGCCTACGAATGATAGTCGATGACTCAATATTAAAGTCCTTTCCCTGCAAAATCACCTTACGGGGCCCAGCACGCAGCCCCATCAAAGGGTTTCAACCGTTCTCCCCCTTTGTCAGGGAGGCACGCTGGGAGTGCATAGACGCATTCCCAGTTCTGCTAAACACCATATATATGTGCAGCAGACAATCCTAACGCTTACTCCAGTTAGTTCTTCAGTTTCCGTTGATGCAACAGATTACAAGACTTACTCCTATCATGCCACGATGCCCCCCAGAACCCAGATCCCAATGCCAGTTCGTCGGCCCCAAAACACCTGTAGACATTTATATCAACAGTTAGTTATGTTCAAATTCATAGCTCATTTAATGCAGCTGAGGATGAGCGTACGGCGAAGAAGGTTAGAGTAACGAATGGGCTTCGATGACTCAATAAGGGTCTGGCAACAGAGAACGATTCCCCACATTGCCCGGTGGCAGATGGGGGCGCTTGTTGTAGACGTAGGGGGGAACACCGAGCGTTCGGTTTCTTAGCATCTCGATGAGGGGACAATGCTGTAAAGCATTGTGGTAGGAGGGCGAGCCGTTGAGAGAGCGGCATAAAAGATGATGGAGGAAGAGAGTGCTGGTAGACTTATGCTTATGTCTCTGGGGATGGATTGAAGTGCATAGAGATGGTTTGAAGGATGGATATGGATGTTTTAAAATAGCGAGAGATAATTGATTAGGTTGGAAAAGGTGGCAGGCAGGAAGTTAGGGATGGAAGGTGGGAGGGAGGGAGAGTGGTGGGTATAGATATAAGTGTTGCTGAGTAAGATCCTGAACAAGGATGGCAATTGGTCATACCTATATCAATAGCTGCATAGGCCCAGACTACGGTGCATCTAAGTCAGCGCAAGCGGAACAAGATATATGATGGTAGGAAATGTCTCTTTCCCGTATCAAAGCCCATGATATCTAATACGATCAGTACTTTAATCCTTTTCTAGACCTTTTTTATTATTTCTATATATCCTTTTTAGAACTAATGTAACGCAGAGTACATGGATAGTATTTTCAATCGCCGACCTAGTCAATTGTTTGTTATGATACCATGATGTCGACCCGTTTCATGTAGGAACTGACATACGCATCCAGGTAAGTATACACATAATCAACCGCGGTACAGAACTTGCAATACAAGCTTGATACGCGACTTTCCCTGTTTCCCATACTCATCTCCGGAGTTGCGGGGGAGCACTGCGTATGCACAGTCTTCTAATTAATTGAACTAAAAAAACAAAAAACTGCGCAAGTTACTACCGTCACAGCCTTTCACTCGATCATAGTCATGGGCACGAAGAGTTGCGCGATAGAAAGGCGGTGATGTCTCCTGGAGGCCCATTGAGACTAGGCCAGCGATTATAGCAGCATCCATACTCGTTCCCAAATACTTACATGTATATACCTTGATCACACGTCATCACTCGCGGTTAGGGTTTATGCGCGTCGGCGTAGAATTCTGTCCGGAGGCGGTCCCAGATTTATTTTCATCACTTGAACATGCCAAAAGCATGAACAGATTAAGTAATCTTGTATTCTGTTTCAACGACCGCTAGGGCCAGAGTTCATTACACTTACAGTCTATATTCCCGCTTCTATCTTTTATCATCTCACCCTCTTGAAAGCGCTACAGGTAGAACAGCAAAATGAAACCAGGCGCTGGGTTATTTCCAGTAGGTTACTTACAGTTCACGGATGTCTTGATTCGAGGAATGAATGTAGTTTCCTGTCCCCTCTCCAGCCATAAGCGACCGCACCGTCCTCCACTCATCACCTCCCACACCCTTCGATCAGCCCCATTCACCACCTCCGCCACCTACACACCCTCCCAAACCCATCCTCTACTCACCCCTGCTACAAGCACCACCATTAGTAAAAGAGAAGAAGCCAAAAAAAATCCACAAATCTACACAGCCACTCCCCCGCCAAAGCCAACAGACAAGCTCATGGGTCGTCTGCCGCTGGCGGGACTAACCTGCAGGCTAAGCATCGGACGAGCTTATAGGTCATCCGCGCCGCCTGCGATAGTTTCTAGTGCATGCGAGCCGATGGGTCGGTGCACCAGAGGCTGTGAAGTGTTGGGGTGGAAGGAAAGGAAGGGGGGGGGACTTAGCTTTTGTGTGGTTTATTATTTGTGGAGTTGGTGGTGTTTTGTCTTGGCGCGGCTGATCGTGGGTAGTGTCTTGTGTTGAGGGTGGACGGAGGTGTCTGTTTGTTGATGGTGGTTGGTGGGAATCACTGATCGGGGTTCTGGCCAGGGCTGCGGCTGACGGTTGTTGGTTGGTAGTTGGTTGATAAGGAATGGGGTCCTCACACCGTAGAAGTAGTGGGTAGTAGTTCGGGAAACATTCTCTCCAACCCGCGGTGTGAAGAAGAAAGGGTAAAGGAGAAGGAGGGATAGCAGTGAATAGGGCAGTGTACATATACCCTCTCCAATATCCAAAGCACAGTCGTTTCAGAGTTACCCCTGATTCCTTTGTTGGAACTTTGATAGCTCTGGAATCTTCTAGAAGAACAAACATTGAATCACGTATGCTAACCCTAACCCTGATATTTCTCAAAGGTGTTGCGAGCAGGGGTGGGAATAGGAAAGTAACCACGGGGTGAAGGTTTCCTCTGTGGCTGTGTCGCTTTATATACTGCCTTGACCTAGGTTTCGAAACAAGGGAGCCACGGAGTTTGGGCTTGATTGGTGATAGAGCCCAAATTACCTTTGGTCATGTTGCATTGACCTCTGGATAGAACAGGAATATCAAAGATATCCTGTGCTTTCAATGTCTGAAGACATCATGTTTGTCTCTCCGAAGTACTGATCTGAGGACAATGATGAGTAATCAAAAAAGGATAGTATTATATCAGGATACGTGCACGCTGCATCTCCTCTGCAGTGTGTGGTGGGGGTAACATAAGGTAGAGGTAATGAGGATGATGTCTGAAAGATTGATAGTAAACATGTATGTATTGCTCTTCCCACAAGTCGGTAGATAGCGCTTCTAGAGAGACAGAACAGCGGGCGGGAGCGGGGACCGGAGGTGGGTTAGGGTTGACAAAAATCTATGTGGAGGACGGGACGTATTTTCCATTTTTTGTTAAATTGCATGCGGTCAGTGGAGGATTATTTTGCTCCAGTCTTTTCTTGCAAGGAAAGATCACAAGATGATCGGGGACTGTTACTCAATTGTGTGCGTGCATACATGTATGTACATGTACTCGGGTGTGAGGGTAAGTGATCAGAATCTGATAATTAAATGTTGCGGTGAATACGTGTATTTATCTTATCAGATTCTGATCACTTTTCGCTACACCCTAGTACATATATGTAGATGCCGCTAGGGAGGACAGTCAGCGCTGCACAGGCGGGGCTGATATAGCAGGCTAGCTGGTCCTCTTTCACGTTCTGTGAACCTTGTTCCTCTCATCAACCCAGCCGATGGTCCACAACGCAGCAAAATTAATTGGCTTCGAGCTTCGATTCCTCGTCCATCGGGATAGACAAGTCATCATTTTCATTCCATTCCTCGCCCATCGGGATAGACAAGTCATCATTTTCATTCGCTCATCAGACCGAGTGAGAGGGCTTTCATGGTAAGTTTCCTTCGATTTTGTCATCGATCAGATTATCTACACTGCTGTAAGCCCGGCTAACGTTTCCCCCGGGTGTAAAGATATACACCATCATCCCCCCAGTTCATCTTCGCATGGGGGTTTGCACCAATCTCAGCTACCCTGCGCATTCGCTTGTTCCCCATCCTCGCCTCTTTCAAAAAATCGAGTTAAGAGGCAAGAAACCGGAGGCCTCCAAAATGACGGTTCCATGCCAGCCAATGCCGGGCCCAAGCAACCAAGTTATTCGAGGTCAAATCGGAAGGCTCTTGGTCGATATCATGAACACCGACGTTTAGGGTGCAATTAGCTCACGAACCGCACGATTTGATGGAAATCGACGAAGGGAGCGAGTTAGCTCTGGGCCAACAATTTATCGATACCAGCTCTGAGGAGACCGTTTTACGAGAAACAAGGTCCCTTAATCAACAATTAAAATCAATCCAAGGCGAGCTTCTTGACCTGAGAACTGCGTACATGGGGAATGCCGGTAGAACGGCTCAAGAGACGTTGGTTTTACAAGAGCTCAAGAGTGCCAACCAAGTGCTAGGATCAATCCAGGTTGGCATCTCGACTCTCTCGTCCGACGGATAGTTAGGTGGTATACATCCAGAACATCGAAACGCCATATTTCTCGATATAATGAACTCGGGTAAGCTAAAGAAACTCCATATATTTAGATAGAGTCATGCTAATAAAGATTGTAGAGTTTACCTGGGTGATATCGCGATTGATCTCATATTTCAGGTTTGACACCCTCGCCGGCTCTACCTGTGTTGCACAGGCGTAGCGGAAGCTAGGATGAGGAGTGTGCAGTGTTTGCGACATGGTGTCCAGAATTGATCATGTATACCTATCACTAGTATAGCTTACATAACGCTCGGGCTTATCCCATACTTGTAGCTTAGCATGTCAAGAATCAATGAATCAATAACAATCATACCCTCACGATCACGAACACAAATAGCCTGAAACTACCTTCATCAACCAATAACCCCAAACCAGCATCTGCAGCAGCCCTCGGCAAGACCACCAGCAGCATGACATCCAGGAAATAAGGTTCCCTAGGAACCACAATGACGATAACCACGAGAGAGAATGGCCCGTCGCTAGTAGAATGTATATCCGAGGGCTAGCCGCACTATGCACCAAAATGTCATTTTGACGGCGGTATACGCATATAACTACATAGCGATGTGACCGTGGGATGGACGCCCTGGTGTAAGCGCAATTAGATGTGGCGGATAGCAGACGTAGAACAAAGGTGCAGTACCGCTATGACTTGACAGATTGGCTGCGCATAAGAGGCCAGAATTACTACTACCGAACCTGATATACGCCCTTCAACCAATGGCTAAGAAGATAATTCCGGCTGGAGATAGCCAGCTGTTCTAGTATTTGCGGTAGTAGCCTTAGGTGAAAAGGTGTTCGTATACAAAAATAAGAGCCAGTGAGGCTGAAACCTGGTCGAATCTGGACAGGCTTGGCAGTTGCAGGAATAGTTCCATACATACATACATGTAGTCAGGATATGAGGGAAAGGTTTCTCCTCCCCTCAGAGGTACGATCAATAAATACTTTTATCTACGGTAGTTGATCCAAAAATTGGACAGGTTGGCCGGTAATTCTAGTTGTTTTAGGTAAAGACTTACAAAGATTTAGCCAATAAGAGGTGTAGGACCTTCTGTCTAATAACCCGACTTTCTTAACAAACCTCTAAGAGAAGTACTATGATCAGTTGTTCAAGGTTGTATCAGGCGCAGATGGGAAACCTAGTGTTTAGACTATGATGTATAGGTGTCGATACTTCGAATACCTCTAGTTAGATTTCATTTCTCGCTTGCCTCGAACCAGCCTCTTCAGCTTGGCGTCCGCAATCCAGTAAATAAATAAGTGCATGTGACCAAGGTCTTGTTCGAGATATTCTCGCTACCGCCATTGCATCTTGACAATACATGCGTTTTGGATGGCTGTTAAAAGCATGGTGTACTTTGACTCGTATCGTCGACGAGGAATAAAGAATGAGAAGAACAGGCGGCTAACAGCGTCAACTGGTGTTGACAAGGTGCTATTTAGCGTCCACGACCTCCGGCAACCTGCATCATCACAGCCTGCACTCTCGCACACAATGGTAAAACATGGCGCTGCCTCCAAGAGCTACCCTCCGTTTATTGATAAACAGTTGAATATATATGTCATATAGCTCCCCGTGGGTGGCATGGGTGAATTTTGTCTCGAATATTCAGCCATCGAGACGTATCCACTACTCTGTGCTTTCTGGTTTTTTGTTTAGCAGATCTCGCTACCTTCTGACATATGAGCACGTGTGCCAGAGTATTGTGGGGTACAGTTAGGGCAACAGAATGACATCTTATTCGTATTCCATTCCGGCAACCAAAACGTAGGTATCTGTAGCTACATGTAGTGTAGGAATTAGTCATAGACTAGAGACTGTTGCATCAACTCAGTGGGACCCTCGTAGGCGCGCAAGGACACTCTCATTATTAAGAAGCAAGTTGAAAAAGGGTAGGTCGGCTCCCTGGGGAGACATAATATGTGTCCCTGGTGGACAGAATATGACATCAGGAGTCCCCACCCTTGAAACCAGTTCTCGGGGCCTTTCCAGGTATCCACAGTGAAAAAGGTCAGAGAACTCACTACTCCTCCCCCCCTCACCCCCTTGCTTCCCCTCAAACCACTTTCCCACCCAAAACATGCGTACCCGCGCCACCCGCAACGCCAGAAGACGCCTTGCCACAAGATGATAAGCTTTGTGGGGCTGAATGTAGATCTTTTATTCCGTTGAACCAGAGTTTTTCTTCTTTTTCCTTTGTTTAACTCACACTCGCACGCAGACCGTAGTCCATGGGAGATCAATATCCTCTCGAAGCTTCACCTGGAGGGTTAGATCCATAATTTGACCTAATGAAATAACCAGACCGAGCACCTAAGCCCGCCAGCTTCACTAAGTCCCATCACTCCGCATTTTTCTCTACATGTCCCGCTTGAGCGCCGGCACTGGGGAAACTCTCTTCACGAGCAGAAACCCACCCACATGCCAAGCAAGGAAAGGAAACCATGATTAATATCCCCTAAGTCCTCGACCCAGCAGGATTCGAACCTGCAACCTTCTCAACCCTCAGAAATTCACGGAACCAGAGTCATTTGCTGGAGGTGTATTAGTTTCACCTCTGAGAGAGTATGGCTTATGTGCCCGTTGCCCATTAGTGTAGTAGTGCATTAGGGAGATGAGGGGTAAATGAAAGGGAAAGTATTTAACTAATCGTGATGTAATTAGTTAATTAGTAATCGTGGTGGACGCTTGAGATCGTTTATACATTTCCACTGAAGTGATCTGCTCGGACCAAGATTTCCGCATGCAGCAGAGTGTCCGTACCACCGGCACCCACCGCTCCATCGGTGTACATTCTGTAAAGCTCTAGATCTACTGCTGAAAATGCCATGTAATATAGCCAACTTCTGCTGGTACAAGGAATACTAAAAATCAAAGGTATGGATTCTCTACGGTATGTACTCTCATTATCAGGTGTGTACAAATGCAATGTTCATCTTTCGCAATGCTGGTTTACTTCATCGATCAAGTTCTATGGTGGTTGTTTGACCCCGATTTTCATTTCTTTGGGGAGCTTTAGCTAAATCTTTAACAGAGATTAATCACCGGTGAGGGGTAATCTATGACACAGATGTATGAAGACCGACCACTGTTGACTCAACGACATTCTGCAATCCTTGCGTTAAGAATATTATCACCCACGATAATGAGCTGGTGCTGGGTACATGAACGGAAATGTAGAGACTGGCCCAGGTGGTCTTAGGCCTTGATGCAATATCTTCTCGGCTAAGCGGGATAGTCATACCTCTCAGTACACATGCGCAAGGGAGCAAAGGAGTAGAGTAGTCACGGCGTCTTTATTATCAGTACCACTCTCCCCGACGAACACAGCCTCTACTCGTGCTCTCTATGGCATGGCATACTCCCCGTCTATCAGGTGGGCACCTGCCACCGGCTTGGGCATTCCGCTGGGGCTTTATAAACATCCATGCCAGGTATTTTCATCCACTGTGGATTTTCTCGTGGCCCCAGTAGTGGCCACGCAACACTCAACGCGAACTGATCCTCAACCGGGCGGGCGTACATTCTCCATCTCTGTACATCCCACCATCGCTCCTGCTCCTCCGCATGCTCTATCACAGACGAAGGAATATAGCTCTGCCACTTCTGGAGAGGGCAGCGGCGGGTAGTCTCTAGGATAGTATATGGTATTAGACCACAAGCCAGTAGGCGGGCTACAGCGATACTAGTCTTGTATGCAGGATTGCGGGGCGGGATGGCTGCTTCATCGATGAGAGGCGTGTTGTGTCTCCAATGCCAAAGCCAGGCACTCAGACATGTTTTTTTGAAGGGACGGCGCACTGAGTTGTTAGATAACGAACCTAAGGTGAATGGTGGGAGGTGGGGGGGGGGGGGTTATAAGTACCGTACGCTACCTGGTACTCGCCACCTTCCTCAAGTAGTCCATTCCAGTACGCTTCATCATCTACATAGAGCTTGCCATTTACAATGACTGTTATTCTGTGTTAAAATTTGCTTGCTGGTAGAACACATTTGTGCAGAGTAGTAGGGGCGATGGATATCTCGGCGGCGAAGTAAAGATAGGGTATCCGGGAAGGTTACACATACTTCCAGCGATGTCTGTCCCCGCAGGCCTGAGGTTGGTGCGAAAGGGCATAGAAGCTCCCATCTTTACAAGCGCCCGGTCGAGCTGATATTCTTCGGCGGCAAAGAGGCGGTACTGGTAGCGAAAGAGTCCTGGTCTCCCCAGATCACGGGACCTGTATAAGCGTGGTCTCAGACTTATCTTCAGTAGAGCGGGTGGTACATAGAATTTCGGTGTAGTAGGGGGCGTTACTGTGTGACCCATGGCTAATAGAGTGAGTGGCAGGTGGTAGATGACTGCTGATTCTGAAGTAGACAGGCTTGGGGATATAGTAGTTTCACATGGGCAGAAAATGATGTTTAGGCGTGGAGTATGGTGGAATGAGGTCATGGTTTTGCGGGGATGACATATGCACGGAAATTACGCGAGCGCGGCCCACACAAGTGCCCCGGGCATCCGCGGTTCTAACTACTACATTAATAGTCCAACCGCTGAGGATTTTAAGATCAGCGTCCACTACCGAGGAGATTGGTACGATATTTTCTACGCGCTTACAGAGACCTAAAAATACATGTAGTATCAGAAGAAGAACCGTTCGATTAATGGGGAGGTTTTAGGAAATGGCTGGAAGCAGTCTGGATGTAATGTAGAGAAATATATTTTGGACCATATAAAATGATGAAGTTTCGGTTATCAGTAAAAAAAAAAGGGGGGCTTGGATTTGCCACTAAGAATACAGCATTACTATGGTGTTCTTTGTGTGGTTACATGTAGGTATCATTCGCTGAGTCCTGTAGTCACACAATACTGATTCAGCGCCTTTTCTTTTGCACTGTATGTCTACTGATTGTCCCGGTAATGTGCTCGTTTTTTGACAAAATATGTTTATTCAGCTATGAATTAAAACCACTGAACTGACACGATATCTAGACATATCTTGCTTTATATCCTTTGGCGAACTGGTAGCGCCATCCGATGATAGCAGTCAATCGGGCCGGCTTATAGGTTGATATCAGCCGCTGTGGCGTGACGGGTGTATGAGTCAGAACAAGACCTCTAGCTACATGAGCAACTTAATGAGCAACCTCAACGCAACATGAACACTCGCTCGCGGCTTCGGTTGATGTTTAACAAAACTCTTAATTGAGTTTCTATGAATCTGATAAATAGAGAAATAGTACTAGCTACGTGTTCTTCTGGGGGGGTCAGATTCTAAAATAGTAAAAGGCAATTAAGATTTGTATATTATGTTTCCCCGATCCAGAGGTTTGTGGGTAAATAGACTAGTACTCCACTTAGCGTTCTGGGGCTTCCTTGTAGTCTACCGATTGATTAAAACTACGATAGGTCGAATTAGCTCTAGGTTGAGACCATATATCATTGTCCTACGATTCGTTCAAATACCACGCACTACCATACATGTCGTCCAGATCACTACTGTATCACACGGATGTTCGATTCGCTACCTAACAGCTCCGTTCGCGCTGTACATAGATGAGCCTGGGTGATATAAATTGCCTAACTACATGAATAGCTATAGAAGGTGCGGTGTAAAAAGGACAATTCAGGCTTGCAATGTGCTTTTCAGCTTTAAGGGAATAATGGTCTGTTGCGCAGTTAGAAATCTTTAGTTTTCGACTAAGGTACTTAAGCTTGAAAGGGAAACAAATACCCAAAGGTTCGTGAGAATGATCGACCAATCCACCCGGCAAAGACGCTCACTGTTATTAGAATCAGATTAGAAAATTGCTGAGCCATAATCTATGAAGGGGTAATACCGATGTTTGCATATTGAGAGCTCTTTGAAGACCCATCGGAGATCCCTGATAGGACACTGAATAGCACGGTAACACCAACCACCAAGATAAAGGTTAGAAGAGGTATAAATCGTGATACCCCCCGAGGCAGAAACTACGATCTTTTTTAGCATGGCGGAAATACAGGATATATTGGCTTTGTCAAATTCAGGCTTACCCCCATTGCCCTGTATGTAATCAGGAATTCCGGAGTTTCCATATTATTGTCTTTATACCAATGAATTGCCAGCCGAACTACTTCAAGATCGCTAACACTCCCGATTTTGAGTTCTACCTTTTGGTCAAATGGGTCATGTTCCACAATGACGCCCCTCATAACGATGCGGAAGCTGCCCACGAACTGCATCATGGATGCTTCGTTTTTTACCACATCTTGCAGTCGAAGAAGGATATTGTCAGTTGTGCACCGTGTGCATAGGGTGACCGGGTATCGCCGCCCTGACTGCTCAATAATGATTGTGAGCTTCACGCAACCCTCAAACCAATCTTTGTGACCCTCGTCATCATCGTGGTATCCTTCATTGTTATTATGCCGTCCATTATCATGTGAACCCACAGCCACTTGCAATTCAGGGGGCGGTGCCGGTGTGATTGGGGTGGTGACCATACGCGCATGAATATAGGTATTAAGGTTTTCAATTTGCACTCCAAGTCCCGCAAGTTGCTTCAAGACCTCCTTGAACTGTATCTCAGATACCCTGAAGAGCTCCTTGAAAGTAGTTCTATCCTGCACGCCATTCGCCATCGAATTCCGGAGAGAGGAGATGCCAACCTGGATTGATTCTAGTGCTTGGTTGGCACTTTTAATCTCTTGAAAAACCAACGTCTCCTGAGCCGTTTTACCGGCATTCCCCATGTACATGGTTCTCAGGCCAAGAAGCTCGCCTTGGATTGATTTCAATTGTTGATTAAGGGACATCATTTCCCTTAAAATAGTGTTCTCAGAGCTGGAATCGATAACTTTTTGCTCTAGAGCTAACTCGATCTCTTCGTCGATATCCATCAAATCATTAGGTTCCTGAGCTATTCGCATTGCAAAAAGGCCTAAGGAGAGGTCCTCGAGTTCATGATCAACGTCAGACATCCTGATAATGTGATGATGAAAGATCCGAGATTTCAGGAGATGATTATAGACGTGTTATCGTTATTAACCGCTTTCAAAACTGTGGAGTGATGTATTGGATCGGTCGTCGGGTTCGATGATCACAATCGCAACTTGGAGAGGTTTAAATTCCCTTGAGTATAACATTAGATAGGTTAACGGGAAAGCAAAGAAGAAGATACCTACGTACGCTGAAGCAATGCTATCTGGATGTTGGTGAACGTTGGTAGATTTGGGTACTTGAGGACTTTCAGATTTTTCTGATGGCGATCACGTCTGCTCGATTCCACAGGTTTCGAGGGTAGCTGTACTATGTACCTTGAAAGCCCGTGTAGGAGCCTTTTACGGTTTGATTACCCTGCTTGCCCCTGGCGAGAGGTATACGGACGGCATCTAAGCTAACATGCATCCTATACTACGCTAGCTGGTATTGGTCGTGTTGGGATCGAGCCTGTTTGAGACGGGCCTGACATAGAGCGCTAACTCGTTCGGATATGGCAGGGGGGTCTCGCGATGTGTGAGTTTATGGGGATGGCTCGAGCTTAGGATCGAGCTCTGTTGCATGTAGCTGGAGATGTTTATCTCGATATACTGTTTAATTTTGAGGCCAAACTCAGTGGATTGATCTTTGTTATATTATCCAATTCCACAATCATCAACTCATTACTACTGTACCAAAAGCCTCGACCTGAGGTCGCTCTTTTCCTAATTGACCCGGGCTCGTGGGAACAAGGGTTCTAGGTGCTCGAGTTTAAAGCTCGGGCCTAAAGCCCGTGCCAGGTCTGCTCGTGCCCAGCACTCGCCGACAAGCGTTGCCTGGTGCATGAAACCATGTAGTTCTAGCAATGATGCTAATTTCGCTCTGTGAAGTATCTTCAATTATCATGCTTCTCCTGATATAGGTATACAGCTACAGCTACTTCTAAGTGGTGGTTTTTATTCTCACTTATTATTATGATTTTACTACACCTTATTACTGTAGAAACCGAGATAGTATATCGATCTTAACAATGGTATCCCGTCTCTATCTCAGTTTGACCTCTGTAATATTCAACGGTCGACAGATAGTGCGTACTGTTCAGCAGAGTTTACGGATAGGGGTAGTTGAGGTATGGGACATAGAGAACTACTCAAGCTCTGGACTCGAGGAAAACAATAAATGACTTCGTTGTCTAACCTTTGTTTACCGTGACGAGTACCTAATGTGTTCCAATTAAAGCGGAAAGGAAAAAGAAAAAAAGCTAAACTTCCGGCGTATAAACGCACCACCACAGGCGGTCTACTTGTATTACAACACCAACATCGCGATAATCATCGCCATCACCTCCTTCACCTCCATTTCTATCAAGTACATCATCTTAGATCAGTACCCCATCCGCTCTCCTCCGCTACCTACCTCTTCCCCCCTATTCTCGACATGTTCCCCTTCATCCTCCACGAGTTCCCCTCCGTTCCCCCTTACAAATACTCGTTACCATAATTTCGTGATCTAGGTCGGGGCAAAGCTTGTTTTATATGCAGTTAGAATTCCCCATATTAAAAGGTTAACAACACCTGATTTCAGAAGAGACCCTAACCCTGAACACCTTTAGTATAAAATATTCCGTCAGACTAGCGCTGAGACCGCAACACACTGTGTTCTTCTGTATATATATATGAACAGGCTCTTTTTCAGTTTGTTCGGTCAGTTGTCGCCCACTTTAATCCAGTCCAGTTTTGGTAAGGGCAAGAACTACAACCGTTGCAAATTGTGAACTGCTGACCTAAGTACTGATTCGATGGACTCTTAGATTGAGAAGCTTGACCAGAGCAAATCTACTTAAGGTCGAGTGTGTAAGCTATCACAAGTTCCTCTCATATTGACAAAGAATGATGAAACGGATACTCTCTATCGCTGATCTCGCTGATGGGCTACCCTAATCGGCAACGGATATATAAAAGCAAATTCTCTCAGAGGAGGGAACCAGTACACATTCACAGCAAAGGTTTACAGTCCCGCATAATACAAGTTCTACATTCAAGTCCCCAAAAGCTAATTATGACCCACTCGCTCAACCAGCTGGACCTTCGCAGATATCCCTGGATTCACAGGAATCTCGGCAACCTTCTCAACTCTTAACCTCCTCATCCACTTCTTCTCATAATGCGCCCAACAAATCGCCTTCCTCTCGTCCCACGCCCGCGGCGCATCCCACGCCTCCACAATCCGCCACAGCTCATCCATCTCTCTCAGCCCCTCTCGCGACGCAGCCCCTCTCAGCCGTATTTCCTCCCTCACAGCCCCCCATGCATCCCCTTCCTCGGGGAGCTCAATACCAGGGAACACCTTCCGTGCCCACTCGCGGCTTTCTGCGACACTCATTCCACGCGGGGCAGCACGAACTGCGGAAACGGCCCCGTTGTAGCGCCGCACCTGTAGGCGATGGATAGAGAGGTGCATAAAGATGGACCAAGAGGCATTGGATGTGTAGTGGGGGTGTCTGGCAAGGTACCTGAGATGGCTGGCGCGGTCCGGGAGTTCGCCGGGGTTTGGGATAAGGGCTGTGAGGGCGGATGTGGGGGAGGGTGGGGGGGAGGGGGCAAGGCGTCTTTTGGCGTTGCGTGCGGCGCGGGTACGCATGGTTATAGCGGCGGGCGTGGAGGGTAGGTGTGACTAGAGAGAGGAATAGAGGGGGGATAAGTAGGTGGTTTAGTAACATTTTATGGCCATATATATGTCAAGATATGGGAATGTACTTATTGACTGCGTGGTGGACAGTTGGTGTAATATATATCGAAGAGCTGGCGATAAGAGGGACATGACACATCTTCCCTCCCTTGGAAACCGATCGGATGGCCGCTGGTCGGTGGAATGTTGTCACACCCCCAAGTCATCGCCAGGTGAGGGACGCGCTCTCGTTAAAAATTTCGAATCTAGATACGTATATCATTGCAACTCGTCAGAAATAATGGGACGCGCAGGCTTCAACTTAATGATTCTTCAACCACAATTGACCACAAACAAGCTATAAATACGGCAAATAATAATAATGAATATATAAGAGCTCTTAAGATATTTTCATGCTGCGTCGCCATCTGTTGGTGGCGGGGTCTGGTGGCCTGTCGTTGCGGTGTTCCTCCTGCTGCGTCCCACTGTTTTGACAACCCGTGATACCTGCGGAAATAGATAGATATTGAGTTCTGAACTTCTGATACCTCAATTATGGCCCAAATGGCTTGATACCGTAGCCTTAGATTTTAGGGAGTAGCTAGCCACTGCTCAGGCGAAAAAGTATATATAATACTGAACACATAGCACTATGTTCATTTGTCTTTACCCAGGGTGCCAGCTGCAAGGACCGCCAGCCCAACTCCGAGCGCAAGTATAAGCTGTGCAAGACAACGTTTTTCCTAGACTTTCAATGGGCTTACTTCTAGCCCATTTTGTCGATCCATAGTCTCCAGCTCTACAGTACCGACTATGGCCTTCCATATCTTTGGCTCTGTGTCTCTGCGGGAGGGTAGTTCGGTCCTGCCTGTCTCGTTGCCGCCAAGAAACGAGTGACCTAGTATGAACCGAATGAGAACCACATGGTTCTAAGCAACAACCACCCGATAAGCGGATAGGTAGATAGTTTAGGAATCCTGTTATGGTAAGCTTCGAACACTCCCTTAGATAGTGGAATAGCAAGGAAGGTATGATAGAAATCTGGCTTTTTGGAGAATATCTATGACCTCCGATGGCTCCGAGGAGGTCCCGTATTATGCACATAGCAAGCATTGAAAGACCACCATGCAACTACATATCATTTCCACACCCGCGTCCATCCCCCCCGCTCACACCATGAAACCGCCAGACGACGGTGCCTGAATGTCATCTGTGAAACTTACAGATACACATTAAACTCCACCGCCAAAATAGCAGATATCGAGTATACCTACAGTAGCATAAACGCCACTAAACAGGAAAGGGAGGTCTCTCATCACCGGAGATTTCTGCTGCTATAGATCTAGCTATGAGCCCAATGCACAGCTACATAGTAGTTTAGATTGAACTAGAGTATATTAGCGGCGTATTTCCTGTCTCATACCTGCACTATAGCTATCGAATCTAATCCAAATCCTTTCCCACGCAAAAGTTTTTGATTGTCTCTTTTCAATGTACAGCGCATATATAAGGAATGAACACAAATAAGCTGCGTCAGTGTGTCGTCCTCCCCACCCTGGCCACCCCATCCATCAGAGAAATTCAGAGTGTATGGTGCATCCCTTATGCTGTAAGTAGGCTGTAAAAATGGCGCCACTAACAATGCTTCAAATATCCTACTTTCTCCTCAGAGAAAACACTCACCCCCGCGATTTCGGTCCGCTGTCCAGGTAAACCTCTATACGAACTTAAACAACACTCCATACACTCAAAGACTGGCGAGTCAAATAGTTCCGCTGAACCATCTCATCGCGGTAACTTTAGTTGTATGCAAACTTCGTGTGCAGATTACCCTTGGAGTGCCAGCGATATGGTAATTCGACTGTCGACTGGTTCGTTCTCCCCCGTCCAGGTCATATATGGAAGCACATTAGACAATGGCTCCTCGTGTAGCCTCGTGCCCATTGGAGACATCGTGGTTGTGTTGATTTTATTTTAATTCTTTTCTTTTTTGGCGGGGGGTTGGTGGTGGAGTGGGTTAGGGTTGTTACTGAAATAATTCTTTCTTTTAGCCGAGTAATTCTAGATCTTTTGCTATGTATTAAGGTCTTCTGTTAAAGTTCTTTTGAAGTGAATGACAATTTATCCACAAAGAACATGAGGATAAATTCAAAATTAGGTATTTCTCGGAAAGTAACATGTCAGCTGCTACATGAGTTTCCCTTTGGAAACAGCGGCCAACGGAGGGGTAATACCTCCATTACTTTTTTTCCTTCTCTTTGTATAGTTTTAAGAGACAATCACAACGAAAGAAGATCCTGCTCATTCTGGAGATCTTTCTATCCCTTTTTCTCCTGCGGGTCCCGCACATCTGTGCTCCACTTCATTTTTCCGTGCGCGCGGTGAAGTGCCTACCCATCCTTAGCACTGTCAGGACAGCAATCGCGAGTTCACAACCTAATAGTTACTCGGACGAAGGAGTTGTTGGTATGTACATCATTGATAATGGCAAAGTTATATATCGTTCATTTTTTCGTTGAGGTCAGTTCCCATAATTTCATCCTATGCCACCTGCAAACAAATTAAACACGCAATAAAAGGGTGCAAGTGACCAGCTAAGGAGATTCTGTAATTTTTTTAACTCCCCGTGTAGGGAAATTTCTTTTCACTAGAAGGAGGGTGAAATCCGGAGTCTTGTGGTACTGATCCGGCGGTGTTCCAACAACCTGTCACCCGGAACAGGCCTTTTACATCGAAACAGCGACTGCGACTGCGGTCGGGCCGGCTCGCTCAGCTACAACTGCTGCGGGGAGCAAAATAAAAATTATATAGTGATCTCACAGGATAAAGGTCGATTGTTCGGCATTCCTGCGGTTGGCTGGGCCAGCGGTGACACAAAGTTTGTTATAGTCCTGGAAAGCGTTGTAGCAGCGAGAGATGCAAAGGGGGGGATTTTTGTGTTTTGTTTCGCTAATGGAGGATGACATAAGTTCCCCAAGAAAGTAGATCAAGCCACAGCATCAGCCACTCTTGCGTGTTTTCTCTTTCTTCCTCTGCCTCTCCTCTGCTAGGAACCGTAGCAATCACTCGAGAGAAAATCGAGGGTTCGAGTGTGGTTTCCTTGCAATTCCACCAGTGTCCTCGTAGTTAAGTATTCTGTATGATCCAGTTGAGAGGTTTAATTCCCGTTCTCGTCCATGCTGGGCTGGGAGGAGGTGATGGGCCGGGCAACTTCGATCCAGGGGGACTATGGCTGCTATTTATAGATACCCGGTTCATTACAATTAGCCGCAGGGATCGTTTTCCTTGGGGGAGAAACATTCCGGAAAAACAATCGCGCTTGATGGATCTGAATCGATCCTCGTCGAGTCAAGGTTTTTTTGCATCATCCGAGACATTAGATATCACTCGTTTGTCTTGGCTTCACCGAACCTTCCCCTCTGATCTGTCCGTACTATCGTCTCTCGTGTCTGTGATAGGGGAGCGAGTGTCATCCCTTCCCTTTCTTGTAGTAGATACAGACAGATAGATCATTTTGTATGAAATCCCTGAGATCTATTGCACTGTCCGAATTTTGGGGCGGATAAATGGCTGTTTGACGGTAGGTCAGGATGCATGCTATGATGATTCTTTGATTGCGCAAAATATCATCAGGTCTTCTAACCTACTGCTGCAAATCGGTCTCTGTCTAACATGTTGTCCGCAGCTTGTCGGCCTCTACTATGTTAGTTATGTGCTCTGCCTTTTCTTCTGCTGCGGATATCTAGGTTGGTCTTGTCATACTTTGTGCTATTGGCTGTGGTGGATCAGTCGCCTGGTCCTTAAAACCCGAACTCATAGCTAGAATCAGAGGTATAGCAGACCGACAGTCAGAGTGCAGAGCAAATGCTTTAAAAAAACTCACTACCTGGGTTATGGAGAAACTTGCCAACCTATACATTGCTCTTGATGATATATTAGAGTAGACATCGTTAATCACTGCACCTACTCTCAC
>VOVZ01000043.1:6193-22616 GCA_008079325.1 Morchella conica | reverse complement strand
CTCCTCCTCTGCTAACAATGGAAGGTACTCACCTCAGATTTTGCACCCAAATGTCTGCGGTACATTCAGCACCCGGCGCTGCTATAAATATACCTCAGCGGGCCAGCTGTATCCACGCCTCCACCTCCAGTGTCCAGCATAAACCGCCTCACACTCAAAAATCCGCTTTGAGTCAAACAACCAAATAACCTCTCTATTCATAACTGAACACCATACTTACCTCGACATGCCTTTCATTTTTATTCCCATTGCCTACGGCAGGTACCGCGCGGGCCGTATCTCCCGAGGAACCCTCCTCTACCTCCTCATTCACATTGTCCAATATAACATCCTCCACATCTGTGCTTTCTTCATCAGCATGTGGAGGCTCTATGTCGTCATTGCTCAAAGCACTCGACCAATAAATACTATCACCTGCACTAATACCACTCCAAACTTAGTTATCGTCAATCTCCCGCAGTATCGGCAGGTCCGCAACATTCCGCGTTGGAGGGAGGATGGAGTTTATCATCACGAAGACTCGGAAACCCACATGGTAAGAATTACAGGAACGGTCTGCGAACACAACTTTGAGCCAGTTGTTAGAGGGACTAGTGGTGTTTATGGGGTGGAGAGGGCGCAGGGACCCATGGTGCTAGCCTTCCCCCTTTTACACGGTGAGAGGTTTATCTGATGGATTTCATTCGCGAACGTGATCGGTCTTGGTTTATTATGGATGGGAAAATTGTGCGTTGCTTGGAAACTATGTGATATCTGCTCTATCGTGTTAGCTCGATCTAGCCATAGTCTTTTGCGAAATCAGAAATTTAAATTTGTTTTGAATAATCTTACTTCCACCTCACTATTGCATAATTCACTCAATGCTACGTCTGCTTATTCGATCTAGCTCCAGGTGCGCTCTGCCCGTTTTGTCTTCGTAAAACTGCAACTCGGAGGATACAAAATGAAATTTTCCGTGAGTATGAGCAAGGGAGATTGTAATGGAGTCGGAAGTCAAGCCAAATCACATAGATAAAGGAAAACATTCTAACCGATGACGGGGATTGTGGAGTACATTAACTAAGTCGATAGAAAAGGTCGTGATCGTGGCCTCCCGTTCTTACATGTAACTACAATACCTGGCCACCCTCGCTTACAGACATTTCTACTTTGTTCTTTCGGCATTAGACTATGTACTGATGAGTGGATAATAATCCAATAGGAAATAGTATGATTAGCGAGTTATGAATAAAACAAAAAATAAAAGGGTGGTGTAATGAGCAGTGTGGGTTAGGGTTTCTGCGCCCACCTAAGTAATCGGGGCACTTCCTAGAAGTAGCAAAAAGAAGAAAATCAAAAGGCTAGACAATACGTAAGAGTAAGCCCATATAGATAATATCAACATCACTCTACGCGAACGTATTGCGGCTAGTATTCGAAACATATACTCGACCAGCTTCGGCGCCACAACACCAGTAACCCTTCGGTAGATTCTTTTTTGTTTAGGTTTAACTCATTAATTACATAACTCTTCTGTACATTGCAATGGTTGGACTATAGCAACATGTAAGAAATGGGTTCTAGGCCACAGACCTATGCGCAGTATCGAGTTACTAGATGGAATCTTATATAAGAAAATGAATGATCGAAAACATGGAAACGGCGGCATCGAAAGACTATGTATCAACATGATAGGGCCGAATCCATTCAGTATTGCGTATCCAGGTTTATCCTTCTTTCTGTTTTCCACTGACCCCGATTTTAGAGGGTCGCTCTTGGATGAAAGGATTTTCAACTATTTCCGGGCTCAAAAAGGTCTACCAATGGGATACCCTCCTCATCTCACGCCTGTGGTCGCGTTGATATCTAGCAGGGATCTACTAATAATGCTTACTGAACCCCTGTCATCTCAACGCTAAGAGAAGCGACTAACGTATTTTACTGTGCAACCGCCCAATACCGGGTAACCGCCCGGGTGCGCCCAGGGTGTGCCCAGCGCGCGCCCACCAAAACTTAAGTGAAAAAATCCGTCGATTAACCCAAAAATGCCGAGATATAAGGGAAAACAACTGGAGGAGAGGGAGAAGTTAATCCAAGATGCTCTATCACATTATAATACCTCTACTAAACCCTCTATGCGCGCCTCTGCTGACACTTTTGGTATTCCCTGGACCACATTAAGAGATAGGCTAAATGGGGCTCAAAATCGCCGAGATGCGCACCGCTCAATGCAGCTACTATCTGAGCATGAGGAGACAACTATTGTGAGGTGGTGTGAGCGGATGGATGACTGGGGGTTCCCATTAAGGTTATCCCTAGTAAAAGAGATGGCTGCCTATTTGGTAAAAAAAAGGGAAATAGGGAGGAGGCTAGGAAAGCACTGGTTAGCCCGGTTTCTGCTAAGAAATCCGGAGCTAGCTTCGAAATTTAGTGCTAGACTGGATAAGCAGAGGGCATTGGTTAGTAACAAGGATTTGATAAGGGACTATTATAAAAAGGTATGGCCGTTCTCAAGCCACACTAGCCGCATCCCGGCCGCACTAGCCGCATCCCGGCCGCACTAGCGGCACTAACACTAGCTTGAAAATGCGCTAACAGGGGCGTGCAATAGCTCAAGCACGTTATAACTCTATATGATATCCTCCCAAAAGATAAATACAACATGGACGAAAAGGGGTTTATGATGGGTATTGCAGCTAAAGTGAAGGTTATCTGCCGCTTTGGGCGGAAAAATCCCAGGTTAACCCACTCCGGTAACCGCACATGGGTGACAGTTATTGAGGCGGTATCGGCGGCGGGGGTACCGGTACCCCCTATGATAATTAACCAGGGTGTGGCACACTACATGGGTTGGTATGCGGGGGTTCAGAAGAGCGACGATGCAGCCACATTCTCCTACTCCCCAAAGGGCTGGACTGATTCTAAATTGGGCATGGAATGGTTAATTGAGAATTTTGATAAGCATACGAGTAATATGTGGGTAACCCCGCCGGGTTTTTGAGGCTCTTATTGACTAGTAGATAGAGCTAGAGGTGCATATCGCCTGCTGATCTTGGACGGGCATGCCAGCCATGTAACATTTGAATTTTTCAGTTATTGTTTGGACAACAAAATTATACCATTTTGTTTACCCCCGCACTCTACACACCTTTTACAGCCACTAGATATTGGTTTATTCGGTCCTCTCCAACGTCATTATAGTAACATTTTGGACGAAAATATGGAGGAAGGAGGCGGGGATACGGGGATCAACAAGGGCACATTTCTAAAGTGAGTATAAACCGGCACTAGTGCGCCGCATTGGCTGACCATATGCAGCTATCTATTTGAGGCTAGAAGACGCGCATACACCAAGAAAAATATCCTCGCAGCTTGGGACAAAGCAGGTATAGAGCCATTTAATCCCCGCCGGGTTTTGGATTACATCGCCGCTCCACCGCCAAGCGTCAGCTTTCCTATTTCCGGACCCACCACCCCCCGCACTACTAGAATAGCTAGATCAACTGCTAAAGAGGCTCTTGGCCTAATATATGGTACTAGTGATAGTGCAGTCAAGCTAAGGAATTTGATTAAGCAGATGGATAAGGGCCTGCAGATTTCTATTACAGAAAGGGAGATATGCGAGCATATTAGTGCACAATTCCGGAAATCCGTCGCCAAGAAATCCGCCAGGGCAAGCACAAATGACAGAAAAATACTTAGTAAGGCAAGGGTTATCACTAGTGAAGATGTAGAGAAATTAAGGGAGGCCAGAAATGCGGCTGATGCTGAAAAAGCGGCTAAAGCTGTGGCTAGAGATATCAAGAAGAATTTGAAGGAGGAGAAAGGGATTCCAATTCCGAAAATTAAAAGGCAAAAGGGCAGGAAAAAGGTTACTATATTAGACGAGACTATTATTCATCATTTAGACGGTGGTGGTGGGGTGGTAGAGGGTGGTGGAGGGGTGGTAGAGGAGGAACTAGAATGGGCAAATATTGAGGATTTTTCGGAAATTCAGACCCCCCCACTACCCCCAAAACCTAGAACATGTGGCAGAAAAAAAGCTTGTAGTAAATAGTCTATCTCATATTTTTTTCATATTTATTAGAAATTTATTGCTAGTTCTATACACTTTTCTTTCTGTCTTCGAATAATGAGTTTGTTGGGCGGTTACCCGGTACTGGGCGGTTGCGCCGTGAAATACGTTAGAGGGGCAAGGATTAATCCTGGTCAAAACGCTACATTACGGTAAAGACTATGAGTCTACCATAAGCCCTGATGGTCTAGTGGTATGATTCCTGCTTTGGGTTCTCTTAAATGCAGGAGGTCTCCGGTTCAATCCCGGATTAGGGCCTTAAACACGCTCTCATCCGAAGTATCTGATTCTGTCAGTGTTTCGGCTGGGGGATCTTTTTTTTTGAACCTTGAAAACGATTCATAAGAGGTTTTTCATCGCGTCTGGAGATGATGACACCTCTTTAAACATGAAACCTACTCCCAGCGGTTCATATTAAGCACGCGCACGGCAAAAGCTTGAAAAAATATGGGGTCGCTGAAATGGAAAATATGATGCTCAAACTGCTTTCTTCGGGAAAGACGAGCAGCAGTATATGACCGGCCTTGGATGTATATCAGCCACTACTATTTACTACATATAGGAAGTAAGTAGGCAATGGTAGGTCAAATTCGCAGGGACTCATCGGAGTCAAATAAACATCCTGCATTCTAGCTAACATCTCTGTTGTCGAAAGTAGCTAACTCTTTCCAATCAGACCTCCGAGTGTGCCAGTCCTACTAAACGTGTATTTTGGGGGGCCCATTCAAGGTCTTTACCGGAAAGATTCGGCATAATGATGGAGGAGACGATTCTCCGGATCGGCCATAGCTCAAGTGGGGGCAGGTCAACGAGCTTTTGAGCCGCGCTTATGGTGGGAAGGTCCCATCATCTGATCCTGTTCGATTCTCGGCTACTCCTTGCAGCCAATTCTCTATTCATTGGCTGGACTGAGATTTAGAATAGTAATCGCAGCACAAGAGAAACCCCGTCGACGTCGGGAGTTATAATCCTGGAAACAACAGTCAAATCTTAAATTCTTCTACTATTTTATCTCAGATGCCGAGCTCGAGGAAGCGGCGTCTGACATTATTGGCGTAATTATCACATACCAAGTGTAAATACCACTCCTGGTATGTAACCAAGGACCACAGAAGAACCATGAGAATGAGTATATATTTTCAAACGACATTCAGAGCTGGTACTCCGGTGTTCTGTGGGCATAGGTTTGTGGTTCTTTCGGCGATGGGAATTCTGATGCTTGATAGATCTCCTAGTCCCGTAAATACCGGGAGTGAGAATCGGAAGGGATTACCCTAAATGGGCTGTGTCGAGGGTGGAGGTTGATGTTACAGATCGTTACCGGTGCTACTACTCAACCCAACTCATTACAAGGAGGAATTGGTTTCCTACATTTTTCTGGATCATTGTTACAGCTCACATAAACACCTATATTATCTTCCAGGACCTCCATGTGTACAAGTGGCTTTAACACAAGAATCTTTGGATGCACATTGCCTGGGAATTGATTATGGCTGGACAGCGGCAAACTATCTCAAACTCCTAAGCCCAACAATGCCCACAGAGAAGAACAGCCAACAAGAACGTGAGCAAACCTTTGCAGGTATACATATAAGCGTTCCATGTCAATATATAAGCGTGTGTCACTTGTGTAAAGATTTAGAAAAGAAGGAGAGTGAGGCAAGAGAGAGTAGAGTTTTGCCTAAATCTCAGTGGAAACGTGATGTCTGCAATCTTTCCCTATACTGTGTCCATAGAACAAGATCAGATCTCAAGTGTAGCTCAGAATTACCCCAGGAAACACACATGGTGTCGTTTCATGGAAGCGTCAAGTTAAACCTGTTCCTTCTTAAATCCTCTCGCAAATTCAACACCGATCACATCCCGTTAATTAACGGCGCTAGGTACTATCTCCAGATGAAAATAGCTATCGTACCGTATGCAATAAACATCGGCAAAGATGAAAAGAAATCCCGCATGAAAGTAACGCTCACTGTGGTGGTGACGAAGGGGTTTCAACATTGGATTATCCCTCTTCCTCGCGTCATCCCAGAAAGCACCAATTTCCAAAATCTCCAAATATACTCAAGTCGACCACTACCGATGGGAATCAGGCCTCGATGTTGATCCGATCCTGAAAGTTTACATCTGATTGTTTAACTTTAGCATGAGTTCCCCACCCGCCCTACAAGATTCATAATCAATTATTTATAGTTTTTGACGGCGCTCCAAACACCGTACTCGTGCTAGTATAATTACATTCTCTTCCGGCCAAGACATCATTCAAGCTCCTCTCTCACTCGCTCCCAATACGGACGATAATAGCGTGAAGGTCACCTAAGATCTAATTTCAGGCGTAGTATTCATACTTCGTATCTCAATCACCTAAATCACCCCTAAAGCCATCCTACCAGAACTAACTCATGGGTTATCACTCGCATGTGTTCTTTATTTAAGATGAGATGCTCCTAAAACCGATATAGCTGTTCTGAGGATTGAACAGTATAACACCATTCAAAGCATGCTTCCTCCACCAGCCAGGCCCTGATTGTATCAACATCGTACCATTTTTGAGAGGTGAAATCTAGCGTAGGTGATGACTCGGTCACATAGTATCACTCGGATCGTCTTCGTGTGGCGATATTATAAATAAACCCGCCGGAGAGCTTTGCCTGCACTGTAACGAAGTCTATGGTCTCTAGCGTGGACATTCACCGCCGTTTGTGACTCTAGTCACCGCCTATCAGGTCACTACCTCGAACTATTGTCTTCGGTGATCTCGTGAATCACGATCGTTTATTTTAAATCCCGGCTCCCATCTCCTTACAACTGTGTGGAAATGTCTATCTTCTGGCTTTGATACAGCATAAAGTTAGCTAATGTGTTTGATATCACTATATTAATTTATTCTATTTTTCTTACCGGCGTTGATCGTTAGTCATGATGAGAGTAATCTGAGCTCGGTGCGAATTCTCAAATCTTGAATGCCCCTAAAACTTGTAACTACTTTTCACTGTAGGATGTCAGGCTATACTTGAGCGTGGTACTAGTCCTGTGATCTACACCAGATAGATGGGACCACCGGAGGAGGATATAAGTCTTGTATTTCATTTCCAAAGTATATCTCCACGATCAGCCGCGAGATGGCATGGAATTAGCGGGATACCCGATTTCTGAGTTCTCATATGCGCGGGTGTCTAACCCCGCCGAAGTTATTTTTTTATTTGATCCCAAATACTCTCACTAGTTTTACACGTTGGTTTAAACCGGATATTGTAGGTTGATGCCGGTAGTGAGACCAAGCACTATTCAATTGTTACCCGAGAATAGCCGAAGAGATATCGCACATCGTACCAAATGTTGTTAGCTATTTATGCGGTAGCACTACTCTTCAGCAGTATTGGCTTAAGCCCCGGAGATGCAGCATAGCCTGTGTCCCTCTTGGCTGGATAATAAATGCACCCGTGTTCTATTTCGGTTATTTTCTCCGCGAAATCCCATGGTTTCCTATGGTTTGTGTAGCTTAGTACGAAATAGTAAACTTTATTGTATATCATACTGCGTGCGAAACCAGACAGTGTAGAATATGAAGGTAGTACATTAGAGAATGTGAGACAACGTATGCCTGTTTCCGTATTCTAATTGCATACCACATGGCCCAGATGTGCAGTGTGGGGGGCATTGGATATAGAAATGTGATGTTGCCCTCAGGATTCTCGTAGACTCAAAATCTTCCCAGTTTAGCCGTGAGTGGTACCTGTAGGAGCCCCTTATAAATAGTCCAGTGTCCGCATCATTACTCCCAGTATCCAAATCACAGCTTCACATCTCAACAACAATCACCTACAATAATTCTTATCACTCACTCGCAAATAAAACCGCAATCCTTCCCTGGACAATAATGAGTACCACCAATGTTACTGGTTTTGGCGCTATCATTGCAGTTATCACCCAGAGGCTCGATGAATATAACGAGAGTCTTCAAAATTGGATTTGCCTCTTCAAGCAGAGTGCTCAGCCTCTGAGTGACTATACAATCGAAGAACTGTCCCCGCTCGCCACCCTGCTCAAGAGCGCAAATATACTGAGCACTATCGCCCTATTAGACTGTGACTCACAGACATTATTGCCCGAGGGGTTTTACCCGTGGACCAGGGAGAGCACATGTAACAGATACATTGAAAACACAGAAAACCCAGTTCTCGAGAGGAATAACCTTCATATTTATAGAAGATATTATGAAGCACGGGAGACCTTGTTGCCCCTCCTCAGGGAGCTTATGGGGCTCATCGCTACCAAGTTTAACATTAAGGAACCAGCAATTGAAGAGAGGCTTCATGAAAATAGCAAGGGGGTGCTGCTCAGCAAGGCTATCCATGAGCCTCTGAGTGAAGCGGACCAAGATGTGTTATTTAATGGATTTGTGGTGATACAGAACGAAAAGTATCATTCTGCGACTTCAGTCCAGTATTCTCCGCGAACCGGTATTATCTTTAATACGTGATAGGAAATATACTGTAACTCTTAGTTTTCCTAGTTGATTTTTCTTCCTCGAGTTTCATTAGCTTGCCTCGCTCATTGAGCTTATTCGCTTATGTCCGCCCTTTTGTATTTAACTATCCAATCCAAACGTTCCTCTTTCGCGACGTATTTTCTCCTTGTAGCAGCGCTTGCTCTATCGATATATGCTCCACTGTCCCGATTTCTCCTTCAAGAATAGAATATTTGTAAACTATTTTCATAGGAGTACACTCTTCACATTTATACCCACTTATCTCCAACTCTCTCTCACTAGCGGAATGCTGAGCTTAACAGTAGGCACTCCCGCCTCGGATGCCATCGCATTAGTCGATATGTATGATATAAACGGAGATACCCCTTATATGCTGACTTCCTACATTATCGGGGAATATATCGATGAGTGCCAGAGGGAGAGCTCCAGGCCCAAGGGATTAACAAGAGTCAGCAGAGGCTTATTGGTGAAACCTATGGGGAACACTAGCTTTGGCTCGGCCAGATATATATAGTATGCGTACGTTAATTAAATTCTGTACACAACCAGCCGCAGTTGATATTTCTACTAAGTTGCTTCAACAGATCAGCTTTGAGAAAGATACTGCACCCGAAATCGACCAGTCCCAGACGTACCTGTCTATCTCGAACGATGAAGTATTGCAGTCTCCCTACCCCATGTCTCACCTACACTGTCAAACACACCGGCTTTAAATGCATGGCCCGCCAGGATCCAAACTCCCCCGCGGATTTGGAAAAGTAATATGGCGGTGGAGCAGCAGCAGCCTATCAACCATACACTGGAAAGAGTAATATATACGCTGTGGGGAGGTGAAGCTCTACAGATGTGAATTGGGGAAGATCCACAATCATTTACCTTTGTGTCAAGGTATCTGCGTTGACTGTTCGGGTTGAGGGAAACAGATAGAAAGTTGAGAAATATCCCTGAATGTAGGTTAATGTGAACTGATCGCGATTTGCCCGCGTTGAAGAAATCATTGTAGATGACCTTGTCTCCTTTGTGGTTGTTGTTTGAGGAGATACTCACCGGAAAGAAGCATTCTGTGCTATTATATCTGGCGATGGAACATGTTGTCATTTAGTTACCCACTCCTCCCTACACCTTGTTCCAACTTTCCATCTCAAATTCTTGATCGCGATTGAACCACTGCATGCATTCTAGATAAGCCAAAGATAAGCCAAAGACCACAGGAACGACATCAACTCACCAATACAGTACTAGGATAGCAGGGATTATTTTCTTTATCTGGAGATTCCCATAGTTCATGTACAACTATGGGCATCTATAGAAAGAAGCCTAGGATCCAATGTCGCGCAAAGGGGAGTGCGCCACCTTGGCAACACCGGCTTTTGCCACCTCGCAAAATCACCGACAGTTCACCAGTGTTCAACCTCCGTCCACTAGCTCAATCATTGAAACAAAAGCGTACACATAAATACATCTGAGATAATTGCATACCCTCGGAACGCTTATGATCACCTGCAAATGAGACAGCAGGGGCATGGCAGGTTTTCACCCGAGGAAATCAATACACCGGTGGTATCACCATCACACTCCCACACTTATTAATTGCTGTCGAATACATGGTGTTGTTCAGAAATTGATTGCGGGCTTGAAACAAGGTTACAAGGGGATCTAGGACTATGGGGGATATATGTGTTCCTATCCTTGAAATTGCGGTCGAATCACCGCCCCTGGAGCGGACATTCATGAATTCATGAATAAACCAAAGACCTCCGTGGTTCACACTCTATTAATGGGCTGGGTTGCTTACCTGGTCTGTCATGTACGTCTTGATGCGCGACCTCTCGATATTCAGTATAGTCGACGTCCTCTCTCAACGATACTTAAATCCTTCAGGCAACTGTTGAGTATTTTTCAGCGAGAGACTCCTGGTCTAGTGAGGTATATTGTAAGAAATAAGAGGAATTTTCATCACTTCCTTTAGATTGAACATGTACGACGTCTGGTACTGCACTAGAACCTTATGGAACGCAATAACATTAACATCTCCGTTTTCATTTTCCGTATCATATGTTTAACCTTGAAGATATATACTCAGTCTTTAGAACGTCCGGGGCTTGGAAGATCTCTCCATAGCGCATGCTCGGCAGCTGGATATATCCAGAATGATTTAGGCAGTTGTTATTCATGATCAGGTAATTGGGGCACGAGCAGTACAGTATAAAAGGCGGTTGCCCTTAGGCCATACTATGTACTATGTGTTATCAAAATTATTCGAACATTGTTGTTGCAACTATATATTCCCACTTTCACCTTCCCATCCTCCACAACCACGCGGAGAGAGTACAAGAGATTTAGTTCTTGCGATTTCTTGTACCTCTATTCACTTAAGTTTCAATGCGAACTTAATTAAAATAGGTTCGAGGTTTAGTTATTCTAACCACTTTGTATGGTTGCGACGTCAGCATCCGGATAATTTTGATATAACACAATACGTACGCCAAGTTAAATAAGCATATCTATCTAGAATTACAGTACTAAAAAAGGGGATGTAATACGTGCTGTATCAATACGGAATTGTTTAAAACTTCCGAATTAAATCGGAATTCTAAATATTATACCGTAGCAATACCGTAGCAATACCGTGGTTTTGCGGTATTCTGCTAGGTGCGGTACTGGATCCACCCGCTTTTTTGGTACTGTAGTTCTTCCAGCCCCTCCCTAGAGATATGAGAACTCTTCCGCTCTCCTCTCCCTTCTACGTGGTGTGGGGGTATATACGTATTAACTCATATTCAGACACAATTGGAGGTCAACTTCTCTTTGTTCGGGATATAGATACATCTTCGTTAGATGTGCGCATCTTTGAACTCAATGCTCTCCTTTCCAAATGAAATTTTATATCCACAAGCTACACTGCGCAGTGCAACGTCTACTCTATTCCCATCCCCAGCCCCCGAAATATAAGCCCAGAATTACATAATCCGATCCCTTCCGGAAGTGATATGATGAAAACAGGATACATATCTCCTTCCCTTCCAAGCTACACCTCAATTGCATGCTAATGGGTTTTGTGTTCTACATCTGTGGAGAGAGTTTTCCCAGCATCCGGCGCCTAAATGGGACATGCAGAGAAAAATGCGGAGGAGTATAACTAAGTGAAGGTGGCGGGCTTGCGCTCGGTTGGGGTTTTCCATTAGCTCCTTTGCGGATTGAACACTCCAGATGAAGCTTAGAGAGGACGGTACGCTGTCATAACCGAAAGGTTGCATACGAGAATAAATTAAAGAAAATAAGAAGTTTACACCGCAAAATCCGAAACAAACTATAAATCCTTTTAAAACGCATTACCAAGAGACACCCCGGGAACGACAGAGGAGCACCACTCAAAGCACTAACAAAGAGACCCTGAGCTCCAGAGAACAGCGACATACACACATCACCCACGCCCAAAACCCCCGGTTCCACCCGCGCTATCACGCCTGCTACAACTGTATAACCAACAACCGGCGAATTGCTACCTACACTGCAGACGACGTCCGACCAGAGCGCCAAATTCTTCTCTGGCTGCAAATGATATATATGCGTATTACTGAAAATACACATGTATATTATAGTGGCAACCCCTCTAACTCTCCTACTCCACCCTTATCAGCACCCAGCGTGCAAGAGCCACAATATAAATATCATGCTGATCTTGAGACTTCGCTCTCCTGGTATCTTCTCCAAAACGTCGTTGGAGATTAATGTTTCATCTCGCCCGAACCTGCCGCAATGAATTGGACGCCGAAGGTATCGTCATGAACGATCACTCGGTATAATCGCGAGTGACATTCCATGACCGGTCACATCGGTTATGCGATTGGTATTTTCGAGACGGCGATAACTGTTTTTAAAGACTTAGGCCCGATGAAAGTGGGTCAAGGGACACAAGGTATCCAATGGACCTGAGGGGGTTGGAAACAGATATATCCCGAATTCTTATCTCAATTTGAGAGGTGACCACAAGGTGAATGAATTATTAAATATTATACATAAAGAGAGGAAAGGTTAAGAGAGATGAAACTTGATAAAAGAACTTTATTGTCCAGATTGGCATGAAAATTGTTCACAGGAAAAATTTCCAATACGTATTTAGATTCCCTCACCCTGATACTATCGCGGCACGACCGCCCCCACCTGCTATGCTGTCGAGAACATTGCGGAATCGGGTTGTTAAGTGAAGGATCACTAAAGCGTCGGATAAGATGGATGGGTTAGGAAGGTGCTCGGAGGTTACGGTCAGCGCTAGGCGCTTCGGATTAGGATTGCGGAAGGAAAGATCAGGATCGGTTATGAGTTTCTATTTCGGTTGTGTGCTGTGAGTCATTGGGATTAGTCATCGGAGGATTTCCTTGGGTATATTAACGGGCTCTCCCTCTCTTCGTTTCTGTTTCTCTTCTCTTCTTCTTTTCTTACGCAACGTCTTCATCTGTATTCAGTATTAGTTGGTCTCACCTAGCCTATCACGCGAGGGGATGCCATTCCTAACTCCTGTTAAATTATCAATATATTCTGTTCGATCGGTATCTGAGCCCGATCTCCTGTCCCGTCCTAAACCTATCTCGAGTTGATTCTCACCTCGATACCATCCAGCCTCGATTCTAGTACCCCGCCCCGTTAGAGATACATACTCGTTAATCCGACCATCCGTATTTTTCTGCCAACTGTATTTAAAAAAATGTCTTGTAACTCATATATTTACTGGAGGATAATAGTGCTCCCTAATACCGGTAATGAGTACTTGCTTATTCCTGTGAGAGATCTTTCCCCCTGTTTCTTCAGTCCGCGCTAAGAATCAGTATGTTATATGAGGACTGTATGCGAGGCAGGGGAGGTCCAAGGAACACAACTGAGAGAGGAGCCTTAGAGGTAGACTTTAAGCAAGCGAAGTATCGTGAAATTCTTTGCCCAACAATACCAAAAGACTGTGGACTATTAACTCTGGAGGAATAAAGTATTCATATTCTTTCATACAAAAGAGGTTGCTTGAATTGAAAAGAAACAAGACTGAGACTGAAGACAGAGCTCTTTATATAATTGAATGATTACTGTTTGTGTATGAGAAATATAATCGCTTATGGAAACAACTAGAATATCAGCAAACGGAATAAAAACTCATAAAACGCCCATGATTCATTCTTCAACCTTTGTAACCACACTTTTCTTCACAGTACCATAACTCATTGTAATACATACCATGACGCCATAACACAATGCTTGTTTGGATTACACTCTCCTTCTTCTCATGATAGACTCGGGAGCAACCTGAAACCTCAGCTCTTCATCGTGATTAATTTATTGGCTTGCGGGCAATCTTTATGAATAAGAAACATATAAATAATTCCAGTATGAATATCCATAAGGCTTGAAAAAAGCGATACGAAATGCAGCGGAGACCTACTCTTTATTTCACAACGTTTCCGGACTGGACTGGGTCTCCATGAGCCCACAGGGAGGGGAATGAGCCCGCATATGCACGACATATCAGTGCTATACATAGACTAATAATTGTAGTTATTTCTGCCTCCGTCTGCCATACAAGCTTCTATTCTACGGGGCATCGGCATGATATGTCTATTGATTCTTTCAACTGTGTATTCTTCCCACTCATCTTCAATGACAGCCTGATCCCTGTTGCAGTAAAATTCCAACCTAATTTGACGTTAATACTGTCCTTCATCTCATTCCAGATTGCCACAATAGGTTCAAATCAGGGGGATTGGCCAGGCATTCTAGCCTATTCAGCCCTGCACGACGCCTAAAGATTGTCTGATATTGGTGTTTATGTGCAGGTGCATTGTCCTTCATTATAATAACATTTGGGTTAGTTGTTTCTTTGGTGAGTAGGGCAAGAGGAAAGAGAAGATGATACATAATTCGCTCCCTATAAATATACCAATCGATGCCACCCTTACTATTCTTTTTCCTTTCTAATAATTGAGGCAGAATCCCAGGCTCAATAGGGTTGATAACTTCACGCTCGTATTCCGCTTGTAATAATGTAAGGGCTAAGGCTTGCTCATGGGGAGTCTGATATGGCGTTTTGTAGATATGGGAAGATAGCTCTGATCCTACAAGAACTGTTAACACAGAGACAGACACTGGGTTAATTCCGAGCCATACCTGCATACCCGTAGAGAATAGCACCCCAAATCATGACAGTAGAACCTCCAAGAAACTTTCGGTTCATATTCCGTGTACAAATTTCTCCCTTACGCGTCTCAATACTCCTCTTACTCTACGTTCCCGTACATTGCTTGTTTCAAAGTAGCTCTCATCCGTGAATATAATGTCCCTCCAGTCCTGATTTCGATACCGTAGGCAGAAAGCAAGACTGTTTGCCTTATGTATCTCGTTCCTCAATGGCTTTTTTGTAGGCTTGCAGCGGTGTATACTACTGGCAGCTGGTGTTTTCTTGATTGTGTTGATGCACATATTCAGTCCGGCTATTCTAGAATTAATACCAATATATCATCATCAGGCTTTATACTAGTAGGTACTATACCTTCAGCAGCCAATTTGGGTAGTGACATCCGGCAATGAGTAGTATCAGAGAGTGTGATTGCTATTAATCACATCTCTTCTTCCGCTGTCAGAACTTTATTGCGGACTTTCTTTGAAGTGGGATCGGGGGTAAGGTTTTGCTGTGAGCAAAGATCGGGGTCTCCAGTCTCCAATGATTTCCGCTTGTCTTTGTTGATGAGGTCCGAACAGGTAGATTTGGGTACTTCTGTTAGGGCAACAATCTCCTTCAATTTCATTTTCCTATCACCTGTAAGTGCTGCATATCCAAGGACCTGGCCCAGCTTACTATCTGATGTTATTGTCACTTTTTTTGGATGAATGGAATCATGTTGATGTTACTCCCAGTGGGACTCGGAGTATCGTGATCAGTATATTAGTAGAGTATATAATAACACCGGAACTGATAGCACAAGCGACCTCACTGCCTCCCATTGGCTCATACACCTTTCTGTGGGTTCATTCGCCTCCCTGTGGGCTCATACAGACCCAGTCCGGTCCGGAAACGTCGTGAAATAAAGAGTATACCTATTTCATAATTGTGTCAGAGCTGGTCAAATACATTAATCTCATCCAAGTATAAGATTTAATCATAGGTTCAGGCGGTGAAGCTGTTAGGACAATCCGGTTTCCTGATTTACCTGTCTGTTATTCTTTAATTCATTATACAGGAGTGCGTTATCATCAGGTTTTTTCCTCTTCATAGTGACTACCGTTACACAATTAATCATTTGCACATTGTATTCAATAAACCACTTGTACCTCTACCAAGAATTTAACTATAATACGCATAATATAATGTCATTTGTAGCTACGATCGCACAAAGATGTATCAGGAAAATTCTTACACCTGAACAGTAAAAGTGGCGATATCTCTGAATCTGAATAAAAAAGGGGAGCTCCCGCTAATAGTAACAACTGAAAATGTGAAGGAGATATTGGAGGAAGTATATGTCCAATACTTTAGCAGAGGCGGCAAAATCAACATCAGCAAACCTCCAACCTCCGCCAGATGCTCTGGACGCTCCAGGCGCCCAGGGCGATCGGTAGACAAACTGCCTCTCCAGAGAAGCAACGGAGCGTTCCTGGCGCCTTCTGGCGCATCGCATTCCGCCCTGGCGAGCACTAGTGCCCCCTGCGCGCCCAGGCGCGCACTAGTGCATCTAGTGCGCCCCGAGAGCAATACACTCACCCTGACGGAGTTACCTCGCTCCAGACGCTATCCCGACGGAGTGCTCTCTCGCCCGACGCTCTCGCGACGGAATGCTCTCTCGCCCAACGCTCTCGCGACGGAATGCTCTCTCGCCCGACGCTCTCGCGACGGAATG
>VOVZ01000042.1:497010-523086 GCA_008079325.1 Morchella conica | reverse complement strand
TGTGTTCCTTGGACCTCCTCTGTTTCGCCTACGGCCTCCACGTAACATGCCCCCCTCCTAATGTAGTGCGCTGGAATCCGATTCTGTGCCCTAGGATTAAGGTGATTGGGTGTAGATTCTAGCCCTAATTCAGTATCATCTTCGAGATATTGATGTGAAGAGGCAGGAAGCAGATGCTCTACCAAAGTAGGGCATGATATCTGCAGAGAGGTAAAGGCACGTGATATCTCCGGGTTAGAATCGGCGAAAGCACCTTCCATCGTGAATCTAGAAGCCTTCTTTCTTCCTTCATGCCGTAGGAGCTGTAAATCAACACTACGGTGATTAGTTTTGGTGGCTTGGCGCTTAAAGAGCTTGTGATATTGCTCTCCGATCAAGACGTTAGTATTCCATAATGTACCGTATTGGCGGAGATATACACTATAGTGAAGCCCTACGTGGATATTTGGACGACTAATCCACTTTTCTAGGTCCTTATTGGCTTCCTGATTGGCCCCTCTGGGTGCCGCTTCATCTTCGTCCATGGGGTTGCTAGCTGCTGAGACGGCAGAGATATCGCTCATAATCGATGAAGCACGTGAATGGCGCCTACCAATACCTCCTACCCCCCTATTGGGCTGAATCGCCGATATGGCACATCTCACGAGCTTTTGGAAGCTTCTGCGTACCTGAATGATAGACTCTATCACCTCCTCCTCTGAGCACCCCATATGCGCTGTTATCAGGCTATAGCTCCACGCTAGTTGCCCGAATACCCTAGTGACGATATCACACCCCCGAAGGCGGGGTTCTGTTGAAATATCAGTACTGAATTCCAATTCAATAGATCGTACTAGGGTAGGGTGTAGCCGTTGATTAGTCAGCCAATTCCGCAGTAAAACCGGTGTCAATACACAAGCTCTGGTCTGTTCACTAAGATCCCATGAAGCCCGATGACGTATCGGGTTTTGAATTCGTCCCCAGCCAGGGGGTAGATTTAGCTTCCGAAAGGTATCCCCGTAAAGGTCCCGTTGGGCGGGTAGTAGGAGGTTTTGAATAAGCAAATCCTGGAGGAGACGGCTAATGCCGGCCATCTCGGCGTGAGGGGGGTCTATGGGGAAGCCTCTGCATATATCCAGCGCGGGAGAGAGTTTCAAAACAGGAGGGGGGGGTACGCTGATTCCCATTGAATTGAGGTGATTCTTCTGTACAGAAGGGGGCATACCTGCCGTTTGAGCTCTAATATTCAACGTCTCATGATGATATCTACCATATGTGGAGATATTGTAGTCAAGATTACCGTACATAGCCTTCGGGATTCGGCAGCTTCGGCATCCGTATAATGCGGTATGCCGCATGAAGCCGGCACAGTCGTTTTGCTGTGGCATATCTCCGAGATATCCAAGCGTAGGGCTAGAAACGAATGTTTCGATTAAGGTGCCTGATTCGTCAGGAATAAGCATGGTTAACCCCCTTTCTAGAGCCTGTGAAGAGGCTTCCAAGCACCCCAAAACGTCGACTAATTGGCTGCCGTGGGGACCTAACGTCAGCGGAAAGACGTTAACCAATCGGCTTCTCTCTCTTAGGGGTAGGTTCGACGGTATCATATATATCCCTATACCGAATCAGCAGATATCCAAAGGGGGGGGGGGGTATTTGGAGATATCCATGGCAACCGAGGGAGGTTACCCGTCAGCGACCTATACATATTCCGGTAGAGTCCAAAACCGTCGATAAAGGTCATTTGGGGCATGCTTTTGATTGGTTTAGCTCCTTCACGTGATACAAATTGCTTTTCTAGCACATCTCTGCCGTATATATCTATCTCGAGCTCGCCTCTGATTGGGTGGCTTAATCTTACAGGCCTAATTGTACGATTCGGGATGTTGATTATCCGCCGTACAGTAATAAAGGCTTGATAAACAGTACCCGGCGAAATTGGAGATGGAGGGGGGGGCATACCACGATTCCGCGCTTGATTCACCCTCTTACCCGCTCGAATCCGTGCTTCCCGACGTGCTTCGGCGATCCTTATCCGAGCTGCTTCCTGTGTGCTTCGGAGCTCGGCTTCTTCGGCGATTTCCCTAGAGTCTCTATAGTCCCTATCAAACGATATATCTTGGTATCTAGAGACGATTTGATTGGCTGATATTAGCCTAGGTGGCAAGCCTTCGATCAAAAAACACTCCGATTGGAAATAAGGGCCGACTAGTCCCTGAATATCAGGCGCCAATTCGACACATCTATTCAGTTGATCAATATATAGGATAATCGGTGCAGATGTTTGAAGGGTGGGTGCTTGGCGTAAATCCCGGTATGCGCTGCGAATTCGGCCTATATGGATCATCCCGCCTGTATCTGGCATTCTATAAAGCACGACATTAGAAGGAAAGACCGGTTTGCCTGTCAAATACAGTCAACATGGCTCAAAACACTAGTAAAAAGGGGGTTTAACCGTCAGGATACAGAGCGAATTGTCCACTGCATGCTCGTATGGATTCCGCCCAAGCCTCTCCGTGCCAAAGCTCCGAAGGCTGATCAACTAATTCCGCCATCCCGAAGTGCATATGTCTAGTAGCTGTTGATCGGAGGATAGTCTCCGTGAGGTGAATCTGGTCAAAAAAGTATGCTTTTCCTACCCCCGAATGGCCCGTCGGCATCTTATCTAACCTCAGATTCACCTCCCGCTCGTAGATAGAGGGTGCAGGCAGGTGCGATTGATATATATGCTGTAGGGTATCGAGCTTAGTCGGAAGCTCTTCCCACGCCCCCGGGATATCGCGAGATAGCTTCACCACCTCGTAGAAGGCTGAATAATCCGCCCTAGAGACATTAATCCTATCACACCATACGGCAAAGGCGAGCAAGAACGCGCTGATTGGATGCCGGGATTTGGGAGACTCCCAAGCCACTTTATCGCCGATGCAGGGCACTGCTCCCACCTCCACCTCCACCTCCACCTCCACCTCCGCTTCCACCTCCACTTCCGCTTCCACCTCCGCTTCCGCTTCCACTTCCGCTTCCAATTCAGCCATTTCACGGTTTTGATCGTCCAATTGGGGTGTCCATATATCTCGACCCTCCAATGGTGCCATATCTTCGGGTTCCGACATCACATGCTCGTAATCTGATTGGATATCATCATCGAGATCAAACCGGGCTTCAAAACCGATATCTGCAGGTGGATATTCAGCCTCTTCTACCTCTTCGACTTCGTCAGGGGGGGGCAATGCTTCCACAAGAGCCTCTCTTCTTCGACGACGAGTGATGCTTTCTTTCCGCTGGATTGGGGCCGACCGTTTTGGTGCACGAGATATTGCTTCTGCCAAGCCTCGTGAGCTCATATTGATGGTATCTCAAGCGGGATATCCTATAGGCACCGATGGGGTTGGGTTGATTGATGAGGAGGTGTAGTGGGGGTTGATGGTCGAGATTTGGTTCTCTAAGTGCCTACCCCTAACCCTTAGCGCGATTGCTTACCACACCACGGCACTTTCCGGCCAATCAGGGCTTGCGCAACCGCCTAAGATGGGCCGGAAAGTGCCGTGGTGTGGTAAGCAATCGCGCTAAGGGTTAGGGGTAGGCACTTAGAGAACCAAATCTCGACCATCAACCCCCACTACACCTCCTCATCAATCAACCCAAACTCATCGGCACCTATAGGATGAGCGAATCACAGGCATCACAGGAAATGGAAGAGGAGGCGCCTAGCGATATAATTGAGCGCCAATTCGTCGTGCAGGCACCAAGATGCTGGAGAATCAACGACGTGCAGGCTACTATCAATATGTGGATTGAGATTGCTGGTGCCAAACGGCCTACCATTCATGAGGATGATGTGGTGGAGATAATTGAGGCTGCTAAGGCTCCTACAAAGAAGAGGAAGCGTACAGAGGAAGAAGGAGGGCTCAACGCCGGGGATAGCCATAAACTCACGGAGATTCATAGCCTAATCCGCCGGCATTATATACGCTACTTTCATATTGAATCATACGATGTGTTTATCAACCAGGTCTACACAGGGCTCAATTTGAAGAAGCATCGCCCTGCTGCGTATGATACCATCAGAAACAGAGCTAGCGGTGGAGTTTATCAAATCAAGCACCAAACCCTCGAGAGAGCTGAGCTGCACGTAGAAGAGCTCTTAGAGAAGGCGAGCAGGGCTATCAAAACGAGCCAGGATATCCCGACCCTCAACGAGATTTTTGGCTCTCACTACAATACAGAAAACCTCCTCGGCATCTTTACTTGGATAGAGCCCATCGTTGATGTGGATAAGTCGGCGAATAGAGCCAAATCCTTCCTCTACAGTACCCCCCCCCCCTTACTAATCCATATACCCCCCCTTCTGCGCTAATCTCCCAGAATAGCCACTTATGTGAATCTATGCACGTTTATCAAGTTTATGCTTGATACACCGCAACTCCCGGAATACAATCGCGAGTCTTTGATACTCTTCTGGGATAGACTCGGCCAATCAGAGAATTGGAATCACGTAGAAGTTAGCCACTTCGCAATTCGTCCTCCTAAGATCAAGAAGCGGAAATCGAAGCGTGGAGATGCGCGCAACTTCGTGCAGATAGATGCCGACCATAGATATACCGCCCCCGAAACCCCCTTCGACGAATCAGGTGACGAGGATTGTGTACTAGAAACACCTACCTCTAGCCCCATTACCACACGTACACCGGCCCGTAACCAATCAGGAGCTCGTGAAGGCACCCTCCTAGCACGTACAACGGCCCGTAGCCAATCAGAATCTCTCGGAGGCATCCCTATTGCACGTACAACGGCCCGTAACCAATCAGAATCTCTCGGAGGCATCCCTATTGCACGTATACAGGCCCGTAACCAATCAGAATCTCTCGGAGGCATCCCTATTGCACGTATACAGGCCCGTAACCAATCAGAATCTCTCGGAGGCACCCCTATTGCACGTATACAGGCCCGTAACCAATCAGAATCTCTCGGAGGCACCCTTATTGCACGTATACAGGCCCGTAACCAATCAGAATCTCTCGGAGGCACCCCTATTGCACCATTAGAACCCATTTCTCCCGAATCGCCGATTCTGCGCCATAATGGAGAGCCTCTTCGTGGATTCACCTCAGCTAGAAGCCTTCACCGTATATATCCTGGAAGCCTTAGTAATACAGAGGCTCTTATCCCATCTCGTGCTGGGGGGGGGGTTCCGCAGCGTGTAGGTGCTTCTGGAGATGCGTTACAGCGCAGAGGCGGAGGTGCGGTACAGCTTGGAGGTGCTCCCAGAGGTGCCTTACAGCGTGGAGGTGCCTCCAGAGGTGCCCTTCAACGTGGAGGTACTCTACAGCGTGGAGGTGCTTCCAGAGGTGCCCTACAGCGTGGAGGTGCTTCCAGAGGTGCCCTACAGCGTGGAGGTGCCGTTATACCACTTCGTGCTTCTAGTAGGAGGAGTACACGTGATTTTGTAGCTGAAGTGGAGGCGGGAGCCTTCGAAAACGAGGCGGAAGAAGAGGCTATGGACGTTGAAGATGAAGATGAAGATGGCGATGATTACTCGTATCTAATATAGATTTTACTGTACTATATATTACACTGATAGCGTAGATTTGGTACCCAATAGGATTGCTTTATTGCTAATAATTCTCACGTATTTTTCTAATGCCTATTTCTACATATATGCTTCTCTCCCAAAGACTGTTAATTAACCCCTATTCGGGGCTAATTATGTGCCAATTATTAGCATTAATAGCAAAACAAGCTCAATTATGCCCTATTTTGATATAAGGCTTATACCAGGCTTTTATAATCTAGCGTGCCCCAAATAATGCTCATACAGATATGCGGGCGGGCCGTACAGTATGTTCCTATCAAATTGAAATTCAATCGCCAAGTCACTCAAAATAATGTAAGTATCCTTGCACTTGTTCACATGAATACGGTTTTCTAGAACCCTTACAAATGATGTAATTAAATGAGTTAAACAAAAAGAAAAACCCTCAAGGTGGATTACTTCATCAAATATCACTCGTATGACACAGGGTGGTGATAATCCTCTTTCCCCCTCTTTTTTCTTTATTTATTTAATTTATTAATTGCATGTAGACTTTCACCTATAGCAATAGTCATAATCCTCCTGAGTACATACATCTTCTAACTCGCTAAAGTAATGTTAGAATGCTAAGCCTAGATGAATTACCGAAAAAGCTTATGATATGATATCTAAGATGTAAAGTCTTTTAGGTCACGTGTGGGGAGTCTGAGGTTGAGATTTAAATTACCTGGAAATTTTGCGTCTTTGCCAGTATATATAGCTTAGGAAGCCATGATGAATTGTCCTACTTTTTATCCTATAGTGATATCTACTTGGGGTGATACGGGGCCATGTACATGTGCCTATGTAGCTTCTCAAAAAAAAAAAAATGTGGTGGAAAATCACTCTTCATGTCAAACTATATGATCACAAAGTAAGCAATATGTATTTACATAAGAATACCTAGGTATATTCTAAGAGTGAGGTATTTATTACATCAAATAGCAAGCCACGATCGTGGCCCCATCTATGGCAGAAAGGACCGAGGACGAGTACTAAACATCAACAAGTAAAGCTTATGTACTACAGATACACTGTAAATATATCCGTGTAGGGCTGTAATATACATGTCATTGATAGTGCCCACTATCAGATATTCGTTCTAACTTATTGATAAGCGTATTTGGTTCTAGCTTCTTTCTTCCTGTTTTCCTCGATGAAACGTTGCACTTGCCAGAAAATCAATATACTTAAACACAAAAGAGGGTGAAAATGTACGTACTTGTAGTCTCCTCAGTTGTCCCCCATACATACCAAGGACTCTCCTTCCCCATGTTATAGTTTTTCTCAATCACTAAATATTCGACAACTTCCTTTGGCTCGCCCTTGAGAAGTTTTCCTTGAGCATCAAATTTAGAAAGGCTCTGTATACAGGCTCAGTATGCTGCCTCATGCTGTTGCGGAGTATGTGCATGGGGGAAGAACCTGTAGTGAGTGGATCCTGACAATAGCTTGCCGTCTGTCCTGATCATAGCCCATGTAGTGATGTGCTTTGTTAGAGACTACTTTTGGCCTACTTAACAATTTGTGTAGCTTCCATTCCATTTTAGTGTTTCTCCGCGCTGCGATTCGCTTCTGAAACGAGTTTAGTAGACCATCACCGCACAGCAACCGAAGACTGTCTAAATCTCCACTTTTCTTCCGAATTAGTCTAGGAAGGCGTCGGGAACGAATTCAGGCCTCTCACTCGGCGAAAGCGGTGTACATGTCCTTGTGAAGCGACGGCGCTACTTTTTTAGGCTCCCAAATCCGAAGTTTCTGTTTTGTGGTCCATTTGAAAACCGCCATACTGTAGAAAAAAAGATTAGGATTTTTTAGGAAGTAAAAAGAATCTCTGCTGTAGTTGGTTGACTTACTCCCTTATATCATAGAGACGTTGCTTTATTCGGATCTTGATCAAGGAGAGGCGCTCCCCCGGCTTACTAAATAACGAAGGCAAGTTCGCTCCGGTGGGCATGATAAATGTATCTATGGAAAATCGATGTTTTTGTTCAATAAAGCAACGAGTAAAGGGAATGTAGGGACTACGCTACCAGTAAGTAGCCCAATGTCTGTTGTCGCATCTCCAATAAGCTCCTTTTGAGCCACCGCCGCACTCCGCTGTACCCTCGACGACGACGGCATCGTCATTGCCTGGCCAGCATGTTTGTACCGCAGAAATTGCAAAACAGGGGAGGCTTTGGGAAATATAGTACTTCGCGCTCGCAGGAGACAATGTGCCATTGTGGGTGGTTTTTGGTGATGATGTGGGGTTCACAAGGTTCGCTCCAAAGTTGCAAAGAATGCTCGTAGCACGGAAACGGAACAGTCGTATGCAACAGGTAAGATATACATAAAACCAGCTCGATTCAATCTCTCTTATATGTGTGTATTTATCTATACTTCTCATATCTTGGTGCCAGTTTTCGTATCACAAAATTTACATATATATTGAAACACCTCGGCTTGCCCCGCCTGAGCCTCATCTTCCACCTATCCCTTGTACCTTGCTTCATGGCTAGCTCCTTTCTTGTCTCGGTAGCGTCGTCTTCACCTAACGTTCCAACCTCCACAGCCCACCATAGCTTTCGTATCAGACATAATTTCGGCATCATCTTCCCCCCTAAAAGCACCCTGTATAGTGCATCGCGGCAGCATATTGCCGCGTAGACAGCTCAGCTGGCTCCGGCGTCTGCGCGAGAGGACCCTCGCGATCCCCCAAACCCTTCCCGGGCCAACCTCCAGCACCCCCGGGTGGCTTCGATTTTGGGAGTCGATAGGTGCTATCATATTCCCTTGATATTATGCCGGGGGCTTTCGGTATGCCCGAGTATTCTAGGGCTTTCTAGGTGCGCTTTGGCAATTTTGGGCAACGCAGGCCTCAGGTGTTCCGGAGTTGAGCTTTGGTTGGCATGCCTCTGGGTGCGTATAGCTAGAGGTCTAAAGCTTTACGTTCATGTAAAATAGTGATTCTAACTATTATCTGTAGTGTGGTACTTCTGCATATCTTTCATATATCTTAATTAATAACCTTATGGCGAGATGGTAGGCATCGATCACAAATTCTGTTCGCGAGCTTCTGCTGATATTGCTAGGCTCATTTACTACACGCCCAAAGGTCTTCCTTCCCCTTTCTTTTTTCGCCCATGGCGTTACAGCGGTTTACGAAGCTTGGGATACCATATGAATCAGACTGACGACAGATACTGAATGACTAGCCACCATAGTTCGACTCTTCTCAATCGGCGCAATAAACGCTTATCTGACTTCTTGGACACTTCAGCTAGTGGGTGGAAATAACAAGCCACAAGCGTTTCTTCCAGCATGGATATTCATAGCCTTTGTGAGTACGGTTTTGTCAATATCACTGCCGACCATTCTTACCCGCTTAACGTATTTACTCTCCATTCCAGGTGCTTACCATCAGCTATCATATGACATTACGCAAGATCAACGTTTCGAGGGGGGAGTTCTCGCCAGCGATATCAGTCATTTGCTTCGTGAGCTTCTGCAGCATGTGTACTTTGCTATATGAAATCCACCTTTGCCCCCCTGTTTGTAAGAGGCAGCCGGTTTAATCATGAACAAGCACTAGCTTTCATTTTTTCTTTTCTTTTCATCTCTCTTTTGTGGATACACGGCCGTACTTAGTGCTTGATTATTGCGTATTTCGATATGACGTTTCCTGTGTAGAGGTCAATCTGTTGCTTATCTACGGTTAGAAATCGTTTGCTCACACCCTTTTCATTTTGTCTCACACCCTTTTCATTTTGTTCTTTATTCGAGACTTATGGTAGAGAACCGCTCACTACCAACCTTATACTTCCATTCATCAGAATTCCCAAACTCAATCCACATTTAACACCTTCCTCAATTTGGTTGTTAACAGTGAAATTTAATATCTCACTATCAAGTACTCTAGGATTATTCGTTCTACAGAACTATCTTTTAAAATTCCTGGGAACAAGGCATATATTATAAGTGTCTGCAGTGGGCATTTTCTCTTTTTCTTTTTGTATTCTAGTAGAGTAAAAAGTATTAGGCATACGTACATGTACATGTAGTCATGAGCTTCATAATGGTGTCAATGTGCATACAGTTATTATAATAAAAGTGGAGCCACTCAAATAGGTCGATTGTCTTGTTCAGAGTCCTTATATTCAAGTCCAGTGTGATTTTTGTAGTCGTCAGACAGTTGCGTGGCCCCAGCGCCTACCACCTCGGGTTCCCGGCTTGGCAGAGATTCACTTGCTTCTTCACCACGGTTCCCCAGGTAATACCTTACACTAGTGTACCAGGTACATACATACATAAACACCCCACGGAGCACCCCCCGCCCTGACAAACCTTCCCATCAAGTACCTACAGTTCAACCAGGGTATCTTTCTGATTGCATCGCTTGCGTTCCTCCTCAACTTTCCCCTCCAACCACGAGACTTCTAATAACTACCTCAGCATCGGAAACCGTATTTATTGTTCACCATGTCCTACAGCGGTGCGTCGCGAAATGTCGATATGACTAGGTTAGAGGGACTCCCTACTATACCCTTACGTTGACTAGACATAGCTGGGAGAAATCGATGCTAATGACAGTTCATTCTGAACCCCTCGTAGAACCGAGACGGACCTCTCAATCAACATCAAGAAAGCTACCAATATTGGTATGTAACACCTTGTTCATACAACTTGGTTGGTAGTTAATCGGCTAACCTTTGTATTAACACGTAGAGGAAAAGGCCCCGAAACGTGTGTTGCTCCTTCGAAGCTACGGGATACATGGGCATAGAGCTTAAAGAACTCCAATTATAGGGAAGCATGTCCGGTCGTGCATCGTTTACACCTGGGATCACAAATCATCAACATCGTTTTGGTCGGGCTTGAAAGTGTAGGTGTATAACTCTACTCCTATTATTTCAAGTAAGTCCGTGCGCTGACACCGGAGCTCACTTCACAGGTTACCCATCTTACAAAGCGAAGTTCAGACCTTCAAAGCCTTAATCTGCATCCATAAAGTTCTTCAAGAAGGCCATCCGGTCACAATCAGAGAAGCGCATGCCCATACCGGGTGGCTGGAATCACTTACTAACGGGACCTCCGATGAAGGCATTCGGGGTACGGCAGTATCATTCGGAAATGCCAATCATCTTGCCGAACAGCTAACTCCAAGATCAGGTTATGGACCATTGATTCGGGAATATGTCTATTTCCTTTTGGCCAAGCTTGCGTTCCACCGGCATCACCCGGAGTTCGATGGTATAAGATCTCAATCTTTCTCTTTGAGAGGTGAAAACTAATTTCCACACAGGTGTATTTGATTATGAAGAATATATCAGTCTTAAAACAATCAATGATCCAAACGAAGGGTATCATTTGGAGGTTCTGGCATGTTGCTAAACACTAGCTAACTCTTTACAGATACGAGACAATTATGGATTTGATGACTCTGCAAGACCAAATTGAGACTTTCCAAAAGTTAATTTTCTCTCATTTCCGGCAAGGCGTTGACAATGAATGCCGTATTTCTGCACTGGTACCATTGGTACAGGAAAGTTATGGAATTTATAAATTTATCACCAGCATGTTGAGGGCAATGCATCAAAGTAAATCTTTATTAAGTCCTTTTCCTCAGCATATGTCTCTAACTTAGAATAGCGACTGGCGATGATGATGCTCTTGCACCTTTGAGGGAACGCTATAACGGTCAACACTACCGTTTAGTCCGGTTTTACTACGAGTGCTCAAATCTTCGATACTTGACTGAGTTGATTTCTCCGCCGAAGTTGCCGCAGGTAATATACTAGTTTAATTTTAGCCGTTTAATTTTTACTTACATAAATAGGATCCGCCCAATTTGCTAGGCAACGGAGAGACCGCCCCTGCTCTTCCACGTAGGCCAGTTGAGGCCCAGGAAACCGCGCCCCCGCCCCCGCCCCCGCCTCCTCCCGCACAGCCAGAAGCAGAGGCAATCTCGGATTTCTGGTCAAATGAGCAGCTGCAACGACAACAGCGGGATTATGAGGAAGAACAAAAGCGATTGGAGCAGCAAAGAGCGGAAGAGCTTCGGCAACAACAAATGCTAGCTATGCAGCAACAAGCTCAGTTCGAGGAGATGCAGAGGCAACAAATGGAGCAGCAGCGGCTAGCTCAAGAGCAATTAATGAGAGATCAAATGGCGAGACAAGCTCAAGGGCATGTTGCAGAACTTGAACGACAATTGCTAGAATACAAAGGACACCATGACCAGCATTTGTTATTGCTCGAATCGTATGATCAAAAAGTAAAGGCTTTGGAGAGTGAAATCACAAATCTTCAGTCAAACATCGGACAGCAACTAACGTCTAAAGACGATCTAATAAGGTCATTACAGGGTGAGGTATCCTAGCAAAGTTTATTTATTGGTATGCTAACTTTTTCTAGAGCAAGTGAACATGTGGAAGAATAAGTACGAGGCTTTAGCAAAGCTTTACTCCCAGCTTCGACACGAACACTTGGAGTTACTCGGTAAATTCAAACAAATCCAGCTCAAGGCTGCGTCAGCACAAGAGGCAAATGATAGACGAGAAAAATTGGAGCGAGAAATGAAATCGAAGAATCTTGAGCTGGCAGATATGATTCGAGAACGAGATCGCGCTTTGTACGATCTAGACCGCGTTAAAGGAGTAAGTTTATTCTAAACAGGTCTTTGATAAGTCTTAATATTAACCCTATATTCCAGACCCAGAAAGAAGAGGTTGAAAAGGTTCGAAGAGAACTTCGATTTGCTCAAGAAAAAGCCGAAAACAATGAAAAATCCAAAGGCACTGAACTCTCAGCCTTGCTATCTCGGCACAACAGGGAAATGGCGGAGATGGAAGAGCTGTTACGTAGCAAGCAACGAGCCTTGGACGAACTACAATCCAGAGTTGGCGACAGAGACCATGACATGGAGAGACGATTACGGGAGAAGGAGGAAGAACTGGAGATATTCAAGGCAGGGATGGATCAGACCCTTCTGGAGCTTAACGAAATGAGATTGGTATGAATCCGTCAAGTTTTTGATATATTGATGTCTCTAACATTTGTGTTTAGCATAACAACGAGAGCGATATCGTTCTAGAAGCACAAATTGACGGGGTGATTTTAGATCAATTGAAGAGATTGACAGAAATTATAGGTATGAAGCTAGCCTAATCTGAAAATTGAAAGCTTATTGACGGCATCGGACAGATTCTGTATTACAGAGCGGTGTTCAGCGAGTTGACGATGCTTTGTACGAGCTTGAGTCTCCCATGAATGCAGGAAACCAGAGCGCATCACCGGGATATCTTCTCTCTCAGGTAGAGAAAGCCCAGCTTAGCGCTACGGAGTTTGCCACCCAATTTAACAATTTTGTTGTTGATGGTCCCAATAGCCCTCAGTCTTCAATCATCAAGACCCTTCATGTCTTTGCAGGAGCAATCTCGGACGTGTTGGCCAATGCTAAAGGTGTCACACGATTAGCCACTGACGAGAATAAAAGCGATGCCATCATGGCAGCAGCAAGACAATCTGCAAATACTAGTGTCAAATTTTTCCAAAACCTCATGTCTTTCCGTTTGGATGGGCTGAGTCAAGATCAAAAGATGGATGTCGTTGTATCCAGTAATTTGGAAGTTCAAAAAAACCTCCAGAAACTGACGAAACTTGCCGAACAGTTCATGACCAAAGGAGCTGATTTGTCAAAGGCCAGTGGAGACATTGGTGATCTTGTGGACAATGAGCTCAGTAAGGTTGCGGACGCTATCGATGCCGCCGCGGCACGCTTGGCCCAACTGATGAAGAAGCCGAAAGATGCCTTTTCGACCTTTGAGATCAGAATACATGAGTGCGTCAGATCTAGTTTATTTCTTAGTTACTACAGAGCTTGATGGCTAACTAAATATCATAGCTCAATCTTGGACGCTGCAATTGCAGTTACGAATGCAATTGCCCAGCTTCTCAAGGCTGCCACTATCTCCCAAAAAGAGGTAATTATACCCTGCTTATTATTTACATATATAGACAGGTTAACATTTTTTTTCTTTTCAGATTGTGGCCCAAGGTAAAGGAAGCAGTTCTCGAACTGCTTTCTACAAGCGAAACAATCGTTGGACAGAAGGGTTGATCTCCGCCGCCAAGGCTGTGGCTACCTCCACCAATATGCTTATCGAAACAGCCGATGGTGTGCTTAGTGGACGTAATAAGCTGGAGCAATTGTATGGTTTTAATTTTTGGTATAGTTTACATATAGGCTAATAATGATATAGGATTGTTGTCGCCAATGATGTTGCCGCGTCAACTGCGCAGCTTGTCGCAGCTTCTCGGGTCAAGGCATCTTTCATGTCTAAATCTCAAGAACGTCTAGAAACTGCCTCAAAGGCCGTGACAGGGGCATGTAGATCGCTGGTCAAGCAGGTCCAAGAAATCATTGCGGCAAAGAACAATGATGAGAATGAGGCCATGGATTACTCCAAACTCAGTGGATACGAGATTAAGGTCCAAGAGATGGAGCAACAGGTATGTGATTTCTACCGGAATATTTTATACTTGATGTTAATCTCTTGGTTGTTCCTTTTAGGTCGAAATCAAAGAACTCGAAAACAGGTTGACTCAAGCACGTTTCAGGCTTGGGGAAATGAGGAAGCACTCATATGTTCAGGATTCAGACTAAGGCCTTGGAATGAATGGTGTGTGCCCATACTCAGGGCTGGGAAAAGATTACCATTTTTGTGTTCTTTACTAATTGTCTAGTCATGTGGAATATATTTTTTACTCTTCCTAAAACTACATCTCTTTCAAATAATTCGGCTTCTCTGGGTGATGTGAACATGGACTACTCCATCATGCACTTTTTTCTTGTCTTTATTGGCTGCCAGGCTTTTATACGAATGTTTATTTCAGTTATATCATCATTTAACTATCAATCGGGTTGCCCTCTTGAATTCCCCTATATAAATTGAATTTATGTATCCAATAGGAAAACCTATACAGCCGAGAGAGCCAGAGGGCAATGAACAAGATTTTTTGGCCGTTCAAGTTTATCCCACTATCTAAAGCGTAGCTATTCTTGAAGGACATTGAAATCGTGTATCATGACAAATCACTCGGTTATCGGATGGACAGACGATACAAACAAACATGCACAGTCTCTGGTCCCATGCCTCTCAATCTTGGCCCCTCGTCGTGATATCAAAGGAACAGCCTACATGTGACGTGGAGACTTTACGTTTTTACTAGCATCTACATACGAGTAGTACCCCGGGGGTTAGCACCCCAGATCCTTTCCAACAATTATTTTTTCTAGAGCCTATGTTCCTCCGAGCCCACCGGCTTCATTGACTTCTCTCTTTAGTAAAATCCCCCTTTTATCATAGTTTAGCTCCTTTCAATGGTGAGGGCACCGGGTCTAGGTTGGGGTTTTCTGGAAGTCTTTGCCCACTTATTCCTAGCAGACACATATACGCACGTCTTACAAACCAGCCAAACATAACCATAAGTGCCAATCTCAAAACGTACCTCGGATTTCTTACGTTAGAGACTTCATACATGCGATTGGGGCACGCAAGGTACATGCGGAGTAGTGAGGCGGGGGGCGATCTGAGGGTATCATGTTTGTGCTTTAGTCGAAACAAATGACAATGTATAGAAGAGCTTTTCTGTAAAGAGTCAGATTAATTTCGGTGTGCGAGAATAAAAATAAAAGAGAAGGAAAAAAAAAAGCTCTAAATGTCAACTACATCATATACGTACATGTACTTCCGCGGTATGGTGTAGTGGGTGTCATCGACATGCTAGGAATGCGCCCTACTGTGTTGTGGAAATAAGCGACACTCTGGACTTTGACCCTAGGTATACTACATAGGTACAACAGGCCTTGCGGTCGTAAATACAAGTGCCTTCAATGGCACTCGCGCGACTGCAGGCGAAAGTTTGCAGTTCTCGCTCGCAAGTAGGAGCAATTGATTAAACAGCCTCGACTCTCTCTGACTACATATATTTAGAAGTTATTATGGGTTGTAGTTGGGGTAGAGTGTATCCCTTGGGCTGTCAGGCCGAATCGCAATGTGTTACCGAACCTGATATGGCTAATGTGTTTAGTTAAACACAGCTACCATTCATTCTCTCCCTGCGCTAGCGTATGGTAGTATTCTGAAGGAGAGAGTGAGCACTCAGAGCGTTTATCGGATATCATTAACTACACAAAGTTCGGCAACACATTGTGATTTAGCCTAACGGCCTAAGGGAACTGGTATAGGGAGTCCCGTAGTAGTTAAAGAGTTTGTGTTTCTTACGCCTATACAGCAAGTGACCCCCAAGTTGCCTAAACGGGCCGTCGCTTAACGTGTGTATATATGAGTCTAGAGTCGACAGACACACAATATGAAGCTCTAGTTCTCCGGGTGTAGGGTACGTGTTTACGTATTGGCGAATGAAGTAGGATAGAACATTCGAGAAGTTTCTGTTCAATACCCAAGGCTACATGCTGTCAACATCCCGTGGGTGAAAACAGTCTCGGGCCGGGCCGGTCCACGCCCATTTCTTCTACGGCTTTAATTTGTGTGCTGAGGTAGTTGAACATAGAATCACTACCCGGGCCTCGATACGACTGCAGTATCGCTATATTTCCCTTCCTTCTTAGGTAGAAGCTTGTTTAATCTGTCGATCTACATGTACTTTACAGTCGGGAAAAAAAACTCCAGGAGTTCAATGTAATCGGACAGAGAGAGAACCCCTAAACCTGAAATTCCTCTGATTAACATATGGGAGCTCACCTAACCCTAGGCTAAACACCCCCAATTCTCCCTACCACACACTGTCCCCGAACAAAATAACTTATATATCTTGTAACCAGGCGCTGCCAAGATAGCTGTTTCTGGGGAAAAAAACCCCCCCGCTCACCTCAGAGGTAGCGAATTCCAAGGCCTGACATAGTGCTCTAGATCGGTTATCCTTTGATAGGAATGAAAGAGAGAGAAACTAGATAGCGCATGGGGTGGGTCATAGGACACGGCTCGGACTATTATGCTATGCTATCGGCATTCAGTTCTGGTAGTTACGCACCGTAATGATTTGATCATGTTGCTATATTGGGCGGGCCTGTCCGAAAGAGGCTAGCGGTATTACATAAGGAATATGTACAAATAATCATTACCATAATCACTGCAAACCAAAAACAACGAATAATAGTGTAGACGAGCTCGCACGGATATTGCGCTCATGCTCGAGCTCACGGGGTGGAGATATTTAGTTTTTCTCCGCCCTCGGGACAGCTAAATTTACAAAAACGAGCAAATTCGAAATATCGTATGGAACTCGGGCAATGAATCCTGTTATTTCTGGCGAATCCCGATATTTCTGGCGAGTACGCCCATGGGCTTAAAGAAAAGTGGTAGGAGGAAATTCAGGGAAAACTGCTGGTGTATGCTGCATATATTCCTGTGACTTGAGCCTATCAGCAAGCGATTTTCTACCACCACTTTGCTTTAAGCCCATTGGCGTACTCGCCCAGAAATATCGCTAAACCCATGGGCTTAATGGAAAAAGTGGTGAAGGATAAATGGTGGTGTATGCGTATATACTTGACTTGCGCCAACCATAAGATTCCGTTTCTCTTCACTTCCACCACTACTTTGCTTTCGGCTCATATTGCCTGGGTTTATTCGCCAAAAATACCGGTATGTCCATTAGCAAATAGATTTTAGTACTCTCCAGTGTTGCAGTAAAAGAATTCCACACTTCCGTGGCCTTTATACCCTTGTGGGTGTGACTAAAATACATGAAGATATCATGAGGTAACTGCTGCTATCGTAAGCAATTACTATGAGCCCTTTGAGTATATGTATTTAAACGACGGCCACCCCCCCCCCCTCCCCACTCCCCATCACATACTTCACTTTTTCCATTATCTACTCAAACTTGTATCTCCATTTTCCCAGTGAATATAACATTCAAATCTCTTGTTACTTTCTGAAAGATATTATTCTGTTCGAACATCATCTCTTTGAATATCATTGTCTCTTCGGATACTATCACCTCTTCATATATCTTCCTCTATTCTAATACTATCCTCTATTTGAATATATTTCTCTTTTCAAATATCTCTGTTCGAACCTCACCTTCTCTTCAAGCGTCTTCGCTTCGAACGTCATCTTTCAAAAGTCATCTTCGCTTCAAAAGTCATCTTCGCTTCGAACGTCATCTTCGCTTCGAACGTATCTCCTCTTCAACCGTCATCTTCTCTTCGAGTATCTCATTCTCTCGAATATCATCTTCTCTTCGAATATCACCCTATCCCTTAAATCTCAAAAACCTTATTACCTTATCTCGAAATGTGTGGCCACGTTGAAGACAGACCTTTCCGCTTTCCCATGTCCCCTATGCGCCGTTTCCGCCGCAATTTCGGGTCTTTCGGGACTTTCAACGCCAGTGGTGTTCAAATACCTGTCACGAATCTTTCGGAGGCCGAGAATTTGAATCCCGACAACCAAAACGAAACATTAATCTCCAGTCGCCGAACCCGAGCTGGCAGCGAAATTGAGAATGACTCCCCAAACACCGCATCCCCACGTGAAAGCTTCCCTGATGAGGGAATGGATGCGGATGATGAAAGGGACGAGTGTACTGGAACGGACGATGATGGGGATATATATGAGAATGAGTATCATTTTACCCTCAACGAAACCGCTCACCAGATCCCCGGGGCTGGTAGTGATGAGACAATGGTGGCAGACCATGAAAGAGGTGGAGATAATGAAATTGACGATGATGAAAATATATTTGAGAATGAGTATTTTTTTATCCTCAACGAAGCCGCTGACCAGATCCCCGGGGTTGGTGGAGGTGAGGGAATGGAGGCAGACGACGAAAGAGGTGGAGATAATGAAACTGAGGATGATGGAGATATATATGAGGATGAGTATTTTTTTACCCTCAACGAAGCCGTTGACCAGACCCCCGGGGCTGGTGGTGATGAGGAGAGCAATGATGAGGACAATGATGAGAGTGGAAGTGAGAGTGGAAGTGAGAGTGGAAATGAGAGTAGAAGTGAGAGTGGAAATGAGAGTGAGGGTGGTGGTGAGGATGATGATGAGGATGAGGATGAGTATGAGCGTGAGTATAAGCGCGAGTGTGGGAGTTATTGCGGGAGTGATTCTTGGGATGAAGATGATCAAAATAGGCCTGACGATGAACAACTGGCTGAGTTTTGTAACTTCTTCAACGAAATCTCCACCAAAGAGGATGGTAATGAAGAGAACGAGGAGGAGCTCGAGCCCAGCTACTCCGAGAGCGAGTTGGATTCCGATAAAAACTCAGATTCCGATTCCGATCAAAGCTCGGACTCCGATAAACGCTCGGATTCCGATAAAAGTTCAGATCACGAGGAGAGTCCAGATTCCAAAGAAAATTCGGATTCCGATGAAAGCTCAGATTCCGGTAAAAGTTCCGATTCTGGAGAAAATTCCGATTCTGGAGAAAGTTCCGATGAAAGCTCTGATTCCGTTTCCAGTTCAGGTTCCGAGAGAAGTTCGGATTCCGATGAAAATTCCGATTCCGATGAAAATTCCGATTCCGATGAGAGCGTAGCACCATATGGCGAGCCAGCACCGCCGCCGCCATCACCATCACAATCACCATCACCATCACCATCACCTAGCCCGGAACCTATTGGTCCTTGTCCATATTACAAGCCATTCAAAAACCTCCAAGAGTGGCGGGATGTCCTGTTTTGCATTGAGAGCCGGTATGAAACCGAAGTCATAGATACATACATCGGAAATTTCAAGCATAGCTTCAGCTGTGCAAACGAGATGTATGATATGCTGGCACAGATCGATCTGTCCAAGATTCCTCCGCCAATTGGGACCGAGATGTCCAAGATGGTGCAGTTGCAGATGAAGGTGAGGATGGCACTGATGGATGGTGTGGTTGTTGATGAGGAATTTGTGAAGGCGGCGTTCTTGAAGATCGACAACGCTACGGACGTAGATATTCAAGCCTGGGCCGTTGATGTCGTTGAGGGCGAGGGGTCGTCTCATCTTCCTGATAACGGTGATGTCGTGCCTGGCATTAGTGGAGAAGATGAATCTGAGCCTTCCAACTCCGATCCTGACGGAGCTGAGCCTTCTGACTTCGATTCTAATGAAGCTGAGCCTTCCCACTCCGATTCTGACGATTCTGAATCTTCCGACTTCGATTCTACTCAAGCCGAACCTTCCCACTCCGATTCTGATGAAGCCGAATCTTCCGGGTCCGATTCTGATGAAGCTGAATCTCTCGATTTCGATTCTCGGGAAGTTGAGCCTTCTGACACCGACCATGATGTCCGGTCTCTCGGCACTTGTGAAGAAAGTGGAAGACTCTACGACGATGATGTTGAGCCCTTCAACCTCGATGACCATAGCGACTCCCCCGACCTCGATGACGTGAGCGAAGATTATGGAAGTCTAAATGTCGAGTATCCTAGTTCTGAAGCTCAGAGTGAGGGGAGTACAACCCTCAACGATAATAGCGAGAATTCGGGAGGCTACTATTGGAGCTATATCGGGAATGGTTACTGGATAAGCCCTTATGGTGAAGCCTTTTATTGGTTCACCCCCTATGCCGGGAGTGGTTACTGGACGAGCCTCTTTGCTGGGTACGGTATCTGGGGCAATCCCTTCAAGCATGGTTGCTGGGTTGATCGCAGTGACCAGAATGGTTATTGGGTCGGTGCATGGAACAACAACAGGGACTTTGAGGGCGAATATTTCCTGTATGAACACAGCCCCCGACACACCCCTGAATATCATTACTGGCTGAATCCCAATGATGCTTATGGGTACTTGAGGGGCGCATACAACGACAATGGTGATTTTGAGGGCGAATATATCCGCTTTGCCGATCATTGCGCTACATGCAACCGTGGCTATGCACATGGTAGTGGTCCAGAGCCTCCCATAGACTTCCCGTACAGAGGTCCACACAGTGGTCACAATCATTACAATGATGACAATGGCAACGACGATGCCCACCAGCCCGGCAATGACCAAGAAGCCAACGATGCTGATGACGAAGACGATGGTGACGACGAGCCCAATGACAACGAAGAGGCTTCGTCCAATCCTGGAGACTATCCTGCAAATAGACAAACACATCCAGGCGGAAACGGGGAAGAAGCAACACCCGAGATTGACTGGGGCGAGCATGAAAACCGCATTTCTGACCTCGTCGACGAATTAGAAGCACATATACTCTCCCTCCCCATGAGTCCTGTGGGCCCAACGTCACTTGTGTACAACGGTCCTGACTGGGACTTTTGTCGGCATTGTGGGAGGGCGCGGTATAGAGGGGTGTGTCAGCGTAGGGTAAGCCTGGAGATGTCTAGGTAGATGGAGATTGTGGATTTTGGGATTTTGGGATTTTGGAATTGGTTTTTTAAAAGAAGTTTTTATTGATTTATGTGCATGTGTTGCGTGGAAAATGGAAAGTGGAAATTGGGAATTGGAAATTGGAAATTGGAAATTGGAAATTAGAGTATTGGTTCATGTACACGTTTTATTGAAAATAAATTGGATACATGTGTTTTGATTAGATGTCTTGTTTTTTGAGCATAGTGGGATGCTTCTTATGTTATTAGACTGATAAATAAATTGTTGCGCAACTGAATACCATGTCCGTCGCGGTGTGATGTGTTCTACGTGTATGCATGTAGCCTCAAGCATGGTGCACCCACCCATGTCTCAACTAGCACTACCGGTCAAACAATCATTGACACTCCCCTTAGCGTGCTGAGAAAAACATCAGGATTGCGAAAACACGCGTGTGGGCATGGGAAAAAAGCGCAGAACCAGATAGCATGCACAAAACCCCATTACCACTAATACGAAAGAATGCCTCTAGAGCCAACCAAGCACTTGTGTACCTCCCGGTGCCCATAATGCCCTTCCCAAGAGCCATCCCAGCGCAAAAAGCTACCGAGTGACACCCTATGATCCGACGCATAAATAGCCAATCCCGGCGGCACCCCGAAAAAAAAGAGCGCACATACGGACGGGCATGAGATATCGGCCGCGCGGCATGTAGAGTACATATACGGTATGCACCACGAAACGCGGCTACCCTACCCCCCGGTCCGCGTTCGGAATTGCTCAGAGGGTTGTCTCGGAGCGCCGCTAGCTAGTGTGTGGGGTTGGGCTGGCTGGGGTGTCAATGATCGCCCAATGGTTATTCGGCTTCCGGAGTTAATCTCCTGCCCCCACCCCCCACCCACCAGCGCAGCTATCATTTCCCGCCAAGACATGCCTGCTGTGCGTGCACGTGATCTTGCCGTTTCGTTTCGTGGGCTATGTATGTATACGTGTAGGTTTTTGTTTTTGGCTTGTAGTAGGGAGTTTTATTGTGGTTCCTGTGATTCTTGTATATATATATATACATACATGTGGTGATCGTAATTGACCACTTTTGCTGGGTAGGTGGTAGTGGTGCATGTCGGGTCTCAAATATACGCCAGCAGGCGTGGGTAGTGGTACGCAGAGGGCCGGCCGACTACATACTCGCGACCAGCAACAAGAACCCGGATATGCAGCTGCAAGTCTTTGGTGTATTTTTGACTTCTATGTACTCTAATGGAAATTGTAGACTGGGATGTGTAACTTTGGGTTCTTGTTGCTGGCCGCGAGTGCGTAGGTACATACATGCCAGTGTACAGCTCCTACCGTGAAAGGGCCAATTACCACCCAAACTACAGTAGGTGGAACTAAGTTCCAAGTGTAGAACCACAACACAATTCATTACAACGATGAACAGAGGAAATTTTTTTTTACCCCTTGGGAAAAGCCGGTTGAACATTTTTGAATTGGTAAAAGGAAGTGGTTGAGGTGTAATAAGATGTTGGAATGAAGAGCCCGGTTGCTGGGTAGATTTTGTATGGGGTTTCAATTCACCACTCAACTACGGTACCGTACTTTCGGGCTCTCACTACGGAAACACTTGGGGTAGGGGCTTTACATATGTACTTTTTTTTTTGCGGATTGACCACATCCCTCTGTGCGGTTGACTATGCGCCCGCAGCGGAGGAGCCTGTTGTGGTATTTACCGGCGGTGGGGTGTTTTTTCTCCTATATGATTAGCACTTGGAGTGGGGATCTGGTGCATCATGGGTCGTCACTCGGTTGATTTAGCCTGCCAACTTGGTTTCAATGGCGGGTTTTTAATACACGTGTAAAACATCCAGGATATCTTTTGGGTCGAATATCAGGTTTCTACAGGCAGCTCTCCCCCGACTGTAAGCACGCTGTTCCACAGCCATACCCAGCCAGCCAGCATCTTAATGTATACAAGCACGACATTATTAAACACCCCCCACTAGATACTATACAACCTCCCCCCCCCCCTCTCTGCAGTCCAGCTCCTCCTCTAAAAAAACAAAATCTTCAACTCCCCCGCCTCCAGCCGCTGCTTCACCTTGTCATGCCCCAACAGCGCCATCACGCCCTCCTGCACCTCGCGGACCCCAAGCACGCCAAAGCCCTTCTTGTCCACGTAGCTCGCGTCCACCACGATCCACCGCAGCTCGGCCAGCTGCAGCACCTCCTCCCTGAGCACCTCGAGCACCCGAGCAGGCGTGCCCACCGCGATCCCGATCCTGCCGCAGCACCGTCAGCCACACCCACCCACTCTCTCTCTCTCTCTGCGGGGAAGAAGAAGAAGAAGAAGGAGAGAGAAGAAAAAAAACTCACCGGTTGTTCTTACACACCTCCACGCTCTCCGCCAGCTTGATGTGCTTCGCAAACAGCTTCGCCACCATCGCATCCCGGCTCTGGTACTTTCTGAGCGCGCTGGCGACGCGCGACGCCCGCAGCGCCGCCGCCGTCACCACGAGCGTGTGCGGCGCGCCGCAGGCCTGCGCGGCCTGGTCCAGGCGGAACTTTCGGGCGCCGGCCACGCGGCAGCACTTTTCGAGGTAGTTTGGCAGGTTGGGCAGCGAGCGCTGCGCCTGCCAGTGCGTGGTGTCGGCAAAGTGGGCGGCGGGGATGTGGGCGTCGTGGAGCTCGACGGCGCTGAGGGAGGGGTGCCAGTGCTTGTGGCGGGCGAGGAGGTGGTCGGCGAGGAGGGCGGGGGGCATGGGGGCGATTGTGGGGTCGATGGAGCCGTCGTCGGGGGTGGTGGTGGTGGGGGTGGGTTTTGGGGCGGGCTTGGGCTTTTTGGAGGGGTGGGGGGAGGAGGTGGAGGAGGGGGTTGTTGTGGTGGTGGTGGTGGCAGCGGCGGCTTTGTTGGCTTTCTCTTTCTCGCGCTTGCGTTTGCGCTTTGAGAGGGCGTCGTCGGTGGGGGGTGCGGCGGTGGCGGGCGCGGGCACAGCGGGTGCGGGCATTGGCGCGGGTGCGGGCGCGGGTGCGGTGGCCTCGACGAGGACGTCGGCGCCGTCAAAGTCGTCGTCCATGGCTTCTGGTGCTGTAGCTGCGGTTGAGGCTTTGGCGGTGGAGACGCTGCGGGAAGAAAGAGTCTGTCTGTCGGTGCCTGTTTTCTCGCGTTGCACAGCGCGGGTGCGCTGGGCCGGGTAACACACACGGGCTGGCTGGGCCGGGTAACACGCACCCGGCCCTGGCTGCGGGGCGTCACGTGCACGCCGCGTCCACCCAGGCAGGCAGAATACGCGACGGCGGGATCATTGACAGACATCCACAACCACCGACACCCGCCAGCCATCCACAACATCCACAACCACCACAGACACCGCAGACACCGCAGACACCGCAGACAGCACGCAATGGGCCTCCGCAGGACCCCCCCGCCCGGCATGGCTGCGCCCCCGCCGCCGCCAGCAAACTACATGACCGAATACCCCGAGGAGCAGGTGCACGTGCAGGTGGAGGCTACGCCGACCGCCACGCCTGCAGAGGAAGAAGCCTCAGCGTCAGCGTCAGCGCCAGAGCCGTCGCAGCAGCAGCCGTACACGACGAGCCAGGTGCACAGGAGCAGCTCGCAGATCACGGGCACGCCGGTGGGTGGTGGTGCTGGGAGTGCAGATGCTGCCACGGCCAGTGCCAACACGCCGCTTTCCATTGCAAGCAGCGGGGGGAGGAACACCCGCAGCGCTCATGGCACGCCGACGCCGACGCCGGCACCGCCAAATAGGCCAGTAAGGAGGTCGCCGGTGGCCAGGAGTGCACCCGCACCAGCAACCCCTACGCCCCCGCCCCCGCGCGAGCCCGACGCAGCAGCAGCAGCAGCGCCGGCAGCCCCTCCCCCCACCGCTACCACCACCACCACAACAACAACAACAACACCCCCCCCGCAGGCCACCCCCCAGCGAAACCTCCTCACCCTCGCCGCAGGCCTCAACCGCGCCGCCCCCCCCCCAACCACCCCACACCACCACCACCCCCCACGCCCACACCCCTCCGCGCGCCGCACCCCCGGCGCCCACCGCCTCGCACCAAAGCTCACCGCGCGCTCCCCGCACGCCATCCGCGCATTCACACGGCGCGCCGCCACCCCCGCGCGCCGCAGGTCCATGCGCTACGCCGCGCCCGCGCGCGAGTCGCCGCGCGACTGGCTGCTGAAGCTTAGTGGCATCCTGGCGCCCACCACGGCGCCGTTCGTGCCCACGCCCGTGCAGACGCCGCGTGTGCGCGAGGAGGAGATGCTGTACTTCTCGGATCCGGGCGAAGACGGCGAGGAGGAGGAGGAGGAGGAGAGGCCGCGCACGGAGGTCAATTTCTATGATGATGGCGAGGAGGGGTGGGAGGTGCTGGTGCGCCCCGAGGCGAGGAGTGTGGAGAGGGGGCGGCGCGCGGTGAGCGAGCAGCCGTGGGGCGCGGGGAGGGCGAGTTTTGGGATCACGTGGGATGATCGGTTTGCGGATTTGGATGCGCTGCGGGAGCAGGGGGAGGGGGAGGGGGAGGGGGAGACGACGCAGATTGCGGATGTGAGTATGGGGCTGGGGGATGTCACGGTGGGGGGGATCAGTGTGGGCGAGGAGTCGCTGGGGAGGGTGGCGCGGATGGGCTTTGTGCCTGAGGAGGAGGGGGAGGACGCAGAGGGCGATGTCACGATGGGCATGGAAAGGGGGGAGGAGCTGCCGTTCGATGAGGGCGACTCATACTTCTTCCCCATGCCCACCGAGGGCTCCCCCGCGCCCGCACCCGCTCACGACTCGGACACCGACTCGGACACTGGCCTCCCCCTCGACTACTCGGTGCCCTCCCCCGACGCCGGCCTCGACTCGGACAACGACGCCGCCGCCGCCCCAAAAACACAAAAGCAAAAGCGCAAGCAACACCCGCTCTCGCGCCACGGCCACCCGCTGCCGCCCTTCCCGCGCGCAACAATCAAGAAGATGGCACAGACGTTCCTGGGGGGCGGCGCGTCGATCGGCGGCGAGGCGCTCGAGGCGCTGGTCAGGGCGTCGGACGCGTTCTGGGAGCAGGCGGCGGGCGACCTGGCAGCGTATGCGGGGCATGCGGGGAGGAGGACGATTGAGGAGGTGGATGTGGTGGTGCTGATGGGGAGGTGAGTTTCCTTGTTCCCCCCCCCCCCCCCTTTTTTTCCATTTGTGTTTTTGTTTGTGT
>VOVZ01000042.1:482602-495022 GCA_008079325.1 Morchella conica | reverse complement strand
GGGGGGGTGCTCAATTGGTGGGATTGCAATAGGTGCGTGCAGATGCTGTAGACTGTTATGTAGTTTGGGGGTGGGGGGGGGGGCGGGGGAGTTTCTGATATCGCGACTCGCAGGTCTCGATGCACCTGTGCAGCACGGTACATGTCGGACCTGCGCCCCACCACGATGAAGTCACCGCCAAGGCCCCGCATGCAGCTAGCCTTGTCTGGCTGCAGAGCCTCAGCTGTGGCGGGGATCTGCAGCAAAGAGAGCTGGCTGACACAACCACAGCTTGCAGCCCGCAGCTCAACACCACAACCAACACCACCACCACCACCACCACCACCACCCCACAACACCACCACAACTACACCCACAGCACCCACAGAACCCACAGCACAATGTCCGACGCCCCCTCCACAGACACAGACATCCCCCTCTTCTTCGCGGGCCCCGTCGAGGCTGCCGTCACAGCGTCAATCACCCAGGGCCTCCCGCTCGCTTGCTTCATAGCCGGTAAGCACGCCGATACGCGTTCCCCCCTGCCTCGCCCTGTCCTGCTCTATCCTGTCCTGCTCTGTCCTGTCCTGCTCTACCCTGCCCTGCCCTGCCCTGCCCTGCCCTGCCCCATGTGCTCGTTCCCAATGATATGCTGACTGCCCACAGACGACGACGACGCCGTGAGTGCGACATGGCAGGACGAGTACATGCAGGACGAGGAGGTACCATCTCCACCCTCGTAGACTCAAAGGGGCGTGCGTGAGGGGGACAGTCGAGTTGACCCAGTGCTGTGTGTGTGCAATGTAGGTGCTGCCATTGCTGCGGGGCCGGTGCGTGCTGCTGAGGCTGCAGGCCGGGTCGGTGGAGGCGGGCTTTCTGGCGGCGTTTTGCCCGATACAGGCGGTGCCGTATCTGGTTGTCATCAGGTATGCATAGCTCTGTCGGGGGTGTCTTGATGCGTCGTGTAGCTAATGCCGAGTAGGAATGGAACGATGGTGGCCAATTTCGCGGCTGGAGTGACAAGGGACGAGTTTAGGGACGGGATCAAGGCAGCTCTGACGGAGACTGAGACCCCCGAAGCTGCTCCTGCCGCTGCTGCCCCAGCTCCAGTTAACTCTCTGCAGCCCGCTGCTGCCCCAGCTCCAGTCAACTCTCCGCAGCCCGCTGCTACCACTGCCGCACCCGCGGCCGTAGCTCCCCCACAACCATCCACCTCCCCCGCACCACCACCACCGCACTCCTCCCCCTCCCCCTCCGCCCGCCGCGACTCCACTGCACCCGCCGCTGCTGCACGCCGCGGCTCCACAACCCCCACCCCCAGCGAGTCCTCCCGCCGCGAGTCCTCCGCCGGCCACCTCGCCTACCTCGAGCAGCAGCGCAAGCGCCAGCTTGCCGCCGCCGAAGACCGCAAACGCGTCCTGCAACTCCTCGAAAACGACAGGAACGAGCGCCGCCAACGCGCCTCCACCACCACCAGCACCGCACCCACACCCCCGGCCTCCAGCTCGACACCGCCACCCCCGCGCCCCACCCCTTCGGAAACAGCGCTCTCCTTCCGCCTCCTCGACGGCTCCTCCCTCAAGTCCCGCTTCCCCTCCACCGCAACCCTCGCCTCGGATGTGCGCGAGTGGCTCGACGCCCACCGGACCGACAACAGCGACCACCCGTACAGCTTCCTGCAGATCCTGGCGCCAGCGCCGAATAAGCAGCTCTCGCTCAGCGACGAGGGCAGCAGCCTCCTCGAGCTCGGCCTTGCGCCGACGGCCACGCTGGTCCTGGTCCCCGCGCAGAGCTATGTCAGCGCGTACAACGGCGGCGGGACCAGCAGCGAGGTCGGCATCTTGGGGCGGGCGTACGGTCTGATATATGGCGCTGTTGCGACGGTGCTGGGGGTTGGGTATCCGGCGCGTGCGCCGGTGGCGGCCGCGCCGGCGGCCACGGTGGTGGAGCGGGAGCGGGAGAGGGAGAGGGAGAGGGGGGGAGGAGGAGGGGCGGGAGGGGATGGAGCGACGTTGGGGCGCGCGGGGAGGAGCGAGGTGAGGGAGGGGGCGCAGGCGGGGAGTGTTAGTAGGGCGAGTAGTGCGAATGGCAGGATCCGGACGCTGTATGATGCGCCGGAGGGGGAGGGGGCGAAGGAGGAGGTGGGGAGGAAGTATTATAACGGAAATCAGGTATGACGATAGTGTTTTTTCAGTTTGCACTTGTGAGAAGCTTGTGCTGATGGCTCGGTGGGGGTGGTAGCTGGATTTTGAGCCGAAGAGGGACGAGAAGGGGAAGGAGAGGAAGGAGTGAGCGAGCGAGCGAGTGAGAGTGAGTGAGTGAGTGAGTGAGTTGGGAGTTTTTTCGCTTTTTAGCTTTCTTTTTGGACCGATATTACATGCACTGTGGGTTTCTTCTTTTTTTTTATACTTCTTTTCTACTCTATTTTTTCATCATGTGTGTTAGATACTTAAATGGCCATCTGCATACTCCTGGCTGGCTGGATGGAAGGAAGCTAGATACAGTAGAGATACATGTAGCTAGGCGACAGATGATCTGGTGTGTGTTCCTCCTCGTTTTCGTTTTCTTTTTTCTTTTTTTCTTTTATATAAACAAAATGGAGAACGTTGCTTTTTTCTTTTTCTTCTTTTTTTTCTTTTTTTTTTTTACTTTGACCTACATCTCTAATAGCCCGCCGGCCGGTAAAAATACATCAATGTTTCCCGTTTTCCTACCATGGCTTCGCAAGTAAACGGAAGTGGTAAAAAAAGGAAAGAAACAGAAAAAAGCAGAGTTACGGCCGTTGTTTGGTCGGTGTGGATGTGTGTGTGTGTCCGTGGATGCTTTTACTACATCATACGGCTTTACAGCATGTAATATAATTATGATACGGCCTTTTAAATACAACATACGATGTAATGCAATGCCTTTTTTCTTTTTTCTTTACATACATGTAGCTACGACTTTATCACCACCAGCTCCGGTCCGGAATACATCTCCATATCATATGTATTCCCGCCGGAAAATACCTGTTATTTTTTATTTTTTTTCCTTCTTCTTCCGATGAGGCTCTTGAAAAATGATGAGTAGCCCAAGAGGCGAAATGTATATACATGTATCTATACTCTATACATGATCACCAGCTAGATGCACATAAAGTACAGGTAGGTACGTAACTCCCAAGGGGGGCGCCCGGGCATGAGCTACAGGTGGGATACATACACACGGCGATGGCAGAACCTTAATTAATTGTATATACGTATATACATGTATATAAGCCTACTAAAAAAAAAAAGGCTGTAGGGCAGGGTGCGTGCGTAAAGGCAAAGAAAAGGCCACCTCACCAGGCGAAAGGGATACATAAATACATGTACCCAGCTCCTCCCTTCTGCAGTGACAGGTGGTAGTGGTACGTACGGTGGTCTGTACTGCCTGCCTGTCTTTTAGACTTTTTTTTGTTTTTGCATCGGTTTTTGTAATGACGGACCATAGCTATTATCGTCGTTATCATCATCTTCATCATCATCACGGCTGTTTCAATGCCACGGGGGGGCCCCGTTGCTGCTTCTTCTTCTTCTTCTTGTTGTTGTTCCTTCTTCTGCTGCTCAAGCCTTGGTCGTTAAAAAGGCAGTCATGCGTCGACTGGATTCCGTGTGTGTGTGGCTGCTTGGACGTTGTGTTTGCCCAAACACAAACGTATACTCAGTTCCAGAGGGATCCATCGTGGGATCTATGGATGGGGTGGTGGCTTGCTTGCTTGAAGCACGCCGAACAGAGACAGAATGCCTCCGAGTTGGCTGGAGCCAAACATCAGTCGGGTTCCTAGTGGCAATGGCTGTTTAATTGGTAAGTCGTTGTACATGAAATTGAGTTGCCACTATACTAGCTCAGATCAGCTAATAAACGGTTATTATAGTAGAGTCGTGTCGATAAGTCCGATACCCTAACAATGGTATGTATCTATGGTTCTGATTCCTAGAATATATGCATGCAGGCTGCTTACGATTCTCGGCAGGGCCTTGAGGATTTTAAAGGCGATATAAACAAACCTATCGGAGAACTTCGAGGATGGAACAGGGTTTTGGGGGAGAGTAGAAACGATCGTGGGGGGCTTGTTTGGCAAGTTCGAATCCTACTTGGAGGAGGCAGGAAACAGTAAGCCCAATATACAGCGATCCATATGAACTGTGGTCTGACTTCTTTAGGTTGCTATTTTTCGGGAAGCGGAAGAGCGGGAAGAGATGGACAACCTGCCCGTTCCGTGGTATTGCTATCCCCGGACCAAAAGCCTAGTGAAAGCAATAATAAAATGAAGCAGGATAGAGATGCTTTTGAAATATATTGCAACACTGATGACTGCAGACGATTAGTTCTGGGAGGATACTTTGATGAGATTGGTGCGAAATGTAAACCTGGGGAGGATCAATTGTGTGATAATTGCACCCGCAGAGACTTGGTGATTCAAAAATCATACTTACTTAATTCATCAATGACTAGCGGTAGTAAGGTACGCTGGAAACCAGATTCCCATACCAATGAACAATTTCCGGTTGACAGATTAACTTATCAATTTAACAACGCGGGGCAGAAGAGAGCTGGAGACGGGGCATACTCCGATCTCCTCAAAGGCTATCTCGAAGAGCACAGGGCCCCCTCTAAAAACAGGCGGATGCAATGCCTCGAGTTGTTTCCGGGCCACTCGACGACCAAAAGGCCAATCCCAAGGTCTGCTAACGAATTGTGTTCATCCCGTCGTTCGTCAGAGCAAAAAGGGAGACATATTAGGCCTACAACGGCATGTTTATATGCAGAAAATCTAGCTACCTACAGACTATGGAGATACCGGAATAGGCATAGGGGGGGCCACAGAAGGTGACTTCACAGAAAAAGAAGTTCACGGAGTGAGGGTTAGGTGTATTGCCGAGTAAAAGCTGCCTATTAGCACGAAGGGATGGCAGCGTTCAGCCAGTTCATTCATACACATAAGAATGAATTCAGTACCCTTACTGTGTGGGCTATTCTCGTTATTGTTGCCCTGTAGTAAGGAGCATCGACCGAGTCGGATGATTTCTTTTCTAGCATTCATTTATTTTGAGCAGGAGGACAGCGCACCCATGAGATTTACGATAATGGAATATATACGTACACTTTTTTTTTGTTTAACTCATTATATATGTAATATACTAGTTCGTGATTATGCTTTTGTGGCTATATATGTACAGTACCAAAAAAGGGGATGTAATACGTACTGTATCAATACGGAATTGTTTAAAACTTCCGAATTAAATCAGAATTCTAAATATTATATCGTAGCAATACCGTAGCAATACCGTATTTTGCTAGGTGCGGTACTGGATCCATCCGCTGTTTTGGTACTGGACTGATACACAGATACGCCATAGTGTTAGCGTTATGCGGCCATTCTGTTTCTAGAATCAGAATTGACATGACTTGAAAAAAGAAGAAAAAAGAGACTATATATAAAGAAGTTAGGTCATTGATCTTATTCTTCGTTGCTTCAGGGCGCGGGAATCGCAGAGCGGCTGTATGCACGTAACTCATCGATGCAGGGATTATGCCATGCATGTTCCTTCTTTTTTCTGCAGTGTGCACACCACGCGAGAAGCGAGGGCTTTTGACATCACCTGGATGGGGAATGGCTTCGTGCCGGGTTTCAGAAAAAAAGTGGTAGGGCAGCAGGTGACGGTGGGTAGGGTGAGTTGCCGCAGATAGCACCCTACCTGCCTGTTGAGATGGGTAGATTTTAACTCCCACCTCGTTTGTCCACCGCCTCCACTACCTCCTCCTCCTCCCCCCCTCCCGCCCCGCCTGTTTGGAAGATTTTTTCTCTCTCGCTCTCTACCAACCCCCAGCGGCGAACTTTTTTTGCGAACTTGATTATTTGATATATTCGACAAGATGGGGAGCCCTTCGGAGCCTGTATCGCAGGTGCTGATTTACCTTACCTTTGCGGCATTTCTGTAAGTATCGTGATGCTTCGCTCTTTCATAGCGAAGGATTCGTGCGCTAATGGTTCGCTATGAAAAAAAAAAAAAGGTTTCTGGGTTTGTTCCTGGCATGGAAATATCGGAAGCAGAGCAAGATGGATTTCATCCATTCAGGCAGAACTCAAACGGGTGCGTGTGCACTAATGGCATTATACTTTCCGCGAACTCTTAGTTTACGAAAGAGCTTCCAGCTGATCGTCAAAAAATCTGTAGCAATTCCTGTCGCACTCAATTTTGTCGCCTCTGGTGAGTGCAGCTATCAATCGAGGTTGATGGGTTGCGGCAACACTAGAGTTTCTTGGGAACTCCACACACCCTAGTTCGGTTCGCAAAGGCTATCATGAATACATGTAGCGAGCAGGTTCGTATGAAGAAAAATACAACACTTGTTTCGCCCCCCCACCCGCTCCGTAGAGAAAAGGTAGGAGGGCGAATTTGCGTGGCTTCACTACGGGTGCTTGGGCGTCTGGCCTCGGCCCGTGGGATCCAACTCTTCTACTCCCCCGGAGATTTGGGAAGAGAGATCCTGCGGCGGGGCCAGATGATTCATGCTGAGAATGAACCGTTTGCACTCGAACAAGTTAATACTTGCGTGGGAAACGTGTTGCCGCTTCCGGGATCCTTAGCAGCTAGAGAACGGGGGATATTTGGTGGAAAGCTTCATCTAGATCTCTCGATTCTCTGGCGCCTAGGATCCGCCTCTTGTTCCCCTGTTCCCCCGCTTTTCCTGTAGTACTGACTGTGTGTTACAGCACTTGGGTCGTCAATTCTGGTTTCGTACCCTGAAATCGCGACAATCGCTGGTCTTCAAGGAGCCATCACTTATGCCGCGTGCTCTGCGCTCCCTCTTATGGGATTCGCTATCTTAGCCCCCATAATCCGTAGGAGGTCTCCCGACGGCTTTATCCTCACTATGTGGGTTAAGGATCGATTTGGAACAATTGCCAGTCTGTACTTGAGTTTCTTGACTGTTGCTACCATGTTCCTGTACATGGTTGCCGAGCTTTCCTCAATTCAACAGGTCTTGGGCTCTTTGACTGGACTTGATCCATTGCCAATTATGATCGTCGAAGTTGCTATTACTTCGATCTATACCTCTCTTGGTGGTTTCCGAATCTCCTTCATTACAGATAACGTCCAGGGTGCCATCATGGGTATGCTCATTATCATCTGTGCTATTGCCATTGGAACCTCTGTCTCCATCGATAGAACGGCGATCGGCCCCTCTAGACTTACACAGGACTCCGAGCTTGGATATCAACTCATTTACATCCTCTTGGTCGCTATTATCACAAACGACATGTTCCTCTCCGGTTTCTGGATGCGTGCCTTCGCCTCTAAGACTGACAAGGACCTTTGGATTGGTGTTTCAATTGCCACAGTGGTTGTTTTTGTTATCCTCCTGCTTATCGCCTCAACCGGTCTCATCGCTGCTTGGTCAGGTGTTTGGTCCCCAGGTGAATACGGAGGTCTTGCTTTCTTCCTTTTGGTTGAAAAACTTCCCGCCTGGGTTGTTGGATTTGTCATTGTCATGGTGTGTTGTCTTTCCTGCGCAGGTAAGCCGCTTCCCCTCCTCATTCCTGTTTGATAAATCATTGACCCTGTGATTAGTATTCGACTCTCTGCAGTCGGCAATGGTTTCCACAATTTCTAACGACATGTTCCGCAACAAACTGCCGTTGATTTACGTCCGTGTTATCACGATCATCATCATCATTCCCACGATTGTCATCGCGCTCAAATCGCCAAGTATCCTGCGTATCTTTCTCATTAGTGACATCTTTTCTGCCGCATGTATCCCAGCTTTCTTGCTCGGGTTATTCCCCAGTTTGTACTTTGTCAACGGGTTCGACGCTGTTATCGGTGGCTTTGGCGGTATTCTCAGTGTCTGGATCTTTGGTACCATCTATTACGGAAATGCCTATGATGGCGCGCAGCTCCTCATCTTGGTAAACGGGCTGTATGCCAACGACTGGAGTGTTTTCGGTATGCCCATGACTCTCTTTCCAATCGTAAATATTTTTGCTAATCTTGAATTGCAGGAACGTTCGTTGCCGCTCCTGTCGGATCGATCATATTCCTCGTTCTCTCGGTGGTAGTGAGGACTTCTGCGACATGGGTGTTCTGCAAAACCACCGGAAGACACTTTGGGTGCTTCGATAAACCCCTCCCACCGCCAGTGGTGTTTGATGAAAGGGTGAGAGATGACGATAGCATTATTACGGACGCGGAGAGGGGCGGGCTCAAGCATACACCGGAAAGGGTTACTGCTATGTAGTGTGTGTGGCTAGTAATGTTAATGTTACATAGGGACTGGTGCGGGTAGATAGGCTGTGCGCCACCCTTGAGTAGATGGGATTGCTTATCTTTTTCATGTGCCGTCTGATACACGGTTGAGAAACCGCGCTTATACTTTTGTTAGTAATGTCGAGAATGAACATAGTTAGTATGTAGCATTGGAGCAGCGGTGCCTTGGACATGAGGTGCAGATATGATCCGTGAATTTAGTGCCCTAACGTGGTTTTAGTTGCCTTTTATATTATGATCCTAGAATCCGTTATCAGCTCAAGAAGGCGGCCGCTGAAAAGTAGTCAAACAGCAGCAGCAGCACCTTTTCCGCAATGTTAGTGAGAACTTCGAAGCCTTGATCATGAAATCTCACTCGAATACTAATCAACTATAGGATAGAGAAAATTGAAACGAGAGGGGTGGGGAACTCTGTAAGGAAAGCTTGAAGAATAATAATGAAATGTAGAAGAGGGGTGCGGGAAAGAAAAGTCGAAATTCGACGTTCCCAAACAGAGGCCATGGTGACGCGGTAAGAGAGTGGGGATCCAAGAAGTGGGATATCCACAAAGAAAATTTCCGCCAAGATCCCGCACACATGGCTATATTCCCTGCGTCGCCCCTCCTAGATCCCCCCACTTTCAACAAAAACATCAATGGGCCCAGCTTCCTCTTCATTATCCGCTCTCCATCAGCACCACTACGACTAATGCCATATCAATCATAACTTGAGGTTTGTGGGCAGGCTAGTACTAGTCGCAGTACGTGCATGTAGAAAACTAGCGTTGAGTGCGGAATTCGAGGCGCTGGGGCTTTTGTCTGATCGAGGGGAGCTCTCATTCGGGAGAATTTTTCTGCGCATATGCAATTGTCTGCTTGTCCCTCCCTGGTCATGAATCAATACCGTGCGATCAAAGAATCGACAAGTCTATTATCTTCCAAGGGTCACGACCATACTGCAGTCGTAGAGAGATTGGTTGTATCTGGATCGCCGGTGCGAATACCGAGTGATTTTCTGTGAATATGCTTGTTTCGGCTGGTTTGTGTATTGATGGCCGAGGCAATTAGGCACCTATCGCGCAGAGACGGATTCTCGTTCTATTTTGTAATTAGAGACTTAGGCTCCCCCAAGATCTTCCGTTATGTTAGGAATTTCCCCATACATTTGGGGATGCTGTAAACTTGGCGTCGGCCCTCGACTGTTGATAATTAATGCTTCGTAATGTAAGTGTAGGATACAGAAAAGAGTCATCTCTCAGCCGCGAATGTGAGCTCAAGGGTCTATCCTGAGAACCTTAGGTGCTGTCATTATATGAGTTTAGGGGGTCACACCGGTCATAGAAATATGCCCTTGAGTTGAGGTCTAAATTCACCTGTTCATGGTATTAGCGGTATGTTTATAGCTCTAAGTTGGGGACATGTAACCATGTGCAGCCCCAAGCTTCCTGCTCATTTCTTGTATTATGATGCACTTATGTCATATCTATTCGACCTCATGGTACGTGAACTTCCTCATTCGTGGCCTGAGAAAACTGCTGGGTAAGTGCAGTAACTGTGGCGCCAACGTTTAAATGCAAACACATACACGGAGGTAAGACCTATAATTAAGGTTTGTGGAAATACGACTGAATGGGCTGTAGGATGTGAGTAATCAAGATTTTTGAAAGATGTATTCCACATAGATATATTGCCTCACCTAGTCAAAGCACGTGGACAAAAACGATGTGGATTTGCTGTATATGGTTCCTCAAGCAGTGCTGGGATTATGGTTTCCATTTTAACCCTGTAGGCACAGGTGAACGCTGCATTTACATGGCAACTGTACCTACATGCACTCAGAGTAGTACCGAATTAAATCTTATGTGGTTGGTCCCTACATATGCAAGTGTAGTCTCCATTATCTAGCGTAATATGTTTTTTCGAGCGAAAATTGGTCTGGAGGTTTGGGGCGAGGCTTCTAGCTTGCATGTACTTTAGGTTCACATCGTTAGTGGGTTGTCAACCACAACCCTGCTCAAAAACATCGAATTGAATGTATTAAACAGCATATCACCATGTCCAGAATTGTGTCCAGCACGAACGTCGGAAGTGCGTTCACAGAGCTTCTAACCACGTACCATGAATTCAACCCGGCCCGGGTCGAAAGTGTAGATGGCGCCCCGACGTCACTACAATTTGCTAGATATGTAGCAAAGAACCAGCCGGTTGTTTTCCGGGGTGCAATCGCAAGCTGGGAAGCCATAAAGAAGTGGAAGGTGGGCTATCTGAAACAGAAAATGGAGGGGAGAGATGTTAATGTTGCCATGACGCCATTCGGGTGAGTCCATCGGAGAATTAGTCTGTGGCTGTGGCTGACTGGCCGTTAGGAATGCCGACTCGGTGGTCTCTGTGAATGGGGTGGACTACTTTGTGCAGCCGCACTCATTACAAGAACCCTTCGCTGAGTTCGTGGACTACGTGCGGGCCCCGGTAAAAGAGAGCACAGCAGTAAAATATGCTCAATCCCGTGAGTTCGATATTCTCACTCTTCCTTCTTTTCTTTTCCAGCATTTGAATCTAAATAGCGTGTAGAAGATAACAATCTGCATGGAGAGTATCTACCGCTCCTGTCCGATATCCCGGCCGATGTGGGATTTGCGACTGAGTTCTTTGAGCGCCAGCCTGACGCTACAAATATTTGGATCGGTAACGACCGCTCTGTAACTGCACTGCATAAAGATCATTATGAGAACCTATACTGTCAGGTGTCTGGGAAGAAGAATTTTGTGATTCTTTCTCCACTTGAAGTTGCATGTATAGAGGAGCGAGAGTTGCCTTCAGCGAAGTATGTACCCGATGCAGAGGGTAACTGGAAAATAGTGCCCGATGAACCGGAAGATTGGGTTGCAGGATGGGCAACAGTTGATCCCGATAGCCCTTTGGAAAGGGCGGGAGTGTTCTGGAAATATTCCAGACCGCTCAGGGTGACATTGGAACCTGGAGACATGTTTTATCTTCCAGCTATGTGGTATCATAAAGTCTCACAGGAATGTGGTGAGGAGGGGATTTGCTGCGCCGTCAATTACTGGTAAGCAGAACTGCCCAAACTTTATGATATTAGTAAAGCCAGCACTAATTTGTGATCTGGAAGGTATGATATGGATTTTTCTGGGCTATTCTATTCAACTATTTGGTTTGTGCGGACTGCTGCTCCCATCTTACAAGACGAGATCAAAGAGCTTGAAAACGATAAGAGCGAGCTCAAGGAGGGTGAGACTGTTAATAGGACGGATTGATTTACCATGCATGTACCACTGGAAATGGTTGCTCGCATGTTTCTTTAGCTGTTTGCGTTTTGAAAAGACGTGTTTAACTCCTAGATATTCCTTTCGTCTTGGGTCTTTACCATGGTCTTGGTGCATAGGTTCTCACTCAGCCCTACAGGGATGGGAATGATTTCCGGTGACCGTAACAGCCAAGTTCGAAGCTAATATATTGCCGGCATGCCATCAATTGATAAACAAAGAACCGGCAAGCCGATTCGCATAATGTATGAGTTCAAATGTGCCACGGGCTCTCGCCCCTTTTAAAAATAGTTCAACGATCTTTGGAAACCAAATTAAATCCAGCCTACAGATAAGTCTTCACCGAGTGGAATCTCTCTGGTGATATCATCCATCCAATAGGTATGTCCATGGCCACTCAGTCTCTAAACCATAATCATAGCAACAGCCATCTTCTATCTGGCGTTTTCCCAATAGTGAATCCATCTGCTTCTTGCCACGCGACGTGCGATTGATTCCCGACCCTGCATCTAGCAGTCGCAGCAGCCGACGGATCCCAGTACATACATCCCCTCTTCATTTTAGCCGAGCCTCTCTGGACCAACAGGTACTAAGCAAAGGGCCGGTCTTCTTCACAGACCATCTCTATCGGGCCACTTCCCTGCCTGCCCTTTCTCGGCCAGTGTATTCGCACAGGCTCACTCACTCACTCACTCGCCCATTCCACAATTCTCCAGCCACACGGCTTCTGCCTCTCTCTCGCTCCTCCTCCTCCCCCCAGCGGTCCCCAGCACCTTTCGCTCCCTCTGTGTGAACCCATCCCATCCATCCCATCCCGTCTCATCCCATCTAGGTTTATCCACCCTAGGCACCCCCCCCCCCCCCCCCCCCCCCCCCTACCCCCC